>CM073597.1:37188602-37788602 GCA_037074985.1 Solanum bulbocastanum | reverse complement strand
ACTTGAAGGATAGTTTGGTAATTATTTAATCTAATGCAAGTGTTAAAATGATATGTATTACTAATACGTAGAATTCCTTGGTATTAGTAATACACAACTTAATACACAATAGAGTGTATAACTAATGCTTGCATTAGTTATACATGGCATGAAAAAGTGTATCAAACAAAGTATTGTTAATACACACATCTAATGCATGCATTATATTCCTAATACACTCTACCAAACAAACCCTTAGTAAGTTTAATATATTCAGATCTGTTTGGGGTATTCCCCACTCCTAGTACCTACTATTTAAGGTTCCGCATAGAATCTATTTTACTTTGTTATTTTATAATATGCTTATGATATGACAAGCATAGGGTTAACTTGGGGTCACTCGTCATCCTAGGTCCCATGTCGCATCAAAAGAGTAGCCTCGGAGTGTGACTGATGGGTCCACAAATTGGACTCATTTAGGGCTATATTTTGATGAAAATATGTTGTCAAATGCTTATTTTATCTCGATATCTAATGAAAACCCTTATGTTTCAGGTATTTGAAGTTTTAAGGAAAACATGGACACTACATCTCAAAAAGGAACAAAAAGGCTGAAAAGAACGAAAAAATGAAGGCCTGAGGATCGCTGAGTCCACTTAGCGAGTCACCGAAGGGTCTTAGTTTGCCTGTTGTTCCAGTGTGTTGAGCCCTGAAGAAAAAGATCCAGTCGGTGGAAAAAGTGAGTAGTCAGCGCATCGATGAGCAGCTTCGCGAAGCAGTACCATGCCACTCAATGACCCAGAGCATGACGATGATGAAGGCTAGTGCAAGATGGCGATGAAGTACACCAAAGGGCGAATAGCCGAGTTGATCGGCAATTTCGACTAATGACGCCGAACGATCCGCTGCAGCACGAATCTGTGAAAACTATAAATACCAGTTAGATTTTTAGTTTTAGTATGAAACAATTATTATAATTTTATTATAGAATAGTACTTTTTGATATTTTTTCTCTAAGTTTGAGAGGGTTTTGAAGACTTGAAGAAAAAGAGGATTTCATCTCCATGGATTTGGAGTTAGGTCTCTTGGATTCTTCATTCTTGGCTTGTAAAAAGATTTAAATCTTCATACCTATTTGAATGCAAGTTCATATAGGTATAAATTTCTATCTCTTGATGTGTGGCTAAAAACCCCAATTCTTTGGGTGTGATTTAGCGAATATGGGTTAAGATAATTATTGGGCCTTGCTTCATGATAGTTTAATCATAGTTTACTTGTGATTTCATTTGGTGGTTGTTGATGAATCTAATGAATTTGTAGTATGAATCTAATGAATTTTTAGTTGCAAATACAAGTTTATTTATGTGTTTTCGGCTTGCGAGAGAGAGAGGTCGTAAAACTAAGACAACTAGATTGATGGCTAGTGTGAGTGGGTCAACATAAGGTTCAGCTCGAGAGAGTGAACCCTAGTCCCATGTCCACATACTCGAGAGAGTGAGTGGGTTAAGGTGTAGGTAGGTCTTCATGCTGCAATTGGGTGTCCTAGAGGAATGCCTTTGAAACAAGGTAAGTTGCTCGAGAGAGAATTTATTCCCATTAAAGCTTTTGCCTAGTCACAATTACTCTATGAATCTTCTATCAAAAGTATGTACCCAATAATCTAGCTTAACCTGTATTCCCATCACATCCCAAGGATCCCCTCTCATTGCTTAGAAACCCTTGTTTATTTTGTTGTTTTTATTTACTTGTGACAAAACACCCATTGTTAATTGACAATTTTGTGTCCCCCTTTAATTTAAAATGTTTTTACTTGTTAATGTCTTTAGCTATGACTAGTTAGAACAAATTTTTTTTTCTATAAATTCTCAAAACCACTCTCTTAGGACAATCCAAACCCTTTGTTGGATTACTAAACTACTGTACGATCAAAATGGCGCCGCTGCTGGGGAGTGGTGTTAGTTGAGAATTTATAGATTTATAGAATTTTTTGTTCTTCTTAATTGCTATTTACTTACTTAACTTTTAGTTTTGTCTAGCTTGTTTGTGTGTTGAGACAGGATAATGAGTATACACGATGGAGATGGTGAACCAATGGAGCAGCTCCCAGTAGAAGTGATGAGATTCAGGGATCGCATCCTTACCTTCAAGCATCTACAAGGAGAACTTTTTCATGAGTCGTGGCTAAGGTTTAAAACACTACTGACACAATGCCCAACTCATGATATCCCCAATCTAGTTCTATTGGAATGCTTCTATTGGAGTCTAAATCCCAGCAACAGAGGATTAATTGATCGCCTTATCCTAGATGGCCTTAAGAGATACTCCTATGAGACCGCAGCAAATTCCTTGACCTTTTAGCTAAAACCAACAAGGATGTGGAGAAGGACTAGCAATTGATCATTTTGCTAGATCAGATGGATTACTTGACCCCATAGGTCGAGAAACTAGAGTTGATGTGCAAAGAGAAGAGCAAATGCGTACTACCTAAAGAGCAGGGAAGATCTATGGACATTGAAAATAGACATACCAAGTAAATGTTACTAACCATTCTGCAAAAGCTAAATGAGCAAGATAGAGTGTTAGAGGAGATTAGAGAAAATGTACAAGTGTTAAATCAGATAAGCGGTTCTCACTCTAGATCTATCCAGCTAATTGAAACTCTCTTGGGTCATGTGATGCCTCATCTCCATCAGGCACGAAGCAGGGGTTTGCCAAATGATGTTTTGTCTAACCCCAAAAGTGAAGTTTAGGTGTTTATCTGTGTCGTGCCACGACGTTAACTAAGGCGCTGTTTGGGAGGCAACCCAAAACCCTTAACTACTTTGATTATGTTATTTTTGTAATAAAGGTGTTTTGATTTTGTAGGATTGGGTATGAAAAGTTTGTGAAAAGTACAGGATGGATTACACAAGTTCAATTGGCGAATCGCCAACTAGATCGGTGACCCCAACAAAGACCGTCGTTTGGATCCTTACTTTGAAGGGTCCTGTAAAACTCAGCGAGGTAGATAAACACTCAGTGGATCGCCCATGTAGTGGAGTAAATTCAACTAATATCGCCAAATGGGTGTGGTCTGGATGGTTTTTATAAAGCCATAGGTCTTGACTTTCAACCTTTTTCATATTCTCTCACTCTTGATTTTCAAAAAATCACACCTACTTAGTATTTTTAGAATTTTCACACCTTATAATTATTCTAGCTACTCTAGAAGTGCTTGGATCTATACTAACCTACTGCCTAGAATCACAGGCTTGACTTAATCTACCTAAAAGGTTGGTTCACTAAACCCTGCATTTAATTGTGATATTTACTCTCATTGCAAGTAATTTTATACTATGTCGTATGTTGTGCCTTTCTGATAAATTTAGAATATTCGGTGTGCTGAGGCGAGATCGATAAATCACTGCGCGATTCGCCAAATGACCTCATCTCACCTTTAATTTCATGCTACTTATGATACAGGATCTGTAACTTTTGGTTAGAAATCTTTGATCGCCAAAAGTATTCGGCGACTCGCCGAAAGTCTCTTTGGTCGCCCTTTTGTCTGCACCCCTGAACGTTTTTGCACTGTATCGTTCTGCGGATAGAATCCTACTCGCCAAAGAAACTTGGTGACTCACCGATCTATTCGGTGAGTTTTTCTACAATTGTGTCCTTCTGAATTTGATTTAGTTGTTTTAACTTCTTCTGAATTCTTTGCAGAAATTGCTAGAACTAAAGTTGCAGGAAGAAGCAGGCCACCCCAAGGTAAAACAAAAAGGATTACAATCAACGAGGATGCAGATACATTCACAAGAAAGGATTCTAAACTTTCCACAACTGGTGAAAAAGGCAAGGGCAAACACAAGACCCTTGAATCATCAGATGCAAGCACTGGCAGTAATGGCTTTTATAGAAATGACCCCAACTAATTTGAAAGAGAATGTGTGAGTTCTGATGAGGATGTTCTATTAACAACACAGAGGTCTGAGTGGAAAACTAAGAAGTTGAATGATCCATCCAGGGCTAGGAATCCTCTGCCTACCACTACTGCACCTCTAGTTCCAGAGCAGGCAATGATATAGCACTTCCAATACAAGGTCCTCCGCCTAAATCAATGAATCTAGTAAAGGCTAAAAGGCTGAAGACAATTCTGGAGGAAATGCATCTGTCCATAGACGAGGTTATAGATAAGCACCTAGATAATAGAGTGTCTGAGATACCACAAGTTCCAAATCTTCACCAAAACCCATGGCCTTTGTATTCCAAACTAGTTAAAAGAGTTCTACAATGCATACAGTGCACTAATACCCCAGTAAGAGCAGCTAGTAGCAAATTTCAATGAAGTTGACTATGTGGTTATCAAGGCAGGAGGGTGAAGTGTGATAGTGAGGAAATCGATGCAATCTAAGGCATGTCCATGAATATTGGGGATCACTGCTAGTACTTGATCAGAACAAAGAAGCTAGATGGGATGAAAAGTGGTTAGCCCCACTAATTTCAGAAGAGATTTCGAAGTGGTCGGCGGAAGGAGTTTCGATTGAAAAGAAAGAAATAAATATAGCCGCAAGGTTCTGGTTTGGTTTTATCAGCAACACAATTATGCCGTCCCAAAATGAGTCGATCCTTCACCTTGCCAAGGCAGCCTGCCTAGGTTGCGTCATAAAGGAGACTTAGATAAACTTGGAATTATGCAATAGAGTGCGAGTCACGAGATGCCAAGAAGGATGTGTAAGTGATACCCGCAACCTCTAATGATATTTGAAGGATTGAAGCCGAGTACCTTAAGGATCAAGCAGAAAGGAAAAAAGAAGCATCGGTGGAGTTAGTAAATACAAAATCATCCCCTACAGAGGCAACTCTGCCTACTCCAGTCCCAGGGCCTTCAGGTATATCCATTACCGCTGTTACTCCCACTGATACTCCAGGTTCTTCTGCTGCTACATGATCGCCAAGACCCACTACTGTTGTTGATGTTTTCTAGCTTCCACTCACCAAGGCTTCCCTACACTGGATGGGAAGCTGGCCCTTTCTGCTGATCGTCGGCCTGCTAGTCTAGAAGCCTCTGTTCCAAGCATGATCTACGTTGCCCTAACTAATGCTATAACACCTCTGAGTACTACCATTGATGCCCTAGCGACCAGAATAGCAGCGTATGAACATAACCAAGGGTCCACAGAGGAGATGACGACCTTAAAAGATGCCATTGCTAAACTGTGAAAAGAGGTAGACCACTTGAAGTCCACCGATGTGTCCATGGTCTTTGGAACAGTAGAGATTCTAGACATGCTTGAAATGCCTCAGACCATCACTGGACATAGGGATAGAGCAAAGCAGATAGATGATCCTAAGTTACAAAAAGTAACTGATGAAGAGATGCTTGAGGAGACTAAGGGAGGTGCAGATGAAGACCTGCCCAGACTGAAGAAATCATGATAGATGTTGTTGTGCAGTCTTCCCTGGCAAAGGCTCCTGTTGCTGAATCCAATGGAGCTGATCCTTCTAAAGGTCACTCTGGGCACTAAAGCCTAGACAGACGGAGACTGATTAGCCAGGATCACCTCTTTACCTCCCTCTCTATCTTTCTTTAACTCTCATATTCTGTGTCATTTTCATTTGAGGACAAACTGCTTTTATTTGTGGTGGGGTGAGGCCCACATTTTGTGTGCTTGCTATTTGTGACTCGAGTTTTAGCTTATGTACTTGGGCTTTGAGCTATTATTGTGTTAAATATTGCTTTCTGTGGATGTTTGAGCTTATGACTCCTATTGTTTTAAAATTACAAAATGATTTTGACTCTTTAGAAAAATTTTGAATTTTTCGCACATTTTTGCCACCCGCTATATGCTCTTTAATGTTGTTGTTCTTTTGCAAAAATTTGAGTCTCGGTTTCGATCAATACCAATGACTTGAATAGTGCTCTCAATCAAACGAAACTGAAGGTACGGCTACAATGAGGCCAAATGAAGTTGCATAGACAACTCTTTGCATCTCGCTATGACTAGCCTTGTATCAAATTGATTCTCTTGTGATGCTCATTGCACACTAGCAAAAATGTAGAGTCTTGTTTAAATTATAGTGTCAATGCCTAGTGTGATGAGCTTACTTGTGAACTATGCATGATATATGCTAGAATTTTCGCTGTTGGTCCGGTCAACTATGTGATGCTATCTCTTGATATGATCTTAGGAAACTTTGAAAAGTGTGAACCAATTTCACATATACCTTTTTTGTGACCTACCTTGTGAGTGTGTGATTCTCTCTTGAACACCCTTCAAGCCTTTCCCTTTTCTTTGGAAGAAACTTGATGAAAACTAGACCTTTCTTAACCCATCACCCATAATCCTCATGAAGTTTTGGTTAGTTTTAATAGCCAACTTATGCCAAAAGCCTAAGTTGGGGGTGTGGTGAAAAGAGAAGGCAAATCAAGAAGTGCAAGAAAGTCCCTCTTACCCATGATATTGAGAAAAATGGAACCCCTCCACATAAAAAAAAGAAAAGAAAAGAAAGTAAAGAAAAAGAAAAAGAATGAAAAAGAAAATTGCGGAATAGAGTACAAAAGAAATGGGGTCTCCTGAAAATTCATAGGAAGCGAATAATAGGATGACTTATGAGCACTAAAGAAGATGATGAAGGAAAAGGGAAGGAAGTGTTGTGAGCACCACATTTCATGAGGATAAAAGTCATTAAGCCTAAATGACCATACCCTTACACTCAGCCCCATTAGAAGCCTTGAAAAGACCTTTTTGATCTTGAGTGAGCTGAAATAAGTGTTGATTGAGAAATACAGGCAAACCTATGGGTGAAATTATGCATTATGTTCTTCTTTGTGAGTGTGAGCATTGCATCTGATTCCAAAGCTTTAAACTATGAAACCATTGTGTGAATATGGAATCATTCTTTGTGTGAGGGCATTTGAACACTATAGTTGCGCTTGAACTTGCATTTGAAGCAAGTATTGTGAGCATGAAATTCGTTGATATTGGTGAGTCACAACTTGAATCTTTGAGTGCATATTTGATCTTTTCATAAGTAAATTGAGTCTTGTTATGTGCATTTATGATTGAGTCTTGTGTAGCACTGTTCGAGACAGCCTTTTCGAATGGCTGAACTTGAGTTTTCTTGAGGACAAGCAACAGTTTAAGTTGGGGGTATTGATAAGTCCACAAATTGGACTCATTTAGGTCTATATTTTGATGAAAATGTGTCCTCAAATACTTATTTTATCTTAATATCTGATGAAAACCCTTAAGTTTCATGTATTTGAAGTTTTAAGGAAAGCATGGACACTACGTCGCATAAAGGAACGAAAAGGCTAAAAAGAAAGAAGATATGAAGGCCTGAGGATCGCCGAGTTCACTTGGTGAGTCGCCGAAGGTTCTTACTTCGCCTTTTGTTCTAGTGTGCTGAGCCCTGAAGAAAAGGATCAAGTTGGCAGAAAAATAAGCAGTCGGAACATCACCGAGCAGTTCCACAAAGCAGTACCATGTCGCTCAATGACCCAGAGCACAAAGTTGCGAAAGGTTGGTGCAAGATGGCAATGAACTACACCAAAGGGGGAATCGGCAAGTTGATCGGCAATTTCGACTAACGACGCTGAACGATCTGCTGCAGCACAAATCTGTGAAAACTATAAATACCAGTTAGATTTTTAGTTTTTAGTATGAAACAATTGTTATAATTTTCATATAGAATAGTACTTTTTGATATTTTTGCTCTAAGTTTGAGAGAGTTTCGAAGACTTGAAGAAAAAGAGGGTTTCATCTCCAAGGATTTGGACTTGGGTCTCTTAGATTCTTCATTCTTTCCCTGTAACAAGACTTAAATCATCATATCCATTTGAGTGCACTCATTTAGGTATAAATTTCTATCTCTTGATGTGTGGCAAAAAACCCCAATTCTTGGGGTGTGATTTAGCGAATATGGGTTAAGATAATTGTTGGGTCTTGATTGCTAAAAGTTTAATCATAGTTTACTTGTGATTTCGTTTAGTGGTTGTGGATGAATCTAATGAATTTGTAGTTGCAAATACACTTATATTTATGTGTTTTCGGCTTGCGAGAGAGAGAGGTCGTAAAACTAAAACCATTAGATTGATGGCTAGTGTGAGTAGGTCGACATGAGGTTCCACTCGAGCAAGTGAACCCTAGCCCCATGTCCACAAACTCAACTCGAGAGAGTGATTGGGTTAAGGCGTAGGCTGGTCTTCATGCTATAAGTGGGTGTCCGAGAGGAACGCACTAGAAACGAGGTAAGTTGCTCGAGAGAAATCTTATCTCTTTTAAAGATTAGCCTAATCACAGTTACTCTATGAATCTTCTATCGAAAGCATGTACCCAATAATCTAGCTTAACCCGTATTCCAGTCATATCCCAAGGATCCCCTCTCATTGCTTAGAAACCCTTGTTTATTTTGTTGTTTTTGTTTACTTGTAACAAAACCCCCATTATTAATTGACACTTTTGTGTCCCCTTTTAATTTACAATGTTTTTACTCGTTAATGTCTTTAGCTACGACTAGTTAGAAATAAATTTTATTTTTATATAAATTCTCAAAACCACTCTCTTGGGACGATCCCAACCCTTGGTTGGGCTACTAAACTATTCTACGATCATAAACACTTCAATCAAAAGTTGTGTCTTGATTACGCAAACATCAGTGACAAACTTGGTATCAAAGCATTTGGTTCAAGAGTCCTAGAATGTTGAAAACCGTATTAAGTAGAGTCTTTTTCATGCATGTGAAGGGCAGCACATCTATGAAGGCAGGCTACGAAATGTTTTAAGAAAAAACTTCACTTTCTTTGCTATTCTTATCGTGCATGAGGCATGATCCAACCTCTCTTTTCTAATTCATCCATCTGTGTTTCAGATCATGCTTCCTTGTAGAGTTTACGCAAGAAATGCTAATGCACGCAATGCTAACATAGTTCCTCCAATCCCAAACCATAAGGTTTCGAATGTAGAATTTTGGAATGCGATCTAGCTCTTGGCTCAAAGTGTAGCCTATTAAAACAATCAACAGGCCCTCATTCCTTCAAATATAAATGGTGGATCAGTGGAAACTAGGGTTTGATATTTTATTCGAATGAATCTGCGTGAGTTTCTAGGGTCGTATGTTGGTGAGTACCCACAGAACTTCGTTGATGAGGTTAAGAAAATTTTTGGAGTGATGCAAGTGACTGGTAATGATAGGGTAGAGTTGGCATCCTATATGGTTAAGGATGTATCTCACATTTGGTTCACTCATTGGAAAGAAAAAAGGGGGTGCGAATGCAACTTTTGTGACTTGGGAGTGTTTTACTGGAGCTTATCTAGACAGGTTCTTCCCAATAGAGATGAGAGAATACAAGGCACCAGAGTTTATGAACTTGAAGCAGGGTTCAATATCGGTCCAAGAGTATGGGCTGAATTTCACCCAACTGTCCAGGTATGATCCATATATGGTTGTCAATCTAAGGGCACAAATGAGTAAGTTTCTATTTGGGGTATTCGCCTTGATGAAGAAAGAGCGCAGGAATGCTATGCCGTTAGAGGATATAAATATCTCTAGGATTATGACTCATGCTCAGCATGTTAAGGGAGATAAGCTTAGGGAAATGGCTAACGACAACAAGAAGGCTAGAATAGGGAACTATGAGTACTCTCAACAGAAATCGAGTGGTGGAAATGCCTCATAATTTCAATAGAGATCTACAGACCCAACACCTTCATCAACTACTGCTCTATCCCCTAGGTTTTTAAAGGTTATGAAAGTTATGGCAGTAGGCTCTAAGTCTCAAGGTAGTACTTCAGGTAACAGGACTTTCTCAACTTGTCCAAAGTATGGTAAGAACCATCTGGGCGAGTGTCTTATAGGCAGGGAAGGATACTTTAAGTGTGGTCAGTATGGCCATAGGTTGAAGGATTTCCCTTCTTCTGGGTAGGGGCAAGGAGGTAACAATTATAGGGCTCAGTCTACAACTCTAGCAGCACCAGCGGGTCGACCAACTTAGCAGGGTGCTTCGTCTGGTAGAGGTGTTGGTCAGTGCCAGAATAGGTTGTATCTCTCCAGGCTCACCAGGACCAAGAGAATTATGGTAACTAGTATGTTACGACTCTTTCATTCGAATGTTTATGCATTGTTAAATCTAGGGGCTACTGTTTGTTTTGTAACTCCCTATACTGTAGTAAATTTCGATACTAGTTAAGAAACTCTTTCAAAACCCTTGTCATTCTTTACTCTAGTTGATGACCTATTTATAACTAGACGGGTAAAGAGAAAGTCACCTCATCAGATCTTGTAAAGTTATAAATGGTAGATTTTGCTATCATTCTAGGCATGGATTGGTTACATCCATGTTATACCTCAGTCGATTGTAGAACTAGGATCGTTCGATTTCAGTTTCCAAACAAGCCAGCCTTAGAATAAAAGGTTAGTATCTCAATGCCTGTAGGTCGATTTATCTCTTACCTTAGGTCCAAGAAGATGATCTCTAAAGGGTATATCTATCATCTTGTTTGTGTTAAGGATTCAAACTCCAAAACGCCAACTCTTGAGTCATTCTCGATAGTAAATGATTTTACCAAAAGTGTTTCTAGAAGATCTTCTTGGAGTTCCTCCCAAAAGATAAATTGAATTGAGAATATATCTCTTTCCAGATACCTAGCCCATTTTGATTCCTCATTACAGAATGACTCTAGCTAAGCTTAAGGAATTGAAAGAATAGTTGAAAGACCTTCTAGACAAGGGCTTCATCAGAACTAATATCTCTCTATGGGTGGTCTAGTGTTGTTCATGAAAAAGAAAGATGGTTCTCTCAGAATGTGCATTTGACTATCAGCAGTTGAACAAAGTCACAATCAAGAATAAGTATGACTTGTTCGACCAACTTCAAGGTGCTAGTTATTTTTCGAAGATAGACCTCAGATTCGGCTATCATTATCTCAAAGTCAGAGATAGTGGCATTTCAAAGAAGACTTTCAGAATTTAGTATAGTCATTATGAATTTGTAGTTATGTTGTTTGGACTAACAAATTCTCCTGCAGCTTTCATGGACTTAATGAATAGGGTTTTTAAACAGTATTTGGAATTATTCGTCATTGTCTTTATTGATGATATCCTAATTTATTCTCGAAACAAGGAAAAGCATGCGCCTTATCTAAGAGTTGTTCTGCAAACTCTCAAGGAATGCTAGTTATTCTCTAAGTTTAGAAAATGTGAATTCTTGTTACAGTCGGTCGCTTTCCTTGGTCATATGGTATCTAGCGAAGGAATCCATGGATTCTCAAAAAATAGAAGCAGTGAAGCAATGGACAAGACCCACCTCTCCAAAAGATATCAAATGTTTCTTGGGTTTGCCTGAATAGTATAGAAGATTTATGGAAGGATTTTCATCCATAGCTTCCACATTGACCAGGTTGACCAAAATAAGGTCAGGTTTCAGTAGTTAGATGAGAGTGAGAAATGCTTTTCCAGAATTAAAGACCAGGTTGACTACAACTCTCGTCTTGGCTCTACTAGGTGGTTCAGACGGCTATGTGATTTATTGTGATGCATCTAGGGTCGGCCTAGATTGTATGTTGATGCAACGAGGTAAGGTTATAGCTTATGCTTCTAGATAGAATAAGGTCCACGAGAAGAACTACCCAACTCATGACCTTGATGTTGCAGCCATAGTATTTACCCTAAAGATTGGAGATGCTAATTTTATGGTCTTCATGTTGATGTGTTCATAAATCATAAGAGCTTCCAATATGTGTTCACACAGAAAGAGTCAAATCTTCACCGAAGGAGATGTCTTGAACTCATAAAAGACTATGACATGAATGTGCTTTACCATCATAGTAAGGCCATTGTAGTAGTTGATGCTCTCAGTAGATTGTCTATGGGTAGTGTGGCACATGTTGAGGAAGAAAAGAAAGAGTTAGTTAAAGATGTCCACCAGCCTGCTCACTTAGGAGTTTGCCTTACGTATATATCAGATAGTGGTGTGATAGTTCAGAATGGGTTAGAATCTTCATTGGTAGTAGAGGTTATGGAAAAACAAGATAGTGATCTTATATTACTTATATGGAAAGGTACAGTTCATTAGCAAAAAGTTGAGGTTTTCTTCTAGGGGGAAGATGGTGTGCTTTGTTACCAGGGTCACTTATGTGTTCCTAAGGTGGGTGTGTTGAAGCAGTAGATCTTTACAAAAGCACATAACTTTTGGTATTCTATCCACCCAGGTGACACTCAGATGTACCGTGATATGAGGGAAGTGTTTTGGTGGAATGGTATGAAGAGGGATATAGCAGACTTTGTGGCTAAGTGTCCTAACAATCAACAAATTAAGGTAGAACATCAGAAACCAGGAGGTATGACTCAAGAGATTAACATTCCTACATGGAAGTGAGAAGTGATAAACATGGACTTCATTCTAGGTTTACATCATACTCGCAAACAGAATGATTCCATTTTGGTGATAGTGGACAAAGTTACTAAGTCTGCTCACTTCATAGCTGTCAAGACTACAGATCCAACGGAGGACTACGCTAAACTCTACATCAATGAGATATTCAGGTTACATGGGATTTTCTTGTCTATTATCTCAAATAGAGTTCCTCAGTTACCTCTCATTTCTGTAAATCATTTTAGAAAGGTCTTGGTACTCATGTAAATCTCAGTATATCATTTCATCCACAGACGGCTAGTCAGGAAGAGCGTACCATTCAAACCTTATAAGACATGTTGAGAGCTTATGTGATCGATTTCAAGAGAAGTTGGGATGATCACCTACCTCTTATAGAGTTTTCCTATAATAATAGCTATCATTCCAGTATTCAAATGGTCCCTGATGAGGCATTATACAGACGTAGATATAGATCTTCAGTCGGTTTGTTAGAAATAGATGAAGCAACATTGATTGGGCTAGAATTGGTTTATGAGGCTATGGAATAGGTTCAACTCATTACAGATAAACTAAATATAGCCCAAAGTCGTCAGAAGTCCTATACAGATGTGCGGAGAAAAGGCATAGAGTTCGAGATCAATGATTGGGTTTTTCCTGAAAGTGTCACCTATGAAAGGGGTGATGAGATTTGGCAAGAAAGAGAAGCTGAGTCCTAGATATTTAGGTCCTTATAAATTCCTAAAAAGGGTTGGAAATGTCGCATATGAGTTAGAGTTGCCAGCGGAACTTGCAGTGGTTCAACCTATCTTTCACATTTCCTTGTTAAAGAAGTGTGTGGGTGATTCAGCTTCGATAGTACCATTAGAGAGTGTATTTGTCAAGGATAGTCTCACTTATGAAGACATGCCATTTGAGATTCTTGACCGCCAAGTTCGTAGGTTGAGAAATAAGGAATTTGCTTCAGTGAAGGATTTCTAGAGGATTCAGTCCGTAGAGGGAGCTACTTTGAAAGCAGAAGCAGCCATGATGGTCAATTATCCTCACCTTTTCCTTTTGATTCCGTTTCAGCTTCATGTAATATTTCCTCTTCAGTCTCTCAGTTTACTCTTGCATAAATTCAGACTTAGTATCTTATTCCTTCGTTGTTCTTGCATTTAAGCATAGTTGTGTGTTCTTGGAACTTAGTTTAGATAGATATCAATTTATAGTACTTAGTGGAAGGTATTTAAGCTATCAATTTCTAGTACTTAGTGGAAGGTATTTATGCTCCTTCCATGCATACTCAACTAGTTTAGGCTTCATTCGAGGATGAATGTTCCCAAGGAGGATATATTGTAACACCTAAAAAATAAAACTTGGACTTTTCAGTAGAAAGAGGTGAACTACGGTGGTGTTCACGAGACGTTCAGGACTACGATTCATCACCCTCATCGTGGTTCACACCCACCCAGAAGTGGTGGACCACAGAGCCCTTATGGGATGTGGACCACCACACAAGCCGAGGGAAGGCTCGTGGAAGCAAAGAAGAACCACCCGAGCTTAGGCATCAAACCACTGAACCCACTACAGGCTGTGGTCTCGATGACGGGCGGTGGATCCGTTGTTCTAAGCTAGCAGACCCTTAGACCAAAGATAAGAACCATGGTGGCTTTCATGCTTCATGGTCCTTCACATGGTCTGTGAAGTGGACCGTAGGGGGAGTACCCTGGAACTAGTACACCATGGCAAAGAACCATGAGCCACTTGATGGGTCGTGATCCAAATGATGGACCATTAGTGGTTCCGTGATCAGCCTTCATCAGCTTTTAAGTTAAGGTCATTTTGTTCTTTTCCTCTATGCATTGGACATTTAAAAAATGTCGTTTATTACCTAAACTAAATCGTTTTACTAGTTTAGGCCTAATATTCCAGCCAGAACCTACCCTAAATCATTATTCACCAAAATTCATTGAAATTCAAGCCATAAAGAAGAGGAAAGTTGACCAGCCTCTAAAGATTAAGCAGAAGGTTTTCTTCAAATTCCAGCCCTGAAATCGAAGGATTTCTCCGTAGATTTTATCATCAGGTATGTGGGATTTCACTAGTGGATTCCTTTCATCCACTAGGTACCTAAAATTCAGTCAGATTCTTGATTCTCTATATCTGTTTAGACCTAGGGTTTCTAAAACTTTAGTAACTGTTGTGATATAGTTGTTATAGTATCCTAAATCAAATTGGCATGTTTTATTGGAATGTTTGCTTAGTTCCTTGCATGAAACTCAGAACCCTAGTTGTATAAATTCTCTTCGCTCATGAATTATATTGCTAGAATAGTTAAACAGATAACCATGATCCTATTTTCGAATGTGACATTGTTAGTACTTAAATGTTTGCATTCTCAAATTTGCATGTCAGAATATTGAGCTATCCTGTATTTTAGTTATGTTGTAATATATACATTTCCATGTCAGTTATGTTACATTGTCAATACTTAAATGTTAGCTCACGTAGTTTTATGTCGGTTAATAGTGGCTCCTACAGTCACCCTCTAGTGCATTTGACCAGGTTTACAGCTTATATATCAGTATTCAGTCGCAGCATCTTATGTTCATAATTAGTACTTGGTCAGTCCATTTAGCTCAACTTTCAGTTATATTTTAGCATTTATATTCTGTCCAGATTATGTCATTGCTCAGTTATGCATTGTTCAACTTATACATTTTGTTCAGCTATTACCAATATCCTGCATGCTTAGTACATTCCAAGCACTAATGCATACTCTGTGCAACATCCTTTCATGATGTAGGTTTAGGTATTCAGCATCCAGATCACGCATAGATCGACTCTCGATCTGTATTCAGCAACTTCAATTGTCAATCATCATACTTTGAGGACAACAGACATACATTTCATTTTCAGTATTTTATTTAGTTTTCAGTTTTGTTAGAGTTAGAAGGGGCATGTCCCAGTAATTCTAATAAGTTAGAGGATTTCAGACATAGCAATAGAATCAGCTTGACTTGTTAAGTTTATCTTTCAGTGGTATTTAACTCTTAATAAGTTTAATATATTCAGATTAGTTTTGGGTATACCCCACTCGTAGTTACCTACTGTTTTAGCTTCCGCATAGTATCTACTTTACTCAGTTATTTTATAATATGCTTATTATATGACAGACACAGGGTTAGCTTTGGGTCACTCACGATCCTATGTCCCGTGTCGCGTCAAAAGGGTAGCCTCGGGGAGTGACATGTAGTAATCTAGTCCTTGAGGTTTCGAAATCTCAAATCACACTCATTAAACTAGTCAAAAGGAACATCAAGACTACTCATTCAGGTCATAGGTTCTACAATTGTGTATAAGCCCTCCACAAGCCATTTGTAGTAGCCTACCAATTCGATGAATCTTGGAACCTCAACAGGTAACATTGGACTAGCACAATCACGAATAGCCTTAATCTTTGCCAGATATACCTTGATGTCTTCCTTGGACACCACGTACCCCAAGAATGCTACAGAGACAATAAAAAACTTGCACTTTGAGAACTTGGAATAAAACTGTTGATCTCTCAAACTTTTAAGCACGATCCTCAGATGTTACTTATGATCACTCCTACTCCGTGAGTATACCAAGATGTCATCTATGAACACAATGAACAACAAATCAAGATACGATCTAAACACCTACGTCATCAAGTCCATAAAAGTAAAAAGGGGAATAGTTAAACCCCGAAACATCACTAGGAACTCATAGTGGTCATATCGAGTCCTAAATACAATCTTAGGGATGTCTGTTGCCCTAATCCTTAACTGATGGTAACAAGATCTTAGATCAATCATCGATAAAACTGCGGCACCTTGAATCTAGTAGAATAGATCATCAATCCAAGGCATGGGTAATGGTTATTCCCCATCACCTTATTCAATTGATTATAATCAATACACATGTGTATATTATCATCCTTCTTCTTCAAAAACAAGATAAGAGCACCCCCAAGGCAATACTCTAGGGCTCATGAACTCCTTACCCAAGACACCTTGAAGCTGAACACTGAGCTCTATAAGAACCATCTGATATGGAAGAAAAAAATAGGTCGAGTACCTGGCTCAAGATTAATAAGGAATCAATATCTAATTCTCAGGGTAGGCCAGGTAGGTTAGTAGGAAACAAATCTATAAAATCATGTAAACTGGAAAAGACTCAACTAGAGGGACCTCCCTACTCACATCCCATACAGAAGACTAATAAGGCAAACACCCACTAGCCACTAGCCTCTAAGCATGAAAAAAGATATAACTCCAACCGGTGTGCTGCTAATAGAGATGTGTCATACCACCGGGGGAATACCAGGAATGGCTAAGGTAATGGTATTAGAGAAACAATCTATAATCGGATGGTAGGGGGATAAATAATCCATGCTTAAAGTCACATCAAAATCAAGCATATTTAGAAATATATGGTAAGCTCAGGTGTCATGCCCCTGGATAGTAAATAAGCAAGATTGAAACATCTGATCCACTACTAAATATTCACCCATGGGATCGATACACACAATGGCACATCTATTGGCTCAAAACTCATACTCGTACAAGAAGCATAATAAACACATACATTAGAATAGGTAAAGCCCCGATCAAATACAATGAAGGGGGGCTATTGGCATGAAATAATCGTACATGTGATCACATCGTCTGATGTCTTAGCCTCCGCCCTCGTTGGAACTTTATAGAAATGGTCATGTCCGCCTCAATGATTAGTGCACATTATTTTGAGTCAATTTCTCATATGATCAATGAACCAGTATAATTTAACTATTAAATTACAACTTTAGTTTTTTATAATTACGTGAATTTAATTTTTTTATTAAAGATCCATTTGAAATAGGCCAAATGAAATTTATAAAATGGGTTAGTGGTTAATGATTCTAAATATTGATCATAAAAAGATACATGTTAGTTTTTGCCTTGTTAAAATTATGTACATAGTTTGATGATTATATTTTTCAAAAAAAAAATAAATCAAAAGTTAATTATCATATATATATATATATATAAGAAAGAGAACAATAGGCCCGTATACATGGTGTCCCCACAAACCAGGATTCCCTTTTTATTTATTTTGTTTCCCAAACTATCCTTCCCCTTTCATGAAAAGTTGTGACTTTTATGAAGAGTTGTGACTTTGATGAAGAGTTGTGACTTTTAAGAAAAGTTGTCACTTGTATGAAAGTTTGTGACCTTTCCGAAGGATTGTAACTTTTCCAAATAGTTGTGACCTTTCCGATAAGACACAAAAAACATTTGTTCACACTACCCTTTATTGTTATAAATAGAGGACTTTCCTCTCATTTTAAAACAACAAAAAATTTTGAACTTCTTCTTCTTTTTCTTCTAGACAATTAAATATTTGTGTACTTTGATCCTGTTGAATAGCTCATTGACACCATTGTTTTTGTATCAATACACTGGTGAATGAATCATTCTATCTTGAGAGTATTTATTCCATTAAACATCGGGTACTAGAGAGGAATAATTTCCTTAAGGAGACAGTATGCATTTAGTGCGCTCAATTTTTCCATTCTATTTCATTCTATTGTTGAAGATCTTGGTATATCTTTTACCGTCATTAATTTATGCTTATATTATTAATTGTTGTTTTTGAGTGCATGCTTTAAATTTTGTTGTTTTATGTTTATGCAAAGTTATTGTTATAAGTATTTCTTAGTACATATTAAATAAGAAATGTTAATTGAGTATTCAAGCAAGTTTTATCTACTGAAATTGTTGAAGGTACACTAAAAAAACCCCTTACAAATCTCTAATTTCTTCATCAACAATGCCATTCCTTCACATACAAGTATGTGATTTTGTGTTCTTTAGAAAATCCTCTGAGGGTTAATAACTTTGACTACCCATATTTTTTGGTTTTTATGTTGTTGTTATCTATTTTTACAAAGTCTTATTAGTGGATATTATGAGTACTTTAAGGATTGAAGTTGATTGAACTGTTAGTCAATTTTTTGAGGTATCTTATTTCAAAATATAGGAACTTTTCTGGTTAGAATGATTTCTTATCATCATTGGATATCTCATAGTTTACTCCCTTTAATGTATTTTTTTCTTGTTATTTTGTTGTCTCCTTAAAATTCTATTGATTATTTTTCCTCTAGTATTATATGATCTCACTAGGACAAAAAATTTCGTCCTTTTAGCGTTTTTATTTTTATTTCCTTCTCATTCGGCTCTTCTAAATATTTTTGGTGTGCGTTATGACTATTTTCGGCAAGCTTAATTTGAAGAATATGAAACAAAATCTACTCTAAATAAAAGTAATATCTTAAGCTACTAAAGATATGTATATTAACAAATATTTGTTGTATGTCCTTCATGTCCCAAGTCATTGTTGAGCATTTGAGTTATTTAGGTGAAACTCATTTTTAATGTTTTAATGTTCGAGAATATTTCTTTAGCATGAGTCTAGAAGCCAACATTTTTATCTACTTGTACATTCATAATGCAACAATTATACATACAAATTTCTGAAAAAGTCGTAAAGTTACACTGATGAAGCATCTAGAAGGGCCTTCACAACAACAATTTAATGAAGAATGAATTTCTAAAAGGGTCCACAATATTATTTGGCTGTTGTTTCAAATTTATTTTTCTCCTTCTATTAATTTTTTTAGAGTAACAATAACAAAAAGTGGTGAACGTTTGACCTCTCAGACAAAAAGATTGTCTCTAAAAAATTTTATTTATGTTGTTGTGGTGTACATTTTTTAACAATCTCAATTTATTTAAAACTAATATTGATTATCGAAAACTTTCACATTATTATTTTTTAACTAGGAGTTATTCTAACCATAAAAATTATTAGATTCTATATTTTTCATATGCACAAAAAATAGAAAAAGTGATAATTAATCGCTACATAAAAACATCACTCAATTTTAAGAAGACAATTATATCATCAAACATATATTATGATAAATTATGTAAAAGATAAAAATGATTAGATATCAAGTTATTTTTAATTGTTAATTATATATTTACAGTTCTTTAGATCTGGGATAATGTCAAATCATTTAATTTCTGTTGAAATGTTCTAAAACGCTACTAAAATTAACTTTTTTTTCCTTATAACAGTCGATTATTGGAAAGGTTGTTTAAAAGCTTAGAAAGATTATTTATGCATGCGCGAAGCGCGGGTAAATTACCTAGTTGTGATATAATTCTACAAGTTTAGTTACTATGTGCGAAATAAATGATTTCTTCCTCAATGTTTTGAAAATATCATAAACTTAATAAGACCTAGAATTCAATTTTATTTTCAATTCTACCTCATCGTACAAATACGAAGGAAATATGGTTGTAAAAATATTTACACAAACAATTATTTATAAGTAATCTATCACGACCCGAGTCTACACCTTGTACGTGGCCGGCACTTGAGAACCATTTTTTATCCCCAAGTGAACCCTCATCCTGGCTGACTACAAGTGGAAGACAAACTCAAGCATACAAAAGTGTAAAACTGAATTTAAAATTCATAAAACTCAAATAATTGAACTTAAAAATGTTTGAACAATACTCAAAAGAAATACTCAGAGTTTATAAAACAACTCAAAAGAAAGAAATTACAGAAAACTCCTCAACTATGTCTATCTATGAAGCCTCAACTATTACAGAATGATATCGATACAAGACCCACGACATATCAAAACTACTAACAATAAGTTAAAGGTGAAGTCCTTTGGATTATAAGAAGGCTCACCAAAGTTGACTAGAATATCACATGACCTCAACAAACACCTGTTGAAGTTTCAGAAAACATGTATCTACATAATGAAACGATGCACACCAAATGACGTCAGTACATGGAATGTACGATCATGTAAGGGGAACTCTGCAACATAAGTATCAGCTCGATCTAATAAAAGGGAAGACATACTTAGCTCATATCAACTCAATATGACTCAAGAATACTCAACTCGACTCAAGGATACCCAACTCAACTCAAGGATACTCAACTCAACTCAGGTTACTCAACTCAAACTCAAAATACTCAACTCAATATGAAAGAAAAAATAAAAGATTCTATATACATGAAACCTTTAAAACAATAGATAATAACTCAAATGTGTATGAAAATACATTAATAAACTCATTACTCTTATTTGGGAGATTGTCCAAGTGGCAACCATCACTATGAGAAACATAATTATATAGTGTCTCGCCCACGCTGCCAGAACTGTCCTATACCTCATCGGAGTATAGAACATCATCAAATAAGTAGATCCACTAAGCTATGCTTTAAAGTAATAAGGAATCATCTAAAAAGTATGACCCTTAACCCGTGTTGGAATACATGGCTTATGGGAATTTTAAGTATGTGAACTCATTCCCATATTGGTGTCAATACTAATCCCAATGATATATACTCATGCTCATATGTTTAAAAGCATTAATCTTTCTCAGGTTTGAGATAATTGCTCAAACTACCCTCTTTAAAGAGGTAACTAATTTTGAAATATCTTTTGAACTCATAACTCATTTAGAAATATCAGTTTCTCTTTTATTAAAGTTAAAACTCATGCCTCTGGAAAACTTAGTCCCCTTATACTCTTACAAAACTCATACATTAAAAGTCTTTCGCAAAAACATATCAAAATCATATTATAATATGATCATTTATGACTAGGGAAATCATACTGCATAAACATTGATGGTATAACTAGACACCATACTACTCATATATGATGGCATACTCGATTGTCATACTAATCATGTTTTAGAAACTCTTTTCTCAAAACTCAGTTTAAGAACTCAAGTGTTGGCTTTAAAAAGCTTCTCATAATTTATAACTCAATTCATAGGGTTCATGTTGAATTATGAACATGAACGACTCAACTCAGGGATCTTAATAGCAATATGGAACTCAAAACTCAAGACTCAAGAACTTAGAACTCAACGATACCACTCATCTCAAGAATACTCAATTCATAGGGTTCATGCTAAAATATTGACATGAGCAAACCAACTGAAGAATCTAAATGAATAACATATAGCAATTCAATAATTAGAAATAGAATTTCAAAAAGAAGTAGGAACTCAAGAACTCAATGTCAACTTATCTCAAGAATACTCGAATCTCGGGATACAATCCTAGATTACTCTTTTACTGATTTGAAAACAGATGTATGTCGTGAGGCTGAACTAGTCCAATACTATGATAGCCTTACATACCTAAAATAACAAGGTTATTTACGAATCTTGAAGAAGAACTTGATTAGAAGCCTTGAAACCCTAGCTTGAAGGAAAAAAAATCAAGAAAACCTCTTTTGAGATTTCTTGAATTAGTTTCCTGAAACTCTATGGCCAATAATTATGATTATCATTAGTGATTCATAATTGTAATGAGGAATTTGATTTTAAAATAATGAAATTCTTGGAGAAAGACTTACCTTGAAGAAGAATCTAGAAAAAGATTGAAAGAATCTTGAATGGAGTGTTTTACTTTGATTTTTCCTTAGGGTTTGAGAGAGAAGAGAATGACGGAGTAAGAGATGACAATCTGATTGGTCTGGGTCTTTAATTAGTTAAGAAATTCATTTAGGGTTTTCTTAGAGGTAAAAAGACAAAAAGGACTTTTTAAATGTTTTCCCATCGGCAAATTCATCATTGCACTATAACAAGTTTTTAAAATGGTCATAACTTTTTACTCAAACCTCAAATTGTTGCGAAATCTGTGGCGTTGGAAAGAATATTCAAATACCTTTAATTTGATAGGTTGTGGGCCAAGTAACTCTTTATATTCTAAGAGATATGGTCATTTGAAGTTGACCCAAGTAGAATCTTACATCAAAACTTAATCAATAAGGAAACTTTCAACTTTTCTTTGTGCTAGGAGTTTCTAGTGACCTTATTTGATATTCAAAATCATGCCAACACTAAAGAATTTACCTTTACACATATGGTTAATTTAAGAATCACCCGATATGACCCTACAAGTAAATGAAAACTGGTTCGAGTTTTAACATAGAAATTTTCAAGGTGTTACAATATCTCCCCCTTGGGATCATTCATCCTCGAATAATGGCTGGTCTAAGAATGGAAAGGGGTTACTCTTACTATACTCAAGCCTAACTTAAAATCACCAAGTACATAACATAAGGTGGTTATTCTAATCTAACTCACAAGATTCGGATACTATACCTCTGTAGAAAAAATCTCATTCTGAGGACACTACTTCTTACTACTACATTCAACTAACCTTGAGCTCATATCACGAAACACCTAGTGTATCATGCATTGCCCACATGTTAACAACACCACATTCAAGCTTAGAACCTTAACCACTACATGGACTCCAACTAACCACTCCTTATAAGAATTCATCCTCCTCTCATTATCTCTACCAATAGAACTTTCATGTATTATTACTAGGAATCTGACTTATTTCTCATCGTAAAACCTTATCTCCTTCTCCCTCAACATTCATAACCTTAGATAGAATAAACACACCATCACTATCACAATAAGAAACAACATTATTCTTCTCTATCATCATACTGCCACTATCAACAATCCCACTCTCAGAATTAAAAGGGTAACTGAAGGAGCCATATGGTGAACGATCATAAGCACGATTCACTTTAGATATTTGGCATAAGAATATGCATGGAATAACATTATTATGCTAGCCATTGAGACATGAATGATTATATGAAAAGGTTCATATCATGAGGCTGATATCCATAACTTTATGGATTAAGCTTGAGATTAATGGGATAAAGACTTTACCCCTCATTCTGGAAACTGAACATAGATGTGAATCTCTCTGAAGTGTATGAGCATAAGTCATAGACACAATTATAATATAAGAAGCATCATCATCATAATGTAATGAGTGAACTCTGAGGAATACGCTATAGTATGAATGGAATGAATGGATTAATGTACCTTCTTAACTATTTCAAAAGACATGACTATCTCATTCTCAACACTTGACTTGATTCATCACCTAATCATCTTCCCCTTAGGTTTGGAGCTTACACTTTGAAAGCTATGGACCTATTCCATCTTCTCTAAAATTTTCTGCAATTGTCTTACTCTAATATTCGAGAAAATCTTATCTCATGGCTACTGAACTCTCCATAAAAAGGTACTAAGACTCCTTCAATTCCTAGGGAGGACCTCTTTCTAAGATGTTTATCTTAACCTCTTCTCAATGGCTTATGAGGCCGCTTCATCTATCTCTTAAGGGAAAATTTAATGCTTACATCAGCCTATCCCATATTAATAGCTCAGTTATACTATCTAGGCACACATGAAGAAGATCATTAACTCAATTGGAACCTAATCTTATTACATACCTTTTTGTTACCCCTCTTAATGCTTTTGTTACTCTTATGACTTAGCCATACTTCATTGCCCTAATTGAAAAGGTTAGGTCTCTCACTTGTACCACTCACATTCATTGCAGCTAACATCTCAATTTCCTCACCTACTCCATGTCACTCAAGACTAACATCATCACCCTCGTCTTTCAATTCTTTTGATCATGACATTCATCTTAAATTCAAGCTTAATGTTTATTACTAAACACGGATATCAATATGATTGCTCACTTACTATACTAACCTACAACTACTAGATATAAATTAAGAAACACTCGCTCACTAAGACCTTATGACAAGTAGGAAATCTTTATCTCTCCATATTCATACTTACAATTTATTGTCATACTTTCTTTCACACTTAAGTACTATTTACCCACTCACTACCCATCATTGCCAAAATAGTTCTATAACCCTCTGAATATCACCTCATGAATACTCTGCTATTTTATTCAATACCTAAACTTGGCCTTCACTAACACAAAGTTATAATGGCAGAAACACTTTTCTGGTTAAAGTATACTCTAACTCATCAATACTAGTGACTCTTGCTATACCTTGTATCATGAAATCTACACAAACCCATCATTTATTAGTCTACCCATAAGGGGAAAAAATCTCAATAATAACTTACAAGGTGCATGACTACAATAACATAATTTGCCCCATCCCTATCTCCATTTCTTAGATTATTGAACCTATGCATGCATTCTTCTATATTTAGGAACTTTTACTACTAATGCTTATAACCTCATAACTCCGACTATTTTTGCGGGTGCAAATGCTACCAAAGCTCTAAAACACACTTTCTCATAAGAGTCTAAACTAAAACAAGGTTTATAGAAGAGAGTACATCTCGCTTATAGCTTAAACGCATGACTCATATGAATAAGAGTACATTCTTTCGAATTGCAACTCTTAAGCTCACTAACAGGCTTTTCTCAAGCCCATATACAGTCTCATGACTTTCTCAAGACTCTTGTTGAAAGTAACTCATCGATAAGTATCTCTTTTTGCTTTTCAATTACCTTGAGTATGAGGGGTAGTTGAATGAATATTAGAAACGCACAAGTTCAAATAAGTTCCTTATGACAAAACTCTATTGCACGATTTAAGGAAGGGAAAATGTTCTTAATGTCTGTAGTCCCTTATTTATAGAAGTGGGTCCCTCACAACCATAAACAAAATCCTACTTTACATGGCTTCATAGAAACCCTAGGACACTTGAACTATATGCTATGATACCAAGTTTGTCACGCCCTGAGTCTACACCTTGGATGCGATCGGCACTCGAGAACCACTGTTGGTCCCTGAGCGAACCCTTATCCTGGTTGACTACAAGAGTAAGACTAACTCAAACATAAAAAACCTTAAAACTGAATTTAAAATTCATAAAACTCAAATAATTCAACTTTGAAAAGTTTGAACTATACTTAAAATTTATACTCAGAGTTTATAAAACAACTCAAAAGAAAAAAATTTCATAAAGCTCGTCAACTTTGTCTATTTATGAAGTCTCTACTATTACTGAATGATATCGGGACAAAACCTACGACATCTCAAAACTACTAACTGTAAGGTAAAGGTGAAGTCCTCCAGATTATAAGAAGGCTCACCAAAGCTAACTGGAATTTCATATGACCTCAACAAAACCCATGTTGAAGATCCTGAATACCTGTATCTGCATTATGAAATGATGCATGCCAAATGACGTTAGTACATGGAATGTACAAGCATGTAAGGGAAATTCTACAACATAAGTATAAGATCGATCTAATAAAAGGGAAGACATACTTACCTCGTCTCAACTCAATATTACTCAAAAATACTCAACTCAATTCAAGGATACTCAACTCAACTCAGGATGCTCAACTTAAACTCAAGATACTAAACTCATTATGAAAGCAACAATGAAACATGTTATATACATGAAACATTTAAAACAGTAGATAATAACTCAAATGTATATGTAAATACAACAATAAACTCAATAATCTTATTTGGGAGATTCTCTAACTAACAACCATCATTATGAGCAACGTGATGATACAGCGTCTCGCCAATGCTGCCAGAACTCTCCTATACCTTGTCGGAGTATAGGAAATCCTCAACTAAGTGGATCCACTAAGCTGTGATTAAAAGAAATGAGAAATCATCTAATAAGTATAACCCTTTACCCATGTTGGCATACATGATTTATGGGGACTTTGAGTTGTCTGAACTCATCCCCATAACAGTGCCCAATACTACTCCTAATAATATATACTAATGCTCATATGTTTAGAAACATAACTCTTCCTCTGGTTTGAGATAATTTCTCAAACTACCCTCTTAAAAGAGGCAACTACTCTTGAAATATCTTTTGAACTGATAACTTATTTAGAAATCTCATTTTCTCTTTTATTAAAGTGAAAATTGATGCCTCTGGAATACTTAGTCCCCTTATACTCTTACTCAACTCATACTTGAAAACTATTTCTCAAAAACATATCAAAATCATATTATAATATGATCATTGATAACTGAGGAAGTCATACTGCATAAATATTGATGGTATAACTAGATACCATTCTACTCATACATATATGGTATACTCGATTGTCATACTAATCATGTTTTTGAACCTCTTTTCTAAAAACTATCTTTACTTTCTAAAAACTCAGTTTAAGAACTCAAGTGTTGGCTTTAAAAAACTTCTCAGAATTAAAAACTAAATTCATAGGGTTCATGTAGAATTATGAACATGAACGACTCAACTCAGGGGTCGTAATAAAAATAGGGAACTCAGAGCTCAGAACTAAAGACTCAAGAACTTAGAACCCAAAAACATAGAACTCGACAATACTACTCATCTCAAGAATACTCAATTCATAGGGTTCATGCTGAAATATAGGCATGAACTAATCAACTCGAGAATATCAATGCATAAAATATAGTAATTCAATAATTAGAAATAGATTTTCAAAAAGATATCAGGAACTCAAGAACTCAAAGTCAACTTGTCTCAAGAATACTCAAATCTAAGGATAGAATCCTAGATTACTCTTTACCAATTTGAAAGTAGGTGGTGGGAATGAGGACAAACTAGTCCAACACTATGATAGCCTTACATACTTTGAAGAACAAGGTTTTTGAAGAATCTTGAAGAAGAACTTGATTAGAAGTCTTGAAACCAGAAAAATCAATAAAACCTTTCTTGAGATTTCTTGAATTAGATTTTTGAAACTCTATGGCCAAGAATTGTGATTCTCATTAGTGATTCATAATTCTATGGAGGAATTTGAATTTGAAAGAATGGAATTCTTGGATAAAGACTTGCCTTGAAAAAGATTGAAAGAATCTTAAATGGATTCTTCTACTTTGATTTTTCCTTAGGGTTTTGCCTTAGGGTTTGAGAGAGAAAAGAATGATGTATTAAGAGATGAAAATATGATTGTTTTGGGTCTCTCATTAGTCAAGAAATTCATTTAGGGTTGCCTTAGTGGTAAAAAGGCAAAAAGGACCTTTTTAATGTTTTCATGTCCGCTAATTCGTCACTGCATTGTATCACGTTACTAAACGGTCATAAATTTTTACTCAAACCTCGACTTATTGCGAAATTGGTGGCGTTGGAAAGAAGATTAAAATACCTTTAATTTGATAGGTTATGGGCCACGTAACTCTTTATATTCTAAAAGATATAGTCCTTTGAAGTTGACGCTAGTAAAATCTTACATCAAAACCTAATAGATAAGGAAACTTTCAAGTCTACTTTGTGCTACGAGTTTCTAGTGACCTTAATTGATATCCAATATCATTCCCATGGTAAAGAATTTACCTTTACACATAGGGGAAATTTAAGAATCACCCGATATGACCCTACAAGTAAATGAAGAATGGTTCGAGTCTTAACTTAGAAATTTTTGGGGTGTTATATGATCACATACATATTCGAATGGTAGTTACATATCACAGCATGATAAATTATATTGATTGTGATAAAAATAATCATATATGCACCTCCAAATTTTATGTATAACATCATATCGTATTGGGTGCCCATGTGATTTAGTAGGAATACATTGTAGTGTTTAATTATCAGTTGAGACTAAGTTAAGGTGTCACGCCCTGAGCCTACACCCCAGATGTGACCGACACTTGAAGACCATCGCTGGCCCCCAAGCGAACCCTTGGCCTGGCTTTCTTAACTCAGCGGAAACTTAACTCAACAGGATAACTCAATGCAATGAAAGGTTATAAAACAACTCAACTGAAAGTAATTTTCCAACAAGGCATCTCGAGTCTCAAAATAGGATATTTAAATATAAACATGCATGAGAAACTCCAAACTAACTGACTGACTGTCTGACTGTCTATGAAGCCTCTAAATACTGAGATGGATGTTGGGACAGACCTCGCAACATCCTAATAAAACAAAAACTAAGAACACAAAATAATTGAGTCCTCCGAAATGCAAGGAGGCTCACCACTGACTCTGGAGTGCTCAGCTGGATCAATGACGTGCAGGATGCTGATCCGGGGTACCTGTATCTGTATCATAAGACGATGCAGGCCAACTGGCATCAGTACATGGAAGGTATTAGTATGCGAGCTGGAAAACTAAGCAACATAGGCTAGAAGGAAATTTGGAAGAAACTGAAAAGTTTACCTTGTTCAACTCAACCTGACTGACTTCTTTCAATATAAGGCAATTTAAAACAAGTATGATATAAAGAAAGAATGTTTAAAACATGCTATAAACTCTGTGGGTATATAAGGATGCAATAAGCCTGAGATGTATATAGAAATACAATTGAACTGATGTATATAAAATACAATAATTTCCGTGTATAAAAATACAATAACTGCGGTGGGAGTTTCTCTAACCGACAACCATCACATAAGAGCTAAAGTGATGATACAGCGATCAACCTCACGCTGCCAGAGCATCCTATACCCGGCCAAAGGTATAAGACCTGAACTGCCTAATGGATCCATTAGTCTAATATGAAAAGGATTCATCTAAAGAGTATGATCCCTTCTTTTTTTTTTTACCCAGGGTGGCTAACATGGTTCTATGGGGGCTGTGGGTTCTTTGAACGCTCCCCCAATTCGGTGCTCGATACTACTCCCAAAAAATGTACTGGCTCTTATGTTTTTAAAACACATTTCTTCCTGCTGACATGAGATAATTACTCAAAAAAAAAAAAAAACTATCCCAAAGGCTCTTTGGAAATTTCAGTTTCCAACCTTGTTTAAATGTAAAGACAATTCTTTAAAACTTCTTTGGGAATACATAGTTCCCTAATAACTTTGAGAAAATGAACTCAACTTGAAACTTGAGACTCTTTACTTAGCTTGAAACTCTAAGCTCTTTGCTTGACTTGACACTTGAGTCAAAAAAAATAAAGTTAAAACGTTCAATAAAGACTCTTGAACAACTTTACAACTAGCTTGACTTGCTTAACTTCTAAGCTTAACTCTTAATTTCTAACTTCACTTGACTTCTAACTAACTCTCCTTAAATTGGAATTTTTGGATTCAAGGTGTTTGCTCACATGTTACGGATGAGTTCTTGACTTTTAGAAGTACCTTGGAGTGTTGGAAACAACTAGGAAACATAGGTATAATACCTAGGAACAAAAATAAAATTAAAAAAATGGGAAATTAAGGTAACGGGAAGGATTGGCGTCCTTGGCGCTCTAAGAGGCGCGAGGCGCCAGCCCTCAACTTCAAACGGGACTGCTGGCCACTCTGCCAGGCACCAACCCTCAGCTTCAAAGGGGACTGCTGGACACTCTGCATTCTGCCAGGTGCCAGCCCTTTTCCTAGAAAAAAAAAACCGACTTTTCTCCCTCTTTTCTTCAACTCTAAACCACCCTTACTTCAATGGATTTAACCCCAAACACTAGGGATCATCAATCTCTCAACATACAATAAATTACAACTCAAATACACAACCCAATCATGTCCCACAACCAACAATAACTTCAACAACACAACTAACAACATCAACAACAACTAACAACTTCAACAACTTCAACACCAATCCAATCTTTTCTCAAATCATAAAAAAAAAAATGAGCTTGGTGTGTGGGGGAAAGGATCAAACCACACAAGGAACTCACATACCTTGATAGGGATCACCCCCGATGAAAATCCACGACGGAAACTTGTTGATCTCCTTTCTCCTCTTCTTCTCCTCTTCTTCTCTTCTTCTTCTCTTCTTCACTCTCAAGAACCCTAACTCTTTCTCTTTTAAAAATAGGATAAAATGATCCAGAATCAGCCTAACACACAATATAACCTCAAAAGAAATGGCTAGGGAAAAGACCAAAATGCCCTTAAAATTTCCGGACGGATTCCCTGCCAACTGCCCAACTTTCAATGGCCTTAACTCGCTCATACGAACTCGAAATCGAGCAATCTCAGTGGCGTTGGAAAGATCATTCCACAAGTTTCGCAACCATAACTGGAACTACTCCTAACTCATCCTGATCTAGGAGTTACGACTGCTCAAAGTTGGCCAAAAATCACTGATTTCCACACTTAGCCAAATTTTCCAGATTCTGTATTTTTTTTTTCTTCCAAAAATGGCTACTTCCAATTTCAAGCTTCTTCATAGCTATTTCAAATTGTCGGATGTTACATAAGTTTCCTTGATGTATACCATCAAATATGGAATGCTTATATGTAAATTGAGATCAAGTTTGAGTGTGTATTTATATATTTTGCCAAAAGATTTTAATGTGACAGTGTATTTACTTAATAATGTTAGGTAAGAAAATCATAGGGTAATTTCCTTTGAATCTATACACAAAAGTGCACTATTAAATAGTCATCTAATTTTTTGTTTATCTCCTTTATCGTCATATATATACTTTCAATTGAAACTCTGATGAACTTTCTATTCGAATATATTTTTCTACAATAAAACTTTTATTTGCTTTTCGATTGTGAATCTCCACAATTAGGATGTCAAAAACACTTTGTTGGACTTCATTCATCTGTAAGCATACAACCTTTATGTCTTCTTTCTCTATCATTGACTAATAAATTCTCTATCTACCCAAATTGAGTGGATCTGCTTCTCTTCTTTATTATGTTTTTCTTTATTACTTCATTTTCAATATTATAGCATTCTTTTTTTAATAAAAAAAATTGCTTTGTGAGTGTTTAATCACATGGAATGATCAAACCGTACAATTATTGGTGTTTTAGCCATTAACTTCATGTATGTTTGATGTACTTTTTTGAAGGGAAAATTTTTTCTTCATTTTTTTCAAAAATAATTTTATAATTGAATGTAAGTATAATAAATGTAATTGTACAATTTTATTGTGTTTATCTAACTAAATATGAAATTAGAATATTGAAGGAGAATATTTTTTTCCGGGAGAAGTTAAAATATGTGTTTTGTTATAAACATTTTTGTATTATAGTGAATGTCTAATATGTGGAGTCCTTTTAGGGAGTAGTTAGGAATTCTACTTAGGGACCAGCTAGATTTTCCCTATAAATAAATGGGTCTTCCTTCATTGTAAATCACATCTTTGAATCTTGAATACCCTTTCAAGAGAAATAATAAGTCTTCTCTCTTCTTCCTAATTTCTTCTTCTCATTATTTTATATAGTTGCATAACACATTAGCTGCACGAGTCTCTAACCAATTGAGTTTTGGGCGATTGATATGTTCGTGTAGCATGTGGGAAAGCTGTAAGCTTTAGATATCAGGTAAGTATTATACTAATTATTAGTATAAGAAAAGGGTATGCCAAATTCTATCTACTTTTGATTTAAAAATCAAATCACAACGTGGGTTTTCAACATATGTTATTGTGCTTTGACCTTTTGGGTGTATATACAAATTACATATAACACGTGTTTTGCTATTTACATATCTACTGAAAAACTAATTATTTTATTGGAAAGTCAAACATATTGCTAATCCTAATGGATTACTATTTGTATATTATTATATTTGTAGAATTTATTCTAAACAATCTTTTAAATTAGATATGTCACGGTGTACGGCAAATATACTTGAACTCTTGTTGTATATAACTTTAGAAGTGACATATTTTAAAGGCTCTAGAGTGAGTCTCAATTATTGGTAAGACGGTGGATCTATGACCAATTGCACCAAGAGGGTAAGGTGATGGATCTATGCCCAATCTCACCAAAAGGGTAAGACGATGGATCTATGTCCAATTGTATCAAAAGGGTAAGACGATGGATTTACGTTCAATCGCACCAAGAGGGTAAGACATTGGGTTAGAGTCCTGGTGCACCATGATGAGAAGATATTGGGTTCAAGTCCCGTCAATTTATTGCCTAAGACACTTTTATATTGATAAGACATTGGATTTGAGTCTTAATGCACCATATTGATGATATAATGATGACTAAAGAAAAACTAATGTGTTTTTGATGAGAAGTCATGAAATTTACTGAATTTTCTCCATTACTTAAAGTGAATATGGTAGTTGTGCATAATATATCTGAAAGAAGACAAGTGATTGAATAATGCCCATAAATATGTATTGAGGCATTAAACCTATCATAATTTGATATGCTCACATGTTTGTGTTCCATTCATGAAGAATAAGGCCTTTTCATAAATGCTAAAAATATAGATCCATTCCCTAAAGGGAATGAGGTGTAAGCCACCATGCTAGGCGTGGAAAATATTGCTACCTTTTGTCAATGATGTTGTATCACCAAGAATATCTCTGTGTAGACATGTGTTAGATAAAAGTTTCATGCTTGTATTGGACAAGAATTAGTGCAATTGAGGCACATTATGTAGTAAATAAGAAGTTTACTAATTCTAATACTTCCTTAATTTGGCATGATTGTTTGGGACATCATTAGTCAATAATGTTTAGACGGAATATGGAAAATTAAAATAGACATCAATTAAAGAACCTAAAAATTCTTTTAAATAGTGAATTTTTTTTGTAATGATTGTTAGCAAGGCAAGTTAATTGTGAGACCATCATAAACGAAAGTTGAGATTGAGTCCCCTGCGTTCTAGGAACGTATACATGAGGATATTTGTGGACCTATTCATCCACCTAGTGGATTGTTTAGATACTTAATGGTCCTAATAGATGTTTCTTCTAGATGGTCTCATGTGTGCCTATTGTTATATCGCAAGTTGATGTTTGAAAAAATGTTGGCACAAATAATATGATTACGTGCACAATTTTCTGATAATCAGATTAGTCCGTTCAGTGATGGGATCACGACTCACCTCTAGAAGAGGTAGAATAACTGAGAAAAAATAAATCTGAAAATTACTCTCGGAGTAATAAAATTGAAATATACTCATATAATAGTAAATTAGAAATTTACTAAAGAAAAAGGCACATGGCATAGTAAACTTGGCATGAATAATTTGGTCATCCCAAAGATGTGCATACTGAGTAATAGGCATGCATTGAAGAACTAGGAGATTCCTCAAGAATTCTTTTTGTTGCTTGTTCTCATGATAAGTTGATTGGATCAACTAATGTTGGGACTAAATTTCTAAATTCTGAAAAGTATAAAAGGTGAATGTAGGCCCGTTCGCCTATCTTGTGATATGATAAAGAGATGCATTTATAAGATAATCACATGTGCGTTTGTTGTCAACCTGTAGTTTGACATTCACAAAATTGTTTGTGCAAGATAATTGAGTTAAGAGCACAACTTTTAGAATATGAAATCAAGATAATTCATCTTGATAATATTGATAAATATTCAAGATGAGTGACATTAAATGTCTCAAATAGTGAAATCATTGGTTATGAAAATAAAGCTGCATGTGTTGATCTAAAATACGATATTGCATACAAAAGTAATTGTACGCATCAGACCAATAAATTATGATCAATTTTTCTCTTAATTGGTTTATGGTTAGGGACCAAATTTTTCATCTTATAATTTTGATGTGTAGTATATGATTAATGAATATACTATGATACACAAAGATAGATTCTCCAAAATAGATTGAGATATATGTTTGTTTTTGTAACATAAGGGGGAGTTCTGAAGCAACATAAAAGTTTGTAAATGCTCCTATTGAATGTTTCTAAAGGATAGAGTCTACGAGATGCATGAATGAATGATAGACTAATCAAATCTAAGTAAAATAATCCTTGAAAAATGGGGAGGATCAAAGAATCAAAATGATCATAATAAGGAGGCAATGTGCTCTTGATAAGCTTATGGCATAACACTTCATAAAACCTCATGAGAGGGGTACGTACCTGAAAATAATGAAGTGATGAGATCTCAATAAGTTATGTCGTATTGTGAACAGATACAAAGTGATGGTTTATAGACGATCTATAATAGTGCGCAATATTGTAAATGATTATGAAGATACGAATTCTTTGTCTATTAAAGCATGTTGGTGTAGAAATAATTATTAAGTGGAAAGTGGAATGATGCATCTTCATAAGCGTAATGCTTATTTGACTTGCAGTCTAGACACTAGAAGATGTCATACATTTAAAATTGAATGTTTCAATTACTTGACAAAATCAATATGAAAATTCTTGAAGGATTCAAAATCTAAAGTATGTACAAGTTTTTGGAAAACTTGTTTATGATCCTCAGGTACAGATTAAAGCAATCAAGAATCTTTTGTATTGTTAGCAAGTTGATGACTTGAATTAAAACTCTTGAAGAGTTTTTAAAAGGCAATATATTATTTGCTTAGAGAAGTTAAAATGAGGAACTTGTAGAATTATTTGGCCCTGAAAGGAGAATTCATACAAGGAAATAGAAGGAAACATATTTCGTCAAAGTTTTTCTACACACATGAGCTCCCAAGAATGGTGATATCAACATGTAACAGGTTTGTTCAAGTAGTACTAGGTTGACCTATTTCCCAAGTCTCTACCAACTACAACTTTCGAGAAGATGGTGCACAAACTTTGAATGAGAAGATTCAAGTTCTTGATTGATGTTCACATTAGGGGAGTTAATACGCGATGTACTCTTTTTTCCTTACAAGGTTTTGTCCCATCAGGTTTTTCTTGTAAGGTTTTTAATGAGGCATACATAATGCGCATTATTAGATATGTGTACTCTTTTTCCTTCACTAGATTTTTTTCCCACTAGGTTTTATCTAGTAAGGTTTTAATGAGGCACATAATCTACCGACATTCAAGGGGGAGTGTTATAAATATATTTGTATTACAGTGAATGTCTATTATGTGGAGTCCTTTCAGGGAGTAGTTAGGAATCCTACTTGAATACCAAGTTAGATTTCCCCTATAAATAAAGGGGTCTTCCTTCATTGTATATCAGATCTGTTAATCTTGAACGCCCTTTCAAGAGAAGTTATAAGTCTTCTCTCTTGTCCCTAATTTCTTCTTCTCATTGTTTTATATAGTTTCATAACATGTTTAAATTTTTTAGAGTATGTTGAATTGTGAGAATGTGTTGCTTGATTTTAAATTTATCTATTTCTAAAAAAATTGTTTTTTTTACACTCTTTCTCTTTCCTTTCAAATATACGAGGAACACTTATTAAAATAATTTTCTATTTTTTAACTTTATTTTTTAACATTATTTGTATAAATTTAAACATTCAAGGATTACAACAACAACAAACCTAGTGTAATCCAATTAAGTGAATGAATAGAATGTATGGCACAAAAGGGGGGCGGGCAGGTTGAAGCTTAACATGTGAAAGATCATCCCGCCATGTGTACATTATTTTCTATTTTTAATCCAACCACCCCCGCTCCCCCGCCCCGCTTATAGTATATATCTTTAATTGATATTTTCTAAATCACATAACTTTAACAAGACTAAGAAACAATATATATATATATATATATATATATATATATAAATATAAGGACAGTTAGATAGTAGAGGAGTATATGTATAAATATAAGGGAAGTAAAACAGTAAAAACTGTAAATACAGAAAACACAGAAAGTGCAGTAAACACAGAAAGTACAGTAAATACAGTAAAATAATACAGAAACAGTAAACACAAAGAATACAGTAAATAAACAGTAAAGTAAAACAGTAAAAATAGTAAATACAGAAAACACAGAAAATACAGAAAATACAGCAAATACAGCAAATACAGCAAATACAGTAAATACAGTAAAGACAGTAAAAACACTAAATACAGTATATAGTATATATATAGTAGTATAGTAATATAATATATGTAGTAGTATAATATATAATAATATATATAGTAGTAGATATATATATATATATATAATATTATATAGTAGTAGATATATATATTTATATAGTAGTAGATATATATATATATATATATATATAATATTATATACTAGTAGATATATATATTTATATAGTAGTAGATATATATATATAATATTATATAGTAGTAGATATATAGATATAGTAAATATATATATAGTAACAGATTATTAATATAATTTAGTAGTCCGTGTCCAGTCCTTGTTTTGTGTCAACTATGTCCAGTCTTTGTTCCAGTCTTTGTTCCGTGTCAAGGCTTTGTTTCAAACAGTTTGTACGTCCTACTCAGTACTCCCTCTCTCATTTAGTTTAATCAAGTTAGTTCATGATTTAAATCCCTATTTTCCCCATGTATTGTTTTTCAATTTTTATTTTTGTTTTTATCTTTTATATTTGTTTTTGGATTTTGTCTTACCCATTTCATATCTTCTTCTTAACCTTTGTTCTTAACAACTTCGTCTTTAACCACACCCTGGATATAAACTGGCAACAAATTCGTCCTTTCAAGCGGACTATAAAGCCAAGAATCCTAGGAATTTACAGGTTAATCCATAGTCGTTATTAAGAAGTTAAGAAGTTAACCATATACTAAGGGTAATTTTTAAGCATATATACAATATTTACATTAAAACTAACAACTTAGAAAATTAAATAACATATTTTTGAGGGGAATTTTCGGGAAGTAAACATAATAAAACTTACATGATAAACTGAGAGAGGTTTCCCTTTCGGGAACCCCGAAGGGCCTTGGAAAAGCTTTAAGCAACTTTAACACACAAACACACTTATTTTTATTGCACAAACTTCAATATATATATATATATATATATATATATATATATATATATATATATATAATTTTATTTACAAATAATTTCAAATGAATTTCCAAAACGGAGAAACAATTTTTTCTGTCCACGATCAAAATTTGATTTTAAAAACTCACAAAAAGATACTTTTTGACAACATTAGACAAAGAATATTCAAAAATTCAGCTCTTAAGGCTAAGAGAGTTGAGAAAGCCAAGAGTGAAACAAAAAACTTCAACCAGCAACCCACCCTGCCCTGCTTAATTTTAAAAATAAATTGTTTCAACTCACCCCGCAATTGCCCAACATAAGAATAAACTTTCCCCACCTTGCACCCATCCTACCCCATTGCCATCTCTATACACAGATCTTACCACTATCTTAGAGATAGACTACTATTTCAAATAAATCCCTGGCTCAAGAAAAACCAGACCAAAGTAGAATAGGGATAAATAGCATAAATGAAGACAGACGTTCTCGAGTAGAGCTAGCATAAATGACGTGCAATTAAATTAGATTATCACAAACAACATACCTCAATTAGTAGAGTTAGATGTTTGCCTTCTCGGTCCAAATCTTCTTCAAAACACAATGTGCTAAGTTCAAATTATTTCTTTTGTTTCTATCTCTTGTTTTCTCTTATTTATTGTTAGGTAACCCGTATTTTTTGTTTTTTGACGCAAGACCTAATTATCGTTTCATTAAGTTGACCTTTTTGTAAATTTCTTACCATTATGAAATCTATAACCCTAAGTCTTTCACGATATTTTTTAAACACAATGTAAAATCAAATAAAATCATTAATTGAGGTGAAGAAATATATTCTTTTTGACATTGTTATAATATATAATACATTCTTACCGAACATCAGATGAAATTTTTTTTTTTTAAAAAAAAAAACAGAATTAGATGATTTAAGGGTTCACACTTTACATCATCCTCCTTGTTTGAAGCTAAAGAAGGATTTTGATGTCATAAAATGTACAAAATATTTGTCCACTTTAGTCTATGAAGACTTGCTTTTATATTATCTGAAAGTGATATAAAACACACTTTTTCACTTTATTTATGAAAGGGAAATATTCTATATATTTATATAAAAATATTGATGTGCTACATATTCACTTTCATTTCTCGTTTCTCCTCCTTAGCAAAACATAAACTGCCACCAACCCCCCTTCTTTGCCACTTTTTTTTTTTCGCATTCTATATTTGTGGTTTTTAGTAATAGTTCATGAAATCTCAAATTTTCATATTTCCATTCATACATAGCATAGTGTCATGTCCCGCCACTTCACAGTTCAAATTTGACACTGGAAAAAGGGGGAATAATCTAGAGTTGTGGGGAGGTTAGTGGAAGACTCTAGAATTCCCTAGATCCCTCTAGAATAACTTAGAAGATAATCTTAGAAGACCTTAGATTTCTCTAGACTAGTAGAGAATTCTAGAAGGGGGCTAGATATTTTCTAAGAAAGCTTTAGAAATTCCTAGAAAGTGTAGAGACTTCTAGAGAAGGGACTAAAGTGTAATTATTAGAGGGACTTGTAAAGTAATTTTTATTTGCACTTAGGCCCTTAAGAAGTAGTATAAATAGAAGGGCCTCTCATTTGGGAACCAACCAAGCAAGCAAAGTTGTAAAGCATTCCTCCAAGAAATACAAAAAGCCTTCTTCCAAAATTCTCTAAGTCTTTCCTTTCATTCTCTTAGCGATCTTAGTTTCAAAGGCTTACTTGAGCTTACAAGATCTTGAAAGAGTAGTGAGTAAGTTGTCAAGTGCCTCACGGAGCTTTAGCCAACACTCTAAGTCTGTGACAAGTAGTATTAGAGAGAGGTTTTGACACTAAGGGAATGGCCACCGAGGGAGACGTGAATGCCGCTAGCACCACCAACGTCCGTATGGATGTTGGAAACAAAGGCCGCAAGGGAAGGAAGCATCACAAGAGTAGTGAAGAAATGCTGTCGGATCTCACGCCAAACGAGGCACTAACATCTCATCCACCTTCGACCATAGAACCAAGTGACGAGGAACATGGTGAGGAGACCATTGACGTCACTGTGGGAGAAGAATGGGTCTCAAGGGTTGAAGTGGCAAGGCAGGCCGTGGAGATATTAGGCCGGCGCATGAATGTGGCCGACGGCAAATTCAAAACTCTTGAAGACTTCACCCTTGAGGAGACCGAAGCCATCCGTAAGGAGTTGGAGGGACGTCAGTAGGCCGAGTTCGAGATGAAGGAGGCCATCACTTCCTTGGAGTGTTGACTCATGGAGGCATTAAGCACGGTTGAAACCATGAAGGCCGAGATGAAAGCACTCAAGGAGGGTGTGGAAGTTGGAGGATCATCGTCGCTTGACCGAGATAGGGAGGCCAAGGTCGAGGCTCCCAAGCCACCTATGTTCAAAGGCGTCCGTTACGTGCAAAAAGTGGAAAACTTCTTGTGGCATTTGTAGAACTACTTCAAGTGCAATAGGTTGAAGAGCGATAAGAGTAAGATCAACACCGCTGTGTTGTATCTTTCGGAGATGGCTATGCTATGGTGGAAGCGCAAGGAGGCCGAGATAGGGAAGGGGACATGCACCATCAACACTTGGGAGCAATTTCGGGAAGAGTTCAAAAAAGCCTTCTTCCCTAACAACGTCATCTATGAGGCGAAGCGCAAGTTTAAGGAGCTGAAGCAAACGGGTAGTATACGTGCATATGTGCAGGAGTTCACCACCCTCACGCTTCAAATTCCTAACCTCACGGATGATGATATGTTGTTCCACTTCATGGATGGGCTGCAAAATTGGGCCAGGACGGAGTTGGAACGTCAGCAGGTCAGGACTATAGATGAAGCCATCACGCAGGCCGAAGCTTTGACAGACTTCAGGCATGAGAAGCCCGACAGAGCCAGAACAGAGAAGACGAGAGGTAGTCATAACCATGGTGGGGGAGATCGTGGCAAAGTCGAGGAGCAGCGGCCACATCCCAAGAAGCATGATACCCATAAGTCCGACGGCAAGAAGTCTACACGTCATGGCGACACGGAGAGAAAGGCAGAAACGGCCAAAAGAGGTGGTTGCTATATATGTGGTGGGCCGCATGGCTATGCAAAGTGCCTTGAACTGAAGAGCCTTGGTGCTATACTGCGAGAGCGCAAGGAGAAAGAAGCACAGGAGTAAGGACAAGGCGCAGAGACGATGCAGTTAGGCTTGATAGGACTATGTGGAGCTATCACCAAGCAACTAGGGAAGCCAAAAGGATATAGCGCACAATATGTCAACCTCTCGATCAATGGAAGACCGGCTTGTGCTATGGTCGACATGGGTGCAGAGGTCAATATCATGACCAAGACGACAGCAACAAGGTTGGGGCTAAGTTATAGTCCAAGTAATGCCCAACTCAGGACGGTCAATGCACCACCGACTCTCGTGTGTGGAGTGGCCCACAGAGTAAGCATCATGCTAGGCGAGTGGCAAGGTAAGACCAATTTCACTGTAGCTCCTTTAGATCTCTTTGACATAATTCTTGGGCAAGAGTTCTTCCAGCAGTGCCATGCGGTGATCGATCCTTACCTCCAACAACTCTTGGTTATGGAGCAAGGAGGATCATGCATGGTGCCCTTGGTTAAGGTACCAATGGCAGAAGGGCGAGTTCGTCTAACAGCCATGCAGCTCGAGAAAACCCCTAAGAAGAAGGAGTCGACATTTAGAGCCACCATTGCAAGTTCGAATGAAGACAATGGTGCAAAAAAGTCCTTGTCACCATGCATGAAGAAGGTTCCATAAAGGAACAATGTCGTGATGTCAAAGAAGCTGTCAAGGTATGCGTCTCTTAGGAAGCAGGTAGATCATAAGGCCAAGCTAGAAGAGATCAGAAAGCAACTGAGGGCATTGCGCGAGGTCCTTGATTGAGTCAATGGATTATTGGCCACGTGTACGAGAAGACAAGACCCAGTTGGCGACACAGTAACGATGCAATGCGGTCGTCGCATCAATAGGTGGGGGAGAGTGTCATGTCCCGCCACTTCACAGTTCAAATTTGACACTGGCAAAAGGGGGAATAATCTCGAGTTGTGGGGAGGTTAGTGGAAGACTCTAGAATTCCCTAGATCCCTCTAGAATAAATTAGAAGATAATCTTAGAAGACCTTAGATTTCTCTAGATTAGTAGAGAATTCTAGAAGGGGGCTAGATATTTTCTAAGAAAGCTTTAGAAATTCCTAGAAAGTGTAGAGATTTCTAGAGAAGGGACTAAAGTGTAATTATTAGAGGGACTTGTAAAGTAATTTTTATTTGCACTTAGGCCCTTAAGAAGTAGTATAAATAGAAGGGCCTCTTATTTGTGAACCAACCAAGCAAGCAAAGTTGTAAAGCATTCCTCCAAGCAATACAAAAAGCCTTCTTCCAAAATTCTCTAAGTCTTTCCTTTCATTCTCTTAGCGATCTTAGTTTCAAAGGCTTACTTGAGCTTACAAGATCTTGAAAGAGTAGTGAGTAAGTTGTCAAGTGCCGCACGGAGCTTTAGCCAACACTCTAAGTCCGTGACAATAGTCTAAGTGAAACCACTTAAAATGTATGTATTTTTTATCAGGCCTTGTTACTCTATGTTTACCTATTTATAATATGCTTATTAATATTTTTAGCCTCTTGTGAATATTCATAAATTTTCAAAAATATTAATTGTTTTGTCATTAATAACTCATATGTTATGCTAAACTTGTATTATTACTTCAATGATAATACCATTAAAAGTGGCCCACATATGACATTTCCTATACAAATAATATTTTGATTAGTAAAAGATCAAATATATCAAGTCATAAATCACAAATAAATATTCTTTTTCTTACAAATCAATAAGTTTCACTGATGAGGAGTGGAAACAAAGTCAAATGGGGAATCACCATCTTGATTGAGAGGAACAAATTGGACACTTCTGTTTAATTTGTTCATTTGTCCACTTGGAGAGCAAGTACATCTTCCCTCCTTTTGTAAGTATATGAGTTGTGTCCGATCAAGCACTAACTAAATAGATGAGTCCAAAATCGTATATGTACAAAATTAGGGAAGATGTATTTGACCTCAAAAATCACATGTGAACAAAGTACACAAACGTGTCCAAATTTTTCATCTAGATAAAGTTGATGGTCCCCATCTGATAATTAGTTACTTTTTCACTCTTTAATGTTGAATCCGTAATTTCTATGGCCCATGTAATTATATTTTAATTTATCAATTAATATAAGTTAAATCCTAAACGTGTGTGGGGAAGTGGGACTATCCATAAAGATGGGGAGTTACTTGGTAGTTTTAAAAGTACTTACCATCTCCACTACTCACAAAGATGAAAAGTGAAAATAACATTTAAAAAGCTATCTATATTAAAAGGGATCCTTTCTCTGCCATAAAGTTATATTTTTATCCATCAAAGCTATTCATAAAGTGTTACGCAAGAGAAAGAAACAACTTCTGAAAAACAATAAAGAAAAGGCTTTCACTAAATTTAAGTCAAGATTCTCGAATAACAATATGGTTGATTCGGATATGTATTCTTGATTAAATTATTACAGTTATATATATGTGAAAATCATGTAATTCTAAGATCATAAATAATTGATAGGATTTATGATTAGATTGTTTATGTTTTACAATCTAAATTTAGATATATTCTTACCTGTGGTATCAGAGCTAGGTTTAAGAACTAGTGATTTTCCAAGGAATTAATGTTTTCTTTATTTGAAAACATAAATGACTTAATTGTATGGATGATTTGGATAAAGATTATAATTTTTTAGTAGTTGCGTTTCACTCTTTGTTTACTTGAATATTTTTTCATATTAATGAAATTTATGTGGGCGCGCGCGCATGTGCATGTGTGCGTGTGCGTGTGCGCGTGCGTGCGTACGTGTGTGTGTGTGTGCGTGCGCGCGCGCACCAATATAACTCTTACGAGTAAATTGAAGTTTTAGGTTATGAGATATTTATGGATCACCCAATGTTGACTATTTATTTTTATAACCATTTAACATTAAGGAGATAATTTAGATGTCTCATTAGTTTTATTTATTTATCCAAAGATAATAAAGATTATTAATGGACACATTTAAAATTATTGAATTATGTTAAATTCACATTTAATCATCATTATGTCTAAAGTTGTATTTTGATATTTTGCCAAAACGAGGACATCATTACACATTTAAGAATACATAAACTATTTCTGAATCTAATAGTATGTGTTAAACTGGCACCTCAAATTAATAACAAATGAGCATGTTCTATTTGCATCATTTGCTCTTCATTCGCGCTCTTCCTCTTTTACGACTTTTAACGGTCTTAAATTCTCAGGCTGGTGTGAACAGATGAAATTCCATCTTAGAGTTTTAGATCTTGATGTTGCAGTTTACACAGAGAAGCTCACTGCTATTACCAAAACTAGGAGTGTTGAAGAAAGGTCTTATTATAAGCACCGAGATCGGTCTAACATATTAGTTCTAATGTTTATATGAATGAATTTTGCGTGCAACATTAAGACTACTCTTTCAAAATGTGAGAATGTACAAGAATTTATGAAACTTGTGGAAGAATCATTTGATAAGTCTCTTGCTGGAACTCTAATGGGTACTTTGACCACCTTGAAGTTTGATGATTCTCGTACCATGCATGATTATACCATTGAGCTGAAAAACATAGCAGCAAGACTTAAGTTATTGGGAATGGAAGTGGAACAAAATTTCCTTGTACAATTCACAATCAACTTATTACCGTCTAAGTATGATCCTTTCCAAATAAACTACAACACCATGAAAGAAAAATGGAACGTGCATGAATTGCACGAAATGTTGGTTCAGGAGGAAATAAGGCTGAAGAATCAAGGAACCCACTCTATCAACTTTGTAAGTCATAAAGGAGCAAGGAAAGAAGCATGATAAGGGAGAGCAAAATCAACATAATGTTAATGACTCATAATCTCAAGTATGTAAGAAGGAATATAAGGTTGATATGTGTCATTTCCAAATAAATTTCCTGAAACTTAAGGGATGGTTCGAGAAGAAAGGTAAGCCTTATGCTTTTACATTTCTTGAATCAAATTTAACCGAAGTTCCTTATAATACTTGGTGGGTTGACTCTGGTTATACTGTTCATGTTTCTAATATAATACAAGGATTCCTTATAACACAAATCATAAACCAGAATGAAAGATTTGTGTTTATGGGGAATGGAGTGAAGACTCCAGTTGAAGTTATCGGGACTTATCATTTAATCCTTGATGATGGGTGTTACTTAGATTTTTTGAAACTTGTTATGTACCTTCTCTTTCTAGAAATTTATTTTCTTTATTTAAGTTGGATAAGACTGGATACTCTATTAATTTCGGTAATGGATGTTTTAGTTTGTTTAAGCATAATCATCTCATTGGTAGTAGTACTCTTTATGATAGCTTATACAAGTTAAATCTTGATAATTTATTTATAGAAACACTCTTAACTTTGGATCATAATATTGGAACTAAAATTTGTGTCGATTGTATTAAAGGAAAACAAATAAAACATACAAAGAAAGGAGCGACAAGAAGCACACAACTTCTTGAAATTATACACACTTATTTATGCAGTCCTTTTAATATCCCATCTTTCACTAAGGAATAATATTTTATCACTTTAACTGATGCTTTTTTACGTTATGGTTATGTTTATTTGTTGCATGAAAAATATCAAGCAATAAATGATTTAGAGTTATTTATTAATGATGTTGAAAAACAACTAGATAGAACGGTGAAAATAATCAGGTCAGATAGAGGTACTAGGTGTTATGGAAGATTTGGTGAAACCGAAAAACATCCTAGTCCATTTGCTAAATTCCTAGAAACGCATGGCATATGTACTCAATACACAATATCAAGCACACCACAACAAAATGGTTTGACTGAAAGGCGTAATTGTACATTAATAGATATGGTTAGGAGTATGATAAGTAATTCATCTTTAGCTCTTTCACTGTGGTTCTATGCTTTAAGGATTATCGTATGCTTACTTAATAGGTTCATAGTAAAGCACTTCCAAAGAAATCTTTTGAACTTTGGACTGATAGGAAACCTAGTTTAAGGCACTTGTATGTTTAGAATTGCCTGGGAGATGTTAGAGTTTATAACTCACACGAAAAGAAACTTGATTAAAAAACAATCAGTGGATCCTTCATTGGTTATCCAGAAAAATCAAAGTGGTATACATTTTACTATCCTAATCATAGTACGAGAAAAGTTGAAGATGAAAATGCTAGGTTCCTTGAAAATGGTGAAGTTAATTGTAGTGAAGTACCACATAATGTTAAAATTAAAGAAGTTAGGGTACAAATTCTTCTGCCCTGCACTTCTTCTAAAATTGTTGTTCCTGAAATTGTTGTACAACCCAACAATCAACAGGACCAACGAATTAATGATCCGATTAATCACGATGAAGTCATAATTGATGATCCTACAACAGATGAACCAAAAGAAGCAGCATTAAGAAAATTGCAAAGACATAAGAGATCACCTATTTCTGATGATTATTTGAAATATCTACACGAGTCAAAAATTAATTTGGGAATTGATAATGATCTAGTTTCATTTTCACAAGATATTGAAATTAAGAATTCTGATTAATTGTTAGAAGCTATGAAAGATGAGTTGAAATAAATGAAACATAAAGAAGTTTGGGAATAAATGAAACATAGTGAAGTTTGGGACCATGTTGAATTGCCATAAGGTTGCAAAAGAGTTGTGTGTAAACGGGTCTTTAATACCAAACACGACTCAACTGGCAACATTGAGCATCGCAAGGCCAGACTTTTTACTTAGAAAGATGACATCGACTATAAAGAAACATTTTCACCTGTTTCTAGAAAAGATTAACTCAGAATTATAATGGCTTTAGTAGCTCATTATGACTTTGAGCACATCAAATGGATGTGAGAAAAACCTTTCTGGATGAGAATTTAGAGGAGGACATTTATATTAATCAACCTGACAGGTTTTCTATCAAAGGAAAGGATCACATGGTGTGTAAACTTAAGAAGGCAATATATGGACTTAAACAAGCATCCCGATAATGGTACCTTAAGTTTAATGAAACTATTGTCACCTTTGAATTTAAGGAAAAAACTGTTGATCAGTTTATATATCAGAAGATGAGTGGGAGTAAGTTTATTATGTTAGTTTAATATGTTGATGAATCTTGCTTGCTACTAATGATCTTGGTTTGTTATATGATACCCAGAGATATCTCTCTAACAACTTTGACATGAAAGATAAGGGAGTGGCATACTATGTGATTTTGATAGAAATATTTTGAGATAGTCACAAGGATTATTGAGGTTGTCTTAGAAAGCATATGTTAATGAAGTGTTAGAGAAATTTAGAACAGAAAAATGCTCATCAAGTCTTGTTCCAATTAAGAAAGGAAATAAATTTAGTCGCAGGTAGTGTCCAAAGAATGAATTGGAAGGTAAGTAAATAAAAAATATTCCTTCTGCATCAATCGTTTCAAGGCTAATGTATTCCTAGACATGTACGAGACCAGACATCCATTTTGTTGTTGGAATGTTGGGCCGTTATCAAAGTAATTCATGAGTGGACCATTGGAAGGCTGCAAAGAAAGTGTTGCGATACTTACAAGGAACGAAAAATAATATGCTCACTTAAAGAAGATTTGATCATCTTAACATGGTTGGATATTGAGATTCAGATTATGTTAGTTGTGTGGATTAAAAAAATCCATATTTGGATATGTGTTTCTGTTATTTAGAGGTGGAATATCATGAAAGAGTGTGAAGCAGTATGTTATAGTTGTATCCACTATGGAACTTGAGTTTGCAGCATGCTTTAAGGCCACTGTTTAGGCTAATTGGCTGCGGAACTTTAATTCAGGACTTGGACTAGTCGACATTATTTTCAAGCCGCTGAAAATTTATTGTGATAATACTTCAATAGTCTTCTTCTCTTAAAACGATAAGTGTTCAAAGGGTGCCAAACATATAGAATTGAAATACTTTTCGGTGAAAGAAGAAGTCCAGAAACATAAAGTGGCAATTGAACATATTAGCACCAAACTAATGATTGTTGACCCTTTGACAAAAGGAGTACCACCCAAAATATTTGTCGAACATGGTGAAAGAATAGGCATTATTGATGGGAATGAATGACTTTATGTAAAGATTTTATTATGTTCATGTAAATTGATAGTTTAAGCTCGATATATATATGTTTTCGTTGTTACTTATTTTCTCTTGTATCCATAATGTCGAGAATGATGATGACAAGTTCTTACTTAGATAAAGCATTATAAGCATTATTGTAGACCCATAATGTACTTGAAAGGTTGTGGTAGGTAATAGACTAATATTGTAGTGCATGGAAGGAATTATGCCAAATAAAGTAGTGTACAACTGCCATGGCTCATATTAGTTGATTTACATAATGACGACGAATGATGTTGGATTTAACATTGATTGTGCACATGACAATTAACATGCATATTGAACCATTCTGTTAAAGGTCGTGCGCCAAGTGGGAGAATGTAAATTTCTATTGCCCACATAATTATATTTTGATTTAATAATTAATATAAGTTAAATCTTAAACATGTGTTGGGAAATGGGGAAGTTACCGAGTAACTCCCAACTACCCATAAAGATGGGGAGTTACTTTGTAGTTTTAAAATTACCCACCATCTCCACTACTCACAATGATTGAAAGTGGGAATAACGTTTAAAAAAAATCTTTATATTAAAAGGGGTCCTCTTTCAGCCATAAAGTTATATTCTTATCCATCAAAGATATTCATAAAGTGTAAGGCAAGAGAGAGAAACAACTTCTGAAAAGTAATAAAGAAATTACTTCCACTAAATTCAAGTCAAGATTCTCGAAGAACACTATGGCTGATTCGTGTATGTATTCTTAATTGAATTACTATAGTTATATATATGTGAAAATCATGTAGTTATAAGATCGTAATAATTGATAGGATTTATGATTAGATTGAGTATGTTTTACAATCTGAATTTAGATAAATCCTTACAGAATCGTGTGAATTTGTAAATTCAACTTGTACTTCCAGGATACTCATGTCTATATCAACAAAAAGATTGCCAATTTCCTAGTCCCATTATTCTTTCTCAAGAAGTAGAGAATCCTCGTCTTCAAACTTGAATACTAAATGAAGCGTTTCTTAGATAGGAACAAACAAAATCTTGCACTGATCTTCTTACACTTGTCACCTCCAAAAGGCTCCACCATCCTTTTTTTCCTTCCACTATGAACATCTTTTCCAATACGAACATTCGTAGGATAATCAAAATCTTTAAAAATATTCTACATCTCAATTTCTTATACTCCTCTTCATAACATAGAATAATATAATTTTATCTATAAATTCAATCTATTCGAAATCATCGGTCTCTATTACTCTGTTTTACAATATTTTTGAGAACTCAAAGCTTTCAATTCTTGATTTTCCAGTAAATTATTTTTATTCAGTTTAGTGTTTGTAAATAGAGTTAAGGCTAATTGTTATTGTGAAGAATATCTTTATGATACATCAATTTTGTGCATTTTAATTAACTAGTTTTTGGGCTTGTAGGTTTATGTGTGTCCCATTTAGTTTTTTTTTTTTTAAAAAAAAAACTCATTAGAATGATTAAAATTTTATGAAAACATGCATGTAATGATTAATAAAGAAAATGACTCGTATGATTAGGATCATATCGTAGAAAAAAATGATCATTTATATAGTAAATTATAATCCTCAAATATTAAAACAATTGAGAACAACATATTCCAAAATTGTAGTCTTTCTTAGACTGTTACGCCAACGTACTATCCGAATTCAGTTCACTAAAAATACAATGGAGAATTATCATAAGTACAAAACTCAAACAAAAATTAACAGGAAAAGAAATAATAGTTGAACTGTGACGCACTCTTCAATAGATTTATTGTATGTCTATCTATTGTCTAATAATAGTTGCAAAAACTTTAGGTGCTACATAGACTGCATGGTTCCCTTCCCTCATTATAAGATAGGGTAATGTAATTTATTTCTTGAAGATTGTGTTTAATCTCTTCTACTTTGTCATATTGCACAAACTTTACATCAGTTTTTTTTTTTTTTTTTTTTTTTTTTTTTTTTTTTTTTTTTTTTTTTTTTTCTGTTTTCACGTTTTTCCCTCATGTAAAAAGGCTCATTTAAATTTACGTTTCTTTTTTTTGTTTCTCTATATTGTTCTATATATAATTCATTCTATGTATTCAATTTATTCGAATTCATCAGTCTCTATTACTCTTTTTTATTCAGTTTTGAGAAGTCAAAGCTTTCATTTCTTGATTTTTTGGTAGAACTTTTTTTATTCAGGTTACTGCTTGTAAATAGAGTTATGTGTTGTTGTTATTGTGAAGAATATCACTAAGATACATCAATTTTTGTGCATTTTAATTGACTAGTCTCTGGGCACGTGTGTTTCATTTTTTTATTTTTTTTTATAATTCATTAAAATGATTAAAATTTTACAAAAACATGTATGTAATGATTAATAAAAATACTTACTCATGCGATTAGGAATTTATCAGAGAAAATTTTTTATTGTATGTCTATCTATTGTCTAATAATAGCTGCAAAAACTTTAGGTGCTACATAGACTGCATGGTTCCCTTCCCTCATTAAAAGATAGGGTAATGTAATTTATTTCTTGAAGGTTGTGTTTGATCTCTTCTACTTTGTCATATTGCACAAACTCTGGGCACGTGTGTTTCATTTTTTATTTTTTTTTTATAATTCATTAAAATGATTAAAATTTTACAAAAACTTGTATGTAATGATTAATAAAAATACTTACTCATGCGATTAGGAATTTATCAGAGAAAAAATGATCACTTACACAATTAAGAAAACAGAAATATTAAAACAATTGTGAAGAGCATATCCTAAAATTGTAGTCTTCCTTAGACTGTTACGCCAACATTCTTTTAAAAATACAGTGAAGAAATATCAGAATAAAAAAAATCAAACAAAAACTACCATGAAAAAATGTAAAAGCTAAACTGTGACTCACTCTTCCATAGATCTATTGTAAGCTCATCAATTTTCCAATAATAGTTGCTAACACTTTAGGTGTTACATAGTCTGCTATGTCTCTTATGGCACACACTTTTTACATAACTTTTTTATTTTCTCTCTTTTAATGTTCTTTCCTCATGTAAAAGAGACTCATGCAGATTTATGTTTCTTTTGTTCCGTTTCTCTATGTCGTTTTATATATAATTATGTGTATGTATTCAATCTATTCAAACTTATTTGTCTCTATTGAACATATTCTTTTTACAGTTTTGAGAACTCAAAGTATTCGTTTCGTGATTTTTCTGCATAATATTTTTCTTTATTCAGGTTCGTATTTGTAAATTGAGTTAAGTCAGATTGCTATTGTGTAGAATGTCTTTAAGATACATCAATGATTGTAAATTTTAATGGACTAGTCTCTAAGCATGAGCGTTCTATATGTGTCCTATCTAATTTTTTTTAGACTCATTAGAATGATTAAAACTTTATGAAAACATGCATGATTAATAAAAAAAAACTGTGACTCATAGGATTAGGATTTCATACAAAAACTGATCATTTATAAAATCACAAATAATCCAGAAATATTAAAACAATTGCAAAATCATATCCCAGAATTGTAGTCTTTCTTAGACTGTTATGTAAGATTAAATACTTTAGCATCTTGAACATGATAATCTTACATAGAGATCGTTAGGAGGCACATACCTAATAAGGAAGACATAATCACAGAGAGAAGCAGAAGCGTTAATCGTAAATTGGTTTCTACCTCTTTGCCCTAACTTTATGTTACCACAACCGTCAGCGATGGAATTATTGTCGAGAATATGTGGTAACCCTAATGGGTGGAGGGAGGACCAATTTATAGAGGTTATGACTTAATCTGGTACGTCCATCAAGTAACCAATGTACGGACGAGATCTATTCCTTATTAAATATTATTTATGGTATTACTTGATTTCCAAGTAGACTTGGGCCATAAGTAAGAATTAATTAATAATAATTCCTAAACATACTATCCGAATTTAATTCACTAAAAATATAGTGAAGATTTATCATAAGAACAAAACTCAAATAAAAATTAAATGAAAAAAAGTAATAGCTAAATTGTGACTCACTTCTATAGATCTATTGTACACCTATCTATTGTCCAATAACAATTACAAACGTTTTAGGATCTTTCTGTGCCATAATACTGTTTCCTTCAAAATTTTTGAGAAAATCAAGAAAATATTCATTGCAAGAAAAAAGTTGGCATGAAATCCTAAATATTTCTACCCACTATACTCCACAGGTTTAGATATTATCTTCTTCACCTTAATGAAAATAAATAGGACAATTATTAAGTCAAGACACTATAAACGACCTCTTCTAACTATTCCAAACAGCTGGAATATAGTCACAATATTTTTTACCGCTTTGTTGTAATAATGCCTAAAATTTATATTGGCAAGTTGTTATCCATTATTAAATCAGTGAATATTTGCATGTTTTGTTCTTTTGAGAGCTCTTGATGTGTTTCGTTATTTTCTTTTTGTCTCTCTTAAATATCCATATATTTCAATAAATTTGGAAGATGAAGCAATTAAGGTTAACTAAAAAGACTACAGCAACAAATGAAAAGTCAAACCATGGTCTTTTCATTTACCCTAGTAAATGTAATTGAATGTATATCTATTCTTTTTGTAGTTGGAATATACATTTTTTTCTTACAAACATATTTATTGAAATAGTGTCATAGTTGGAATATGCATTTTTGTAATAAAATGTTGTGTTTAGAATCTTCAAATTTTTAATATAGTAGAACATAAAATATAATATAATATAATATAATATAGCTTTCCAATGCTCATACTTATTTTCTGGTAGTTCCATCACCCTATTCATATAAGTATCTTTATAGAGAACCTTAGGTCAGTCTACGTGGCGCCACCACAAATTAGAATTTCCTTTTAATTTTATTTATTACAAAACTAGTCTTCCCCTTTCATGAAAGTTCTGACTTTTATGAAACGTTGCAACTTTAATGAAGAGTTGAGACTTTTATGAAAAGTTGTGACATTAATGAAAAGTTGTGACTTTAATGAAAAGTTGTGACTTTAATGAATAGTTGCGACTTTTATGAAAAGTTGTAAATTTTATGAAAGGTTGTGACCTTTCCGAAGGGTTATAACTTTTCCAAATAATTGTAACCTTTCCGATAAGGCACAATAAATATTTGTTCACACTACCCTTTGTTATATATAAATAGAGGAATTTCCTCTCATTTTAAAACAATGAAAATTCTGAACCTATTCTTCTTCTTCTTCTTCACAAATAAATATTTGTGTAATTGCTTCTATTGAGTGACTCACTGATACCATTGCTTATGTTACAAATCCTGGTATGTAGTTTCACAGTCATTAATTTATGCTTATGTTATTAAGGATAAATTATAAGATGTAATAATTTTCATTTTCCTTTACATAATTAATATTTGTTACTACATTATCTTGGATGTAAGATAATATATTGTTTTAGTTTTATTGACTGATAGCTTTTAGTTATTATTTTATAAATTTCATGATATGAAATTTTCACGTGAAGCACAGGTAATATTACTAGTATAATATAATATAATATAATATAATGTAATATAATAATGAATATTGTGTATTTTGAGTCAGGTGCGGAAGATGGATTTAGGGGATGACTATGTCTTAAAGAGGAGAACTAGACAACAATTAGTAAAGTATATGGTCGGGAAAATTGAAAAGAGATACATGTTGAGTTAAAGTGGTAATTCTAATGTTAGTCATTGAAGCGGAGGAAAGAAAAGGAACCTTCCAGAGATGAATGATAACACTCAAATTACCCAACAATTAGAAGAGTAAGTGCTCGTTGTCAAAAAAAATTACCCAACGAAGAGTTGGGATCGAATCGTGCAAGGAATGGTTTAAGGATAAGAATTCAACTAGAAAATTAAGAATGAAACTCAATTCATTATAGCACTTTAGAACAGTTGGGTGGATGATTGCACCAAGTTTATCAAAAAGAGTTTGAAATAAAGTATCACAGTTAGACTAAAACGCAGGGATTCCATAAGTAAGAGACAATAAAAGGGTGTGGGGATTGGTGTTAATGTCACATAGGGGTACAATTGATTTGCTCAATAGTACTAAGCAAACATGGATAGGTTAGGTATTCTTCAATGACACTAATCTTCTTTCGATCTCATAGTACCATATCATAGAATTTCCTTTCAGCCTCATCTATGTAAGTTACAAATTAACCCATTATGTTATGAGAACCTCTCTTTCAAGTAAATTTGACAATTAAGAATGAACCATAATTTCTCTTTCGAACAAACCATAGAAATACCTATAATTGCATGCATCAAGGTTTTTATCCACTTCAATTGATCTCTTTCGAGTATCAACCGAAGATATAGACTAGGATTAAGTTTGTAACCATAACCCATGAATTGATCTAATGCTAAATAACCTAAATATATGAATGAACAACAATAAAACAGAGCATAGCACAAGGCCCACTACATTAAATCAACACCCAACCCCATAATAACACTCCTAGAATTTTGGTTTTAGACACACACCATAAGAAGCAAAGAAGCTATACCTATAAGGTAACCGACCATTAATATTCTGAATTTGTGTAATAATCTTCAACCCCCACTACTATTTTCTTAGTTTTGGATTTTTTAAAAACTCTTGTAATTGACATTTAAGGGTTCAAATCAAAGTGGGGGTTGAAGATTATTACACAAATTTAGAATATTAATGAACCCTTAAATGTCAATTACAAGAGTTTTTAAAAAAACCCAAAACTAAGAAAAGAGTATTTCTCAACATCTAAAAAACTAACTATGAAATTAGGGAAAAGTTTGTCTTTCATTTCCAACATCCCACAGCCACCAAAAAGTCTCTTTTTCTCTCTCTTTTTGGCTAATTATAGTTTTTGCAAAATTGACCCAAGATTCCACACGACTTACTCGGAGATGTTTGTCGGGATTAGTTAACTCGTTTGGTGGACTGCCATTTTCTCTTTAGATCACCATTCTTTTGCTTCAAACTTCAGGTGTTTGAACCTTAATTGGTGAACTCGTTTGTGTCTGCCTTTCACATTTGGTGGATCATCGATGACCACCCTATTCACCTTTTTATCTTTCATTCATTCATTAGAATTCTGTCATCCTCGATGATGGAACTTTAGCTCTCCTAATGTACTTCGATGAATCAGTGTTTCAACTCTAGTTCACCAACCTGCCTTGAATATTTTCAATCGTGAACATCGTCCACTTCAGTGAGGTCAAGTCAATTGGGTGATCCGTTCTTTTGGTTAGGCAACTAACAATTGAGAGTTTGTACTCCTTTTAATGCATTTTGCCTCTTTTTCATGTATTCATCTTTGCCTTGTATTTTTGACTAAAAATGACTCAAATGAGTCAAAATCTACCACTCCTCAACACCCCCAACAAAACTTTTTGTTGTCCTCAAGTAAATCAACAACACAATTAGCTTAACAAGGGTGTTTAAAATAGTTCTCAATGTGGGTTCACATGTGTCACGACCCAAAGTACACCCTAGTCGTAACATAATGTATAGGACCCAAGAGACCCTATACAAGCCACTTAGCATACATAAACAAGATAATATAATCTTAAAGAGTTCGAAAGGCATTTTTATATCATAAAGAGTTTGACAAAAGACGGAATCTAACATAAGTCTCAAAGCCATCTAGTACATCATAAGGAGGATTATTGGGACGTAACCTATACATCACATACAAGTTTGAAAAGAAATAAATAAAGCAATAAAGAGTGTTGGTCCTCAAAACATGAGGACTCGCCAATCTTGAAATCTTAATAGGATCATCTAGCCATGAGGGTGCAGAACGGAAACGCCAAATGTATAATAGTGAAATAATGTACGCACAAGTATACATTAGTACATGAAATGTACTAAGTATGACAGAAATGCATAAGATTTAGAAATCATGCTAAAAAGGAATTTACGTGACATGCAATTACCAAGCTAAATCATAAAATAACATGTTAGAAGACATAGGTCGTAATCATGGGCAATGCAAGCTTAGCATCTTTCAAACATATTTGAGATACTTCTAGAATGTCAGTATTTGAGCTATTCAGTATTTACTGCATTTTAGCTTCATAAATATTCAGTTGGGAGTAGACATAGAAGTGAGTTTGACTAGGGTTCAACATACCCTTAATGTTCTAGAACTATAGCCCGCGTAGATTTAAAAGTCCCCTCAGTTGGGCATCCGTTTTAGTGATCACGCCACAGTCATGCCTTAATACCCCTAGTAAGGTATATTGGGTCCTCTCGATAGGGCATATACAACAAACTCCACAGTTAGCTCATGTGGTTTAGTCGGTTAATAGTAGCTCCCATAGTCAGACTCTTAGTGTATTGACCAGTTTTCAGCATTTACTTCAATACACAGTGCAACATGTTATCTTCATGATTAGTACTTTGTCATTGCATTCAGTTTACCTTTCAGTTATACTTCAGTACATATCCATCTCTTTGTTCAGATTATATCATTGCTTAGTTATGCATTGTTCAGCTTATATACTTTGTTCAACTTAACATATTTATATCCTGCATGCTCAGTATATTCCTAGTACTGAAGCATACTTTACGCTACATCATTTCATGATGTACATTTAGGCAGTCAGCATCCAGATCACGCATAAATTCATTTGTGGTCCGCATTCAGCAGTTTAAATGGTGAGTCCTCATATTCCAAAGATAATGGATATGATTTCTATCTTAGTCTTTATTTTCTGTTTTCAATTTTGTTTGAGTTAGTTGGGTAGCATGTCCAAACAACTCAATTAAATAGAGGCTTTTCAAACATAGTGGTAGATTCAGCAAGAGTTGTAAGTTTTGTTTCAATCATCACTAAACTCCTGTTAACTTTTACATATTCAGACTAGTTGGGTTTTCCCCATTTTCAGATATTTACTATTTTTAGCTTCCGCATAGTACATGTTTTACTTAGTCATTTTCAGTATGCTTGATATATGCCATAATCAAGGTTAGTTTGGGGTCACTCGTGATCCTAGGTCCCGTTTACGTCTAGGGGGTAGCCTCGAGCCCTGACAATTAAGATGTCAGGGGTCTTGTCCTTACATGTATCATAGTATTTAGAAGCTTCATATATAGTTAGAAGTTTAGGAGTCTCTCCCTATTTCCGTCGTTGATGTTTCGGGACTTTGAGTCACTCAATTATCTTTGTTTAAGGATTTTCCAGACATTTACTAAATTGAGATATTGTTGAGGTAGTAGTCAGCTAGGCCAAGGGTTCACTTGGGGACTAGCGATGGCAGTGGTGGAGCTAGAAATTTCACGAAGGGTGTCCAAGATTATATAAGCAAAAAAAAGTTGATGAATGGGTGCACTGAAAAATTCAAAATCGAACTATGAAATATTAATATTATATTTTATCAATAAATGTTCCAAAATTTTAAAAATCAAATCGCATGATATGTAGTTTTAATATTTATGTTTAATTTAATTTGAAGTAAATGAACAAACTGAAAAAAAAAAAAAAAAGAAGTGGGGGGGGGGGGGGGTCAACTTAAAATGAAATCATTTTTACGTTTCAAACTTACACTAATCTCTGGCGACCACAATAATACCGAGACATGAAAAATGGAAGCAGAATCAAACGAGGTCTTCTTTTGTTTGTTTTTAATAGTGTTGTACAAATATTAGAATTTGTTTATTAAATTTAAATTAAATAATTACGTTTAAGTTTTATTTCAAACTGTGATGAAGAAATAAAAAATTAAAATCATTGAAAATTCAATTAGCTTTAATAGATTTTTAATTTATTGATTTCTAAGAAATTTACTAACTATTATTTAGAAAGTCCTTTAATTACCTTAGAAAATTAAAGGAATAATTAAATACGAGCTCTTTATGGCTGCAGGGATTCGAAAATAGGAATTATACATTAAAACAGGATGCTTTCACATGGTAGCTTTGAATATCACCACTTCTTATTACCAACTGCAACTCTGTAACTAGCCATAAGCGCCACACAAAAAATTAAATACCACCTGAGAGCAAATATCAACACCCAAAAAGTGAAGCAACAATATTTTTCTTAAAAAGTACCTGACAACAAATTCTAACAATAAAATCATAGAAATAACTATTGTGCAACAAGTATTAATAGCTAGCACAGAAAGAGAAACAAAACAAAAATACCAACGAAAGTTGTAGATAAGGACAAAAATCTCCCAAAGCACAGAAAGAGAAACAAAACAAAAATACCAACGAAAGTTGTAGATAAGGACAAAAATCTCCCAAAAGAGAAGGCATAATTAAGTTGTTAGTATTACCTTTTATAATGAAATAAACAAATGGATCATCATAGGTTTATTAAGTACAAACTGATAAATAATTTACGAGCAAAGCAAATAAGTAAGAAATCAAGGCAAAAAGAATAACAAGTATCTATCATGCTAATGAATGACTATAAATTCTAATGATTTTTATCTACATATTTTAGGAGACAATGACAACGTCTTTTTCTCAAGAATAAGTAGGAAAAAAATGGCATGTATTTTTGTTTTTCCATTATTCTTTTACATAATGATATATCTCATAAAAGACAAAAAAAAAAAAAAAAAAAAAAAAATTAAATACAAGAAACTATATGATATTTCATGATCAAATGATATCTCTCAAACCAAAACAAAAGAGGATGTGGGTATGATTTCCTAGGAAATGAATAGATATCAACGACATTAGTGGAGCATGAAGGCCATATAAAAAAATAACTAATGCAATTCATTTATAAAATACAAAGTAACAACAAATAAAATTTTAGTTATAATTTTATACACTAAAAAGTACTTTAATGATGTTTTCTACCTTTATACAAGGATAAAATTCCCTTAAACACTAAGATACATAGGGATATAACTACATATGGTTAGCCAAGTTGTCCAATTATTCAATAAGAATATGCATATAACTAACGCCAAAATCACTTATTTTGAGAAGAAAACACTTATTTTGAAAAATAAGATATTTAGAAAATCAAAAAAATTGTTTTAAATTGAAGCAGAAGCAGTTTTTCTTCTTTTGACAAAAAGCTAAAAAAATTTGTTTCTTAAAATATTCCTTCTATATTTACATATTTACCCATATACCCTTATTAATTAATCAACATATCTAAGAACTTTGGTAAAAGTTACATTTAACAATTTTATTTTTATATAAGAATTTTTTATTATTTTATGTTTACTATCATTACTTTATATTTGATATTTCAAATTATATTTAAATCGTCATATTAATGTTATATACAATAATTAATTTATTTTATTTTATCTATAAAATAATCTTCATCTTAAAAGTACATTGATGCTTGTCCTTTTTTGTAATTTAGTACTTAAAAGCACTTCTGTAAAAAGGTTAGCCAAACACAATTCGCTTATCAAAACACTTTTCAAATGAATTACCCAAACACAAATTATTTTTTTTTCAAAAGCACTTTTTTGAAAAACTATTTTTTAAAAAATGCTTCTAAAAATAAGCAGATTTTAGCATCAATGCCAAGCAGACTCTAAGTCTTCGAGAATCATTGTAACTGAAGATATCATTAAACTATCAAAAGGAAGATTTGAAAGAATGCACTCTTATTCATATGAATCGTGCGTTCGAGCTGGAGCAAGACGTATTCCCAGACTCTTTTCTCTAAACCTTGTTTCAGTTGAGATCCTTATGAAGAAGTTTGTTTTAGAGCTTGGGTAGTATTTTCACCCAAAAAGATAGTGTGAGTTACGAGATTATGAGAAGTATACCAAGGGCTATGTTTTCCATGCATCCCAAATCTCATCACTCCTTTCATGGGTGATAGACAAATAAAGACTTTATCACCTACTAAAAACCCTCAAAGGTCGCCACCTATGGTCAACATAACTCATGTGCCTACTCTGCTATCTGAAGTCCATCTAGAATCACCCTTACATGGTCCAAAGCCTCCTGAATCAAGTCCATGCGGTCTAGGCTTTGTAGAAACAAACAAACCATCCAGAGAGCAAGAACGCCTACCATATAAGGCCTCGAACTAGGCTATCTAAATGATAGAATGATAGTTGTTTTTGTACACAAACTCCGCCAAAGGTAAGAACTAGTATCACTAAACTCCAAATTCTATAGCACAAGTCCCAAGCATTTCTTCATGAACCTAAATGGTACACTCCGGCTGACCATCAGTCTTTGGGTTGAACGATGTGCTAAGGGCAACACGAATGCCCAACTCATCCTGAAAATTCCTCCACAAGCTAGAAGTAAACTGAGCACCCAGATATGATATAATAAATACCGACACACTATATAGATGAACCTCCTCATGAATGTAGATGGGTCGATCTCTTGGCATTGAATGAAGACTAAATAGCAAGGAAGTGTGCTGACTTAGTAATAGATCAATGTTGACCCTAATACTATCAACACCTCTAGAAGTCAGAGGCAATCTTACCAAAAAAATCCATGCTGATGCAATCCAACTTCCACTCCGGAATGGGTAATCTTTGAAAATCACCACCAGGCCTCAAATGCTCTGCCTTCACCTACTATAACTAATACAATGGGACAAATAGACTCTAATATCTCTACTCATACCGCCCAACTAGTAATGCTGCCTCAAGTCACGATGTCTTTGGGATTCCCAAATGGATATATTATCTAGAATCATAGGCTTCACAAGTATCAGCTAAACTAAAACCCCAACTCTCATGAAAACAAATATGGCCTGAAAACCTCAAAACTCCATCTGCATCTAAGGTAATTAACAAACATCACCTGCTAACACTGGCTCTTGATGTGCTACCAAATCCACATCCTCAAACTGACAGCTATAGATCTAATCAAGTAGATAGGGTTGAGCCCCCACATAGGTTAAAACATGCCTAGAATTTGAGACATCCAACTGAACCATCTGATTAATTAAGGATTGAATATACAAAGCTTAATGTGGCTCCACCATAGATAAGAAGTCTAGAATACATTTACTCACTTATTTCTGACTCAAGGCATCTGATACTACATTTGCCTAGAGAGGTCATACTTCTTCAGAAGCTCAATTCGGCGATGCTACCTCAATTTAAGGTTCCTATAGATTATGATGTATTGAAGACTCATGTGATCAATGTAGATCTCATAATAAACTTCATACATGTAACGCCTCCAGATCTTAAGCACAAAACTACCGCCACCAACTCCAAGTCATTGGTGTGGTATTTGCGCTCATGTAGCCTAGTTGCCTCAACACATAGGCAATAACTGAGCCCCGTTGCATCAATACACGACCCAAGACAATGTTTGATGCATCGTAATCCATAAAGCCATCGCCCTTAAATAGAGGAGTCAATATATAAGCAATAGTCAACAACTCCCTATTCTTCAGAAAGCTCAACTCACACTCCTCAAACCACTCAAAAGAACATCAAGGTGAGTAGGGTAGATCAAATGTGCTACAATTATGGATAAACCCTCCATAAACCATTTATAGTAGCCTGCTAATCCGACGAAGCTCTGAACCTTAGTAACTACATGGGTCTAGCCCAATCACAAATAGTCTCAATCTTCGCTAGATATACCATGATGCCATCCTTGGACACTATGTTCCCCAAGAATCCAACATACACAAGTCAAACTTGCACTTTGAGAACTTGGCATAAAGCCGCTGATCTCTCAAAGAAAGGAGCACGATCCTCAGATGTTGCTCATGACCACTCATGCTCCGTGAGTATACTAGGATGTCATCGATGAACACAATGACGAATAAATCGAGATACCGTAGAAACACCCACGCCATTAAGTCCATTAAGGTTGTAGGGGCATGAGTCAACCTAAAAACATCAGTAGGAACTCATAGTGGTCATATCGAGTCTTACATGCAATCTTAGGGATGTTTGCTGCCCTATTCTTCAATTAATGGTAAAGAGACCTTAGATCAATCTTCGAGAAAAATGTGTCACCCTGAAGCTGGTCGAATAGACCATCAATCCTAGGCATAGGGTAATGGTTCTTCACCATCACCTTATTCACCTACTTATAATTAATACACATGTGCATCTTACCATTCTTTTTTTTCACAAAGAGGACGGGAGCATCCCAAGGCCATACTCTAGGTCTGATGAATGCCTTACCCAAGAGATCTTGAATGATTATTTCTATATTTTAGCCCTATTCCACATACAAAATTTGATGGTGTTCAGGCCATAACCTGCAGCAAGCTTGCAAATGTTTTCTCAAGAAACAAATGTTCTTTATATGGTAATATTACCGGTCAACAAGAAAGTCCAACAGATCTGCTCAATACTCTTCATCACCTTCTTAGGAATCAAAAATATTTGGGCCCAGTAAGCTTGCACTCCAAACAAGACTGACTTGATCAATTGTACTCTTCCAGCATAGGATAGTATTTTAGCAAACCAACAAGTGATCTTTGTAGTAATTCTTTCAATAAGTGGAAAGTAATGGTTGACATTGAACTTCTTAGATGCTAAAGGCACTCCTAAGTATCTTAATGAGAGGGTACCTTCAACATATCCGAGCTCTTTAAGAATCTCTGCTTTTGTATAAGTTGCGACCACTGCATTATATAAAGAGCTTTTGTCTACATAGCTTGTAATCCAGAAGCCTTGGAAAACTTCATGAATGCTTCATTTAGCAGCCTAACAGAGCTAATATCAGCCCTGCAATACATCAATAGATCATCTGCAAAACAAATATGCACACTTCCCAATTTCCTACACCTTGGGTGAAAATTGAAGTTCCCATTCCTAGCTATCTGATTTAGTTGTCATCCCAAATACTCCATAGCCAAGACAAAAAAGATAAGGGGACATATGATCCTCTTGTCTAATGCTTTTTATTGCATTAACATGCTGAGTCAATCCTCCATTAATCATCAAAGAATTGGACATTGCCGACACACATGTCACGATCCAATGAACATTTTTGGTAGGGAACCCCATGTCACTTAACAACTTCTTGAGAAAGCCCCATTCCACAGTATCATAAACCTCCAGGTCCACCTTAAAAACACACCTCTGGGAAATCCACTTCTAAGAGTAGCATTTAAAAATCTCATGACTAAACAATATATTATCAATAATGCATCTCCCTTCAACAAATGCAGATTGGGAGCATCCAACTAGACCACCAATCACCTGCTTGAGTCTCCTGGTTAACACTTTCGAAATGATTCTATATAAGATAGTACAACATGATATAGGTCTATAGTCCTTACCTTTGTAGGGGATGAACTTTGGGAATTAGAGTTATAGTAGTGTTGAAGAACTGTTGTACAGCTTGTACTATCTCATCTTTCTGTAACTCCCAATTCAAAGTGAGAAATTCAATTGGAAATCCATCTACCCGTGGAGCTTTCTCTTTCGGCATAGTCTTTATAGCATCAATGATTTCATATGTTAGCTCTCTTATCAATTTTTTTTGTTGTTGCACTGTTAAACAGAGCCCATCTCTAACAACCATAGAGTCTAAGCAAGGAACACGCGTGTTGCACGTGCATTCCACGCTTAATAATATAAATATTTAAAAGTTCAAGTATTTGAACATGTAAAATAAAATACCTAAATTTTTTAGAACTATTTTTATACATTAATTTTTATATTATAAGGTACCTGATGGATGAAGTTTTGTTGTTAGTTTTCATATTTTACTTCTGGATTGAATGTTTACATAAATCAAAGACAATTATTTGACTTTTCATTTCTTTTTTCCTTTTGTTAAACTAAATTTAAACATAAAAATATTTTCAGTCTGTGAAATCATATATATAATCACCAATTTACCTTACACCCAATAAAGATATTGTCTATATCCTTGTAGAAGATTTTTAATTTATTCAACAAGGAATAATTCTTTCAAGGGTCAATAGCAATGTTGTGTTATCATGTATATAGTGGTGGTATAAGAAAGTGAAAAGTTAATGGACAAAAAGTTAATATAAGGAAAGATGAATGATAGAAATAATTAATGTAATAACTAACGAAATTCATAATGCTATAACAAAAGAATGTAAAAGGGTGTGAATAACATTTGCAATATTTAGTAATAACTAAGAGAATTCATACTGTCATAACTAAAGAATTAAAGTGCAATAGCCGAATTTCTTATTAATTCTGCATTTGCATAAATAGATATGACCTCTATTTTTTTTTACTATTTATTTAGATAGTTAATTAGATTTTAATTTAGTGTAGGGGCAAAGTAGTAATCCAACATTACACTTTAAAGTTTTCCGTCCATTCCACATTTATTCCATTTTATTTAATATAAAATTTATTTTGCAAATGATAATTTTTTAATGATTCACATATTTTCCTATTTTTTATGAGTTTTTTTAAAAAATAAAAAGAAGGCAAAATAAGAACATCTAAAAATAATATATTTTGAAGTTAGAAGATCTTGTTAGCTTGACGATACTTTCGTGATTTATATAATACTTTAATTTAAATACACATACCTACCCAAATATATATTGATATAAAAGATTTTCATATAGTAAAAATATTTATCTCATAAAAATAAGTAACTAAATAAAAAAATAAAAATTAAACTAATACACCCATCAACTCAGCATCATTTTCAATCATATGAATTTTCCTTTGACTAAAATACATAAATATTTTTTTCTTAAAAGAATGTAAATAAGTAAAACAAAAGGAAAATATTTATATTAATAAGTCACATGAAAAAATTTAAAAGTATAAGAAGAAGAAGAAGAAGAGTAGAATATTCTAATTTTTTGTTGTTGAAAAATGAGGGGAAATCCCTCTATTTATAGCCAACAAAGGGTAGTATCATGTATGAACAAGTGCTTGTGTGCCTTATCTGAAAAGTCATGACCCTTGGAAAAAGTGACAATCCTTGAGTCACAACTTATCGAAAAAGACACTACTCATCTGAAAAGCCACAACCCTTCGAAAAGGTGACAATCCTTGAGTCACAACTTATCGAAAAAGACACAACTCATCTGAAAAGCCACAACCCTTTATAAGAGTCACATCTTATCGGAAAAATCACAACCTTTTGGAAAAGTCACAACTCATCAGAAAAGTCACAACCCTTCGAAAAAGTCACAACTCTTCGAAAAAGTCACAACCTTTCAAGAGAACATGTTTTATTCAAATAGATATAAATGAGTGTTTTAAGTAGGGGTACTATAGTACTTCAAAGATCAAACCCATCGCTGGCCCCCTAAAGTTGGCACTAAGTATCACTTAGACACCTTAACTAGATGATGTTCATTTTAGACACCTCATATGTCATGACCCCATTCCTCAAGCCGTGATGGTGCGATTATAGCCCACCAATAGGTAAGCCAACTCGAAACCCAGAACAACTAGTAGTGGGTAAAAGGGAAGAAACCAAGTAGCAGAAACAATAACAACAAAAGGAATAAGGCAAGCCAAAAGAATACATACATAAGAACAGAATCCCTCCTAGAAGCTGGAAGTCACAAGTACAGAACTATACTTAGAGTACAAGTCCCAAAAGTGACCAACATACAAAAATATACACAACAACAAAGGACCTGTCTCAAGTACAAAAGACGAGCTACAAAATATATGTACAGAAGGAGACGACAATGATCAGGACGCTATGCTCACCCTCACCTCCGGATGTTAGCTGCTATTGGCTCGAATGGCAGCGCTGATAAATGGTGCTCGGTCCTGTATCACGAGAATAGATGCCGAGTGTATCATAAGTACCAAAACAACAAGTATCCAGTTGGCATCATAGGCCGATTGAGTAAGAAAGGTAAAAGAAATAGGAAATGTTATAATAAAATACAGACAAAGGTCACGAACAAGAAAAGTAAAGGTATGCACATGAGTGTAAGGCAAAAATACCTAAGGTGACTACTCTAACTGGCCCCCATAAGCTCAGAAGGTACACTTATGTGCAAATTGAAGTAAAAACCTGAACGGACCCCCATAAGACCGACAGGTACACAAAAAAGCTAAACTAAGACAAGAGGAGATTCATAAACCTGAAGCATTACAGAAATGTCAGTATTCCCTAGCTATGAAATAAAGGAAACATACAGCTTGGACCTCGAACCATGGGTGAGTCTGCCTATAGTAAATACGCCAATAGAGCAAAACTCTACAAGGGAGAGCAAGGAGCCTGAACCTCGAACTGCGCATGTCGACTACCCATAAATAAAGGGATATAACCCAAGGAGGGGGGCCGGACTCTGTATGTCGACTCCATTATAGGAGGGTAAATAAGTAGCAATAGGAAGAATATTGCCCGGACCTCAAACCGCAGGTGAAACCTCATATTAAGTTACCACGACAGCATAAAGCTTCCAAATAAGCCATCCTAGGATTCCTGCATTTAAAAGTCATGGGAAACTCTTCTATATCCTCTAACCATCTCACAGTGACAAGAGAACTGAACTAAAGCCGTATGTATCACCGAACGGGCCCAAAGGGAGGCTGAAAATGCAGAAAGTTAGGATCATATGGGAATTATGGATTTTAAGGCCTCATAGCTGAGTCACTGCCTAGCTAAGGCTCATCTCTATCAGGCCCAAGTCTGATATATCAGTCTACTGGGTCCTACGCTACTCAAATTCATATCGGGGAGGAAATAATATAATCTATCAGCTCTAAACAATCATTCGTCTATGGCATCACTAGTCTAAGTCTAGACTAAGGTCTCCAATATAACTCATAACTCAAAACCAAGCCAAATAAGGAAGCAAGGATGATCAAATATAACAATTCAAGTACCCGTTAAACCTGGAGACATCCTAAATATGAATTTTATCTAACATAGCACTCTAATCTAGTTCCCCACCCCAATATTCATGCAGATCCACATACACTCACACATTCAGACTCAATTTAAAAGAAAAGGGGAAGTCGTAGGCTACTTGTAGGCCGAACACGCGTGCTCCAAACTACTCCGCCGGAGCTTTTCCCTTACGAACGGCCTCGGATCGCTTCCATGCTGTCAAAAGTAGAATAACAATATCGTTACGGTCGTTTAGACACTAAATTCACAAGAAACGGAGGCGGACCAATTTCAGGGTAAAAATAGGGAAAGTGGGACCCGCGCTGGAAATTCCAAAATTAACACCAAAAATAGGTTCTAAATAGATCCCCAAACTTGTATTCCAAATTGGAACACAATTCAGGGCTCTAAACAGTCCCAACATGAACATGCAACGAAAAACCCAATATTATGCTAAAAATGAACAACAATGGCAGCTGCTATTTATAAAAAATTACTAGAAACGAGGGCCCAACTGGTGAAACCAACCACACCACGATAATCCTCACAAAAAACCCCATAATCTAGGCTCTTGAATCAACAAATTCGGACCTAAAATGGCCAAGAAATCATCTTCCAATATTTCCCAAAATTTGAGCTCGAAAATGAGCTATGCAGTGCTAAAACATAATTCTTACCTCTAACAAAAATTCAAATACGAATTCCAACCATGCCAACACGTTTTCCTCGAAAACCCACTAATGATAGCCCCAAGAATCACCAAAATCGGAATAAAGCTCACAAAAAGTGTTGTGGTAGTAGGTATTTTACGAAATTTACCTCAAATGGAGACCCCAAATTAGTTTCCGAGTTTACCAAAGCATTCCTTACAAAAACCCCCACAAGATGGACCTTTGAATAACTAAAATTGGACTTGAAATGAGAGGGCTAGGAAGGTTTGAAGTTGAGAAATGAGGCAGAAAGGACCTGCACCAGCTATATATATCAGCTGAAAAGCTGATTTTTTATATGCCAACTTTAAAATATTCGACGGGGTGCTCGGGATTCGTTTGGAACTCGATAAAAATAAAATAGATATGCTACCCTACAAAATTTGACATTCCAGACTCGACGGAGCAGAAATTTCTATCAAAGGTCATCTCGATAAAAAGTGGGTCCCACTCCCAAAGGTCATTTTTAACCAAAATCCACCGAAGGGCTCGGAATGAGTCTGGAGGCCTCGGGAGAAAGGTCGTTCTAGACCAAAATCGATATTTCAGGGCTAACCACGCTGTTAGAATTTTCATTTGGACACGTTTTCCAAGAATGTTGACCAAAGTCAACCACTGATTAGTTTTCAAGGCTAAAACGCTAAAAATGGTTTAAAATTGCACCAAAAGCCTCGGGACTCAAGTCAACCATGCTTCTAGCCTAATTTGGTCATTTCGAAGCTGATGGAACTTTCAAAATTCCATTCTGAGGCCGTTTTCTTGATGAACTAACTAAAAGTCACTTTTCAAGCTTTAAGGCATCTAAGACACAGAAAGCTGCACAAAATCCAAACAAACGACTAGGCGACTGAGCTGTTAGTTCCAGCAAGTCTTAAATGACTTGGGGTCGCTGTAGGAAAGCCCTAACCAACAAAAAGAATGAGGGTACATAGAAATGACCTGGAGGTTCATTACATCATGTAGGGTGCCGTTGTGTTATTTTGACACTTTTTGTTGACATGTCAATGTGAGTGTGATACACTCGACAATAGAGTGTGAAAGGCTCAATTTAGCTATTTTTTCATTTTATTTTCTCTTCTTCTTCTCCAATTTTCAAGCTACCACCTCCCACTATTTTTTGAAGCTTAAACTCCTTCAATGGAGGTCGAATGTTTTATTCAAATCTGTTTTCAAGTCATTTTTCTTCTTCTTAATTGTATTACTTCTCTAAATCTACAATCACCTCCCTCCACCTTTTTTGTCGGAAAAATGGGTACCAATACTCATATTTCATATTTAATCTCTCTTTCTTTCTTACTCTCCCTCTTTTCTTCCCACAAAACAATATTAAAAAGAAAGAAAAAAATAATAAATATGAAACATAGTAAAATAAAAGAATTAATTTTTAAAAAAGTACAAATGGGATTTTGAGTGTAATGAAAAAGACGATTTTAGATGGGAAAGGAGGGTAAGGTACCACCACCTCTCTCCACCTTTTTCGTCGAAGAAAATGGATACCAACACTCATATTTTATATTTTTTCTTTATTTCTCTCCCCCCCCCCCCCCCCCCCCTCCCCTTCCTCTCTTTTTCTTTCAAAACAACTCCAAAAATATAAAGAAAAAAAAGAGATCCTAAACAATTAAAAAAAGTAGATTAAAAAAACGGAGAAGGGCCTAAAATGCCCCTCAAGTATTTGAATTGGTACAAAATTAGCCTCCATCCACATATCGGCACTAAAATACCCATGACGTCCACCTTTCGGCTCAAAAATACCCTTATGCTTAAAGGATCATACTCATTAGGTGGATGGAGGGTAATATTGTACCAAATATCATAGTTAAAGGGCATTTTAGGATCTTTTCTGTTAAAATAATTTGAAATTACTTAATATATAAGCTCACATGATTGACTTGATTTTTATAAAAATGTTAGGCATCTACTCTCTACACTCCTCCCTCCCCGGCCCTTCACTTCCTATCTCTTCCTTTTTTTCCTATTTTGATCTTGTCCACCATTTTTTTAAAAAATTTATAACAAACAAGAGAGAAAAAAAGGAGGAAAATAATGATGCATTCATATATAAATAATTAGTTCAATAAAAAATGACTTAATTAAGCAAATATGTACAATTATTACATTTTTATTTTGTGTGTACCCAAAATTAAAAATAAAAGAACAAAAATTATCATTTCTCTTATCACCACCCTCATCCCATCATGACAATAATACTAATTAAAAGAATATAAATATGTGAATTCATATCAAGTTTGAGTCCCGGATATCCTAATTAAGAATAAGAGATTACAAAAAAAGAATAAAAGAAAAAATGAACAAGACATTTGGATAATTGAGAGAAAATTTTATATTAATGAAAATTATAATTTTTTTAGATGGACAATCAGTCGGGGTAAGTATGGATTTTAGTTGGATCCCCATTTATGACTTGGGTTACATTATAATAAATTGGGGTCTATTGAAAATAAGCCAATAGGAAGATATCATGAAATTAATTATTGTTTCAATATTATTCAAGTGTATCGGTTCAAAATATAAATCATAAGTGGTTTTTATAGAAAAATAGATTTTTTAAGAATATCATTTTTATTATTTTTTTGAGAAGGATTTAAATTTGGATCAATCACATTAAGCAATATAATAAATAAATATTTAATAATTTTACTTTAAGGGAGCTATTAAAAATAAGGGAAAATATGAGTCAAATGATTAATATCGAGGGTATTTTTGAGCCGAAAGGTGGACGTCAGGGGTATTTTAGGGCTGATGGGTGGGTGTAGGGTAATTTTGTACCAATTCAAATACTTGAGGGGCATTTTAGACCTTTTTCGTTAAAAAATAAAAAAAATGTTGGGTGTTGTAGAGAAGACAACTACCTTCGGGAAAAGGGGGGGGGGGGTAGATTAAATTGATTTTTTAGAATAATATTTTTATTTTATTTACTAAATAGATTTTTAAAAAAATTTAACTTAAAATTACACACATAATAATTAATTGGTTGTTTTCCACGTCATTAATTAGTGTATTACACTCTCCTTCAATATTTTGCTTATCTATATATATTCTATCTATCTATCTATCTATATCTATCTATACCACCTTAAAAGCATAAACTCCCAAACTTGAATGTTGAATTGCTATAATACCCCAATTAAAAATACTCAAATTATTTTATTTATTAATTTAATTAATGTTATTATATTGAAAGTAGATACCTTTTCAAATTAAAGGATTGTGACTTTTTCAATCAGTTGTGACTTTTCGAAATAGTTGTGACTTTTTCAATGAGTCGTCACTTTTTCTAAGAGTTGTGATTTTTTCGAAGGGTTGCGACTTTTCTAAAGGGTTGTGCCTTTTCTGATAAGTTGTGCTTTTTTCAAAGGGTTGTGACTTTTCCGATATGCAGTGACTTTTTCGAAAGGTTGTAACTTTTTGGATAAGGCACAATTAACACCTATTCATACTACTATTTGGTAGTTATAAATAGAGGGGTTTCCTCGCACTTATAAACTACAATTTCTTTAAGTTATCTATTCTTCTTCTTCTTAAAAAATATCAGGTGTTATTTTCAAAAAATGATTAAGTTCGAAATTCAACGAATTTCAAGGTACCTCATCAGAAATAATTGATGAATAAACAATAGCAAATCATTCATCAATTCACACTCGTATTTTTTCTTAGCATTTTTATGAGTTAATAGTGATGAAAAGTTCTGGGAGACACAATAATATTAAACATATATGAAAGAAGGTATGTGATTTGGGTAAGATATTTCTTTTTTTTTTTAATTCTTTTCCCTCAAATGTAGTCCATTGAATTATTAGTTTTGATGTTAAATTCACTATTTCAAAAATAGATTTTCACTTTTACTTATAATATGATAACATATCCATGATAACAATTATTTTTTAATGGATATGTATGTACAAATGAATGGAGAATGTAAAGTGTTGGTGGTAAGAGATTTAAATCAAATGGAACACTAGAGTGAATATAGCATGAACATATATTTTTGTCTTCCTTCTTAGTTGGCTATGTATTGTTCCATATAATTTTTATTTATATCACAAGATACACTCCTTACTATCTATATAAAAATAGATAAGAAAATAGTGATTGCTCATAAAATGATCTAAAATCAAATTAATGATTCTATAAATAATACTTTAAATTTTATTCATCTTTTAATTTTTATTATTGAAAATTTTAAATATTTTATATCATGAGACAACTTTTATAAGATACTAGATACTTTCATTAGACAACAACTATATGATATGTATGTGGCAAAAAAAGGAGAAAACCACAATTCCACAAAGATAAGGTAGAAACTTAATAAAATGGAACATTTTTTGCCATAGGTGATGTTATTCATATATCAAAATTAAATTATTCTACTGAAGTATATATAACCATAATTACCTCTCTATGATAGCCTTAATTACCTCTCTATGATAGCCTTACTCAAATATTAATTGAGTAATAATATTTTGTAAAAGATATGTTATATATAAAGATAAAATATTGAAATAGTTATGGTAATCCCTATTATTGTCATGCACATACTAAATTTCAAGTATGAATATTTAAGACAAAATTTGTACAAAATGGTATACATCATTTATGTTCACAACCTCAAAAGGAAAGATTATTGGTGACATTTTTTGAATGGATATTTTTTTTTTCTTTTTTGTTGGTTAGATTTGTTTACAAAATTAAGTGAAGTAAGAAATAATATTATTAAAGAAATGTCACTTTCTCCCATATTTAAAATTTGAATGTATTTTGAAATTTTTTAATGATATCTGGTCATTTTGATTCCAAAATACAAGTAACTCTATGGCAATAAGGATTAATAATTCAATTTTTTTTTTAAATATAAATTTTATCTACTCAAACAATTTTTTTTAGAAAATAAATAATTCAATAATTATATCTACTCAAACAAATTTTTTAAAAAAATAAATTTTATCAATTCTTGATAAACAAGTAGTAAGAACAAAAATTAAAATTTTATGGAAAATAATTTCGATAAATAGTAAAGTTGGAGAATGAAAGAGACTTGGGTTTATTTTATTTTGAAGAAAAAAATCTAGAGCACAATTTCTTTTTCTGAAAATAAAAGTGTCTTTAAAAGAGTTTGAATGAGAATAAGAATCTGTTACTTATCTGATTCATGCAGACCTTTTCAGACCCATTAAGAGATTTTTAAATAAGAAAACACAACTAATGGCCTAATGTCCTAATCATTCAGATTCAGATCACCATTAAGTGCAAACAAATGATGTCTTAGAGTAGAAATGATGATAACAAATTCTTTATATTAAACTCTTCTCATGAAGGGGTAATCATTGTGTAATAAAGTAGTTTCATAAAGATTGTTTTTGATAAATGAATGAATAAATTAATTTAACGTCCAAGTGCCGACAACGAATTATGTTGATATTTTCTTATTGGGCCAAAACACTTTAGAAGACATATAGATTCATCAGTTTGGCACAGTGAATACACCTAAATGAGTTGATCGTAAATTATTTGTTTGAGTTTTGATGTCTAAGAAATATAGCTCTGATTAAAATTGTCACGCCTCGAGCCTACATTGTGGGTGAGACTTGCACTTGAAGTCCATTGCTGGTCTCAAGCGAATCCTTGGCCTTGTTTACTAACTTAGCGGAAGACTTAACTCATCACATACACATTTATAAACTAACTACAATTTTATAAAGGAACATTCAACTGTCCATTTAGGCAAACTCAAGTCTTTCACATATGAAATGAAAAGTAAAGACAACTGAATTAACTAACTGACTATCTATCTGTCTATGAAGCCTCTAAACAACTGAGATGGATGTCGGGACAGGCCCACCACATCCTAATGAACTAATTCTAAAATTGAAAGCAATGAAAAGGAGTCATCTGGAATGCAAAGAGGCTCACCAACAGACTTTGAACTGCTCACTGGATCAACGATGAGCCGGATGCCGATCCTAGTTACCTGTGTCTACATCATAATAAGATACAAGTTAACTGGAATCAGTACATTGAATGTACGAGTATGCGAGTTAGAATGCTAAACACAATTTAAGCTTGAAAAGAAACTGAAGAACTTACTTGACTCAACTCAACTCAATATAATTGAACTCACTTCAATATAAAGCAGTTTAAAACAAGTGCAATATAAAAAAAAAAGCTGTTTAAAACATGATGTCAACTCTGGGCATATGCAAAGATACACTAAATCTCTAAAATGTATGTAAAAATACAAATAACTGTGTATATAAGAATACAAATAACTTCTATGGGAGTTTCTCTAACTGACAACCATCACTTAAGAGCTATAGTGATGATACAATGATCTTCCTCACGCTGCTAGTGCATCCTATACCTTTCCATAGGTTTAAGACCTGAACTACTAAGTGGATACACTAGTCTATGCAAAAAGGATTCATCTACAAAGAATGATCCTTTTCTACCCATGATGGCTACATGGTTTATGGGGGCTGTGGGTTCTCTGAATGCTCCCCCATATCGGTGCTCAATACTACTTCCAAAATATGATACTAGCTCTTTTATGTTTAAAAACATACTTCTTCTCTGATTTGAGATTAGTGCTCAAAAACTTAACTCAAAGGCTATCTTGGAAATCAAAGTTTCCCCTCTTGCTTCATTTAGAAAGCGATTAATCTTTTTCTGAAAACTAGCCCGAAGACCCTTTGGAAATCGAGGTTTCCTTTCTTGTTTAAAATGTTAAAAACATTTTAAACCCTTTGAGAATACATAGTGCCCATATACTTTTGAAGAAATGGACTTCAAACATTACTCTTTACTCAACTTGAATTTTAAGTCTTAAAACAAAGTTAAAACATTTATCAAAGACTTTTGAAAACTTTGAAGGACTTCCCTTGACTTTGACCTTAACTGCTCTTGACTTGAATCCTAACTGGTCCTTGAATTGAATTATGGATTCAAGGGTTGCGATATGTGATTGGAAGGATCTCATGATGTTTAGGAATGATTTTAGATATCTAAACATGAGAAAAGACCAAAAATAAATATTTGAGGATGGGTCCGCTATGCGGAGAAGCTTTTAAAATTTAATTTTGATAATGACTTTTGAGGCAGAAGACTCTGTGATGGCTCCACGATGCGAAACGATTCCCAATTCTAGGAACCAGCTCCGCAACGAGCCACCACTTCCTCATTTCGTTCGATTAAATTTCTTCTTCGTTTCTCAGCTCTAAACCCTCTAACTCCGTGGGTTCTTTTACCCAACACTTAGAATCGATTAAATGTTCAATATATATCATATTCTACATAAAATCAAACCTAAAAGCATAGATTAGGATCAAACAACTTCTCAACAAATTCAACGAAACAAGAATTGAATGAAACTTCAACAAACCCAATCAAGAACTCAATTTCTAAGCTTTAAAGAACTTAAATTCACTGAAATAAATCATTATTGGTGCGTGGGCGAATTAAACCAACACTATGTGATCTCACATACCTTGTAGGGATCACCCCTGACAAAATCCACAAGCTAATCTCAACGATCTTAATGTATCTTTCCCTTTCTCCTTCTTATTTTCTCTTCTCCTTAGCCCTAGCGTGAAATTCCAAAACTGACTAAAATCTTATTTGACCCATATAAAACTCCTAAAAATGGATAAAAATAATAGGGCCATGAAAAGACTAAAATATCGTTTAAAAATCTGAATTGGACATTTCCTTAATCCAACAGCCCTACATCCAAAGGACATAACTTACTCATATGAACTCAGAATCGTGCAAACTTGGCGGCATTGGAAAGATCAATCCAAGAGATTTCCAACCATATCTGGATATACACCTAAATCATACTGAGCTAGGAGTTATGGTCGTTTGAAGTTGACCAGAAACTCACTTTTACTAACTTTAACAACTTTCCAGATTTTTCATTCTTTCCAAAAATGACTACTTCCACTTCTTATCTTCTTCCTAGCTATTTCAATTTTCGAGATATTACAATATCTCCCCCTTAGGAACATTATTCCTTGAATGAGATTACTCTTACTAGGCAAAGGGTGGTAACATCAAGTTCAAACACCCAACAAGCAAAAATGCAAACAAACAACATGCTCACTCATAATTTAAAGCGTACTAAGAAGAGAAATAGTACCCTGGTCTGTATTTTCTCCGGACTCAAAGAGATGTGGATATCTCTTCTTCGTGCCCTCTTTAGCTTCCCAAGTAGCTTCCTCAACGAATTAATTCCTCCAAAGGACGTTGACTGATGCTACCTCTTTTGTTCTCAACTTGCGAACTTGGTGATCTATAATCTGAACAGGATTCTCCTCATAAGATAAGCTATTCTTGATTCCAATATTTTCAGTTGGTATGATCAATGAATGTCGCCCATGTATTTCTTCAACATGGAGATGTGAAACACCGGATGAACCGCGGCCAACTCTTGTGGTAGCTCCAACTTATAAGCTACTTTGCCAATCCTCTTGGATATTTGATAAGGTCCAATATACCAGGGACTAAGTTTCCCCTTCTTACCAAACCTCATAAAACCCTTCATGGGTGAAACTTTTAGATATACCCAATCATCTACTTCGAACTCTAATGCCTTTCTCCTGACATCAGTGTAGGATTTCTAACAACGCTGTGCCGTTTTCAACCTCTCTTGAATCACTTTCACCTTCTCCATAGCCTGATGGACTAAATCTGGTCCTATCCACCTTGTTTCACAAACTTCAAACCATCCAATAGGAGATCCGCATCTTCTCCCATAAAGAGCTTCATATGGAGCCATCTGGATGCTAGGGTAGTAACTATTGTTGTATGCAAATTCAATAAGTGGTAGGTGATCATCCCAATTACCTTTGAAATCGATCACACAGGCCCTCAACATATCTTCTAATGTTTGAATAGTGCGCTCTGCATGCCCATCTGTCTGAGGATGAAAAGTAGTACTTATGTTCACCTTTGAACCCAAACCTTTCTGAAAAGATTTTCAGAATTGTGAAGTAAATTGTGCACCTCTATCTAAAATAATGGAGACTGGGACTTGATGAAGTCTTACCACCTCCTGAATATATAACCTGGCATAATCCTCTGCTGAATGGGTAGTGTTTACCGGCAAAAAGTGGGCTGATTTTGTCATTCTGTCGACAATCACATAAATAGAATCATGCAGCCTGTGAGACCTTGGTAAACCTGTGATGAAGTCGATATTAATCATCTCCCACTTCCATTCTGGATGTTCTATATTCTGAGCTAAACCACCAGGCATTTGGTGCTTTACTTTAACTTATTGGCAATTTGGGAACTTAGCAACAAATTCTGCAATGGCCTTCTTCATACTATTCCACCAATACACCTCTTTCAAATCGCGATAATCTTTGTGGAACCTGAATGAATGGAATATCTTGATCTATGAGTCTCCTCCATGATCCCCTCTTGGAGTCTATCCACCGTTGGTACACACAATCTACCTTGATATCTTAGTACGCCATCTCCCCCTTTTTCAAAAGCTAATGCTTTTTGCTTATGAACATTTGCCTTTAATTCAAGAAAAATAGGGTCTTAGTCTTGCTTGCCTTTTACTTCTGACACTAATGATGATTCAGTCCTATTCATCACCACTAATCCTCCTTCTGTGGAATCCATAAGTCTGACTCCCAAGAGTGCAAGTCTATGCACATCTTTTGCTAACTCTCTCTTTTCTTCCTTAAAATGGGCAGTACTACCCATAGACAACATGCTTAAAGCATCAGCAACAACATTAGCCTTACCTGGGTGGTAAAGAATACTCATGTCATAATTCTTAAGTAATTCTAACCACCTCCTCTGTCTGAGATTGAGCTCCTTCTGAGTGAACACATACTGAAGGATCTTGTGATCAGTGAACACATCCACATGAACACCATAAAGATAATGACACCATATTTTCAAAGCAAATACTACAATAACCAATTCTAAATCATGGGTTGGGTAGTTCTACTCATTAACTTTCAACTGTATGGAGGCATGGGCAATAACTTTGACATTCTACATTAACATACAACCCAAACCAACTCTAAATGTATCACAATAGGCAACAAAGCTTTGCGTACCTTCTGGTAAGGTCAAAATTGGGGCAGTAGTCCACCTCTTTTTCAATTCTTGAAAGGTTTTCTCACAAGCTTCAAACCATTGAAATTTAATTGTCTTCTGTGTCAATTTAGTCAAAGGGAACGTTATAGCTAAGAACCCCTCTACAAACCTTCTATAATATCCAGCCAAGCCCAAGAAACTCCTAATATCAGTTGGAGATGTGGGTCTAGGCCAACTTTGCACTGCCTCTATCGTTTGGGTATCAACTCTAATTCTATCACCGGAAACTATGTGGCCCAAGAACGCCACAGACTCAAGCCAAAACTCACATTTTGAGAACTTAGCATATAACTCCTTCTCTTTCAAAGTCTGAAGAACTATTCTGAGATGACTAACATGATCTTCTTCATTCCTTGAATAGATTAGTATGTTATCAATGAAGATGATAACAAGCATATCTAAATAAGGTTTGAAAACTCTATTCATAAGGTTCATAAATGTTGTAGGTGCATTGGTCAAACCGAACGACATGACCAGAAACTCATAATGACCATAACGAGTCCTAAAAGCTGTCTTTGGAATATCACATTCCCTTACTCTTAACTAATAGTAGCTTGATCTGAGGTTTATCTTTGAGAAACACAAAGTACCCTGAAGTTGATCGAAAAGATCATCAATTCTCGGAAGGGGATACTTATTCTTGATGGTAACCTTGTTCAATTGGCAGTAATCTATGCACATCCTAAGGGAACCATCTTTCTTTCTCACAAATGGGACCGGAGCGCCTCAAGTGAGAAACTTGGTCGAATGAAACCTTTCTCTAAAAGATCTCTCAATTGCTCTTTAAGCTCTTTCAACTCTGCTGGTGCCATGCTATATGGCGGAAAAGAGATAGGATGAGTATCATGAATGGTATCTATACCGAAGTCTATTTCTCTCTCAGGAGGGGCTCCAGGAAGATCATCTGGAAAAACTTCTGGAAACTCTCTTACTACTGAAACTGACTGAATAAGAGGTATCTCAACACTAGAGTCATTAAATCGGAATAAGTGATAGATACACCCCTTAGAACTAACTTCCTTGCCTTAAGGTAAGAAATGAAACGACCCTTATGCACTGCTGAACTACTTTTCCACTATAAAACTGGCTCATTTGGAAACTAAAACTTGACAACTCTAGTTCTACAATAAAATGAGGCTTAACAAGCATGAAGCCAGTCCATACAAAGAATGACCTCAAAATCTACCATTTCTAACTCAACTAGATCAACCATGGTACTCTTATGATTGACAGAAATGGAACAATCACGATAAACTCTTTGTGTTAGAATAAAATCACCAACAGGTGTAGAAACACTGAAATGATCAAGATGTTGCTCTGGAAGAACATCAAAACTGAAGACTTAGATCATACCAGCGACAACATCTAGCGAATCCTCTTGGTCTCGACTACTAGTTATAGTATAAAGACAATTTCCTTCTCTGCTTGCCCCTGAAGTCACTCATCTAGATGCAGCTCTGTCTGGTGGAGAAACTGAAGAAGACTGGGCTATATTGCCCCCATTACCATGACTCTGTCTTCCCTTAGGACACTCTCTTATAAAATGACCGTTTTGGCCACATTTGAAGCAACCAGTAGAGCCATCACGATACATTCCTTAGTGGTTCCTACTACACTTAGCACAGACAAGAGTCTTAGTACCCCCTTGTTCCTTAATGCCTTGCAATTGTGTAGGTCTAGCTCAGAAGTTCTGAGAATTCTGACTATATTACTCATATTTGTTCCTTGGTACAGGTGCACTAGCAGATGATGGAGTAGGTCCTTTATGCTTCTGTTGGAAAGAAGACAAGTTCGCATTACTTTTTTGCTGCCCAAACACATTCCCTGATGTCTTAGCTCTCTTGTTCTTAAACTCTTCTTTATCCCTATGCTGGTACTCCTCAACTTGTTGCACATGGATCATCAGCCATTCTATGCCCATGTCATCTATTAGTATGACTGCCTTACTTTCCTTTCTGGATAGAAGAGTCAACCCAACAACGAATAAAATCATCCTGGTCCTCATGTCATCAACCATCTCTTTGCTTCTCTTAGATCACGTGGAAAGAAACACCCTATGAAAGCACTCTCAAAACAGTCCAACTCACAAACAGTTATGCGTAAGCACTAGTTAGAAAGAAACTTTTTAGAGATAAACTCTAATGCAGGAAATAAATATGCAAGAAGTGAAGGAATTCCAAGATGTTGCAGCTTCCTAAATATAGATGTGGCGCACTTCACACCGATAAATAGGTCTCTACAGATACGACTTCATAGACTCCCTAGGACTCTTGAACTCTGTGCTCTGATACCAAGTTTGTCATGCCCCGAGCCTACACCCTGGGCGGGACTGGCACTCGAAGACCATTGCTGGCCTCAAGCAAACCCTTGGCCTGACTTACTAACTCAGTGGAAGACTTAACTTATCACATACACATTTATGAAGTAACTAGAATGTTACAAAGGAACATTCAATAGGCCATTAAGGCAAATTCAAGTCTTTAACATATGCTATGAAAAGTAAAGACAACTGAATTAACTAACTGACTGTCTGTCTATCTATAAAGCCTCTAAACAACTGAGATGGATGTCGGGACTGGCCCATGACATTCTAATGAACTAATACTAAAACTGAAAGCAATGAAAAAGAGTCCTCTGGAATTCAAAGAGGCTCACGAATAGACTCTGAACTGGTCACTGGATCAATGATGCGCCGGATGCTGATCCTAGTTACCAGTGTCTACATCATAATAAGATGTAGACCAACTAGCATCAGTACATTGAATATACGAGTATGCGAGTTGGAATGCTAAACACAACTTAAGCTTGAAAAGAAACTAAAAGGAAATTGAAGAACTTACCTGGCTCAACTCAACATAACTGAACTCATTTCAATATAAAGTTATTTAAAACAAGTGCAATATAATGAAAAGCTGTTTAAAACATGTTGTCAACTCTGGGCATATGCAAAGATGCACTAAAACTCTAAAATGTATGTAAAAATACAAATAACTGTGGATATAAAAATACAAATAACTTCTATAGGAGTTTCTCTAACCGATAACTGTGGATATAAGAATACAAATAACTTCTGTGGGAGTTTCTCTAACCGACAACCATCACTTAAGAGCTATAGTGATGATACAACGATCTTCCTCACGCTGCCAGCGCATCCTATACCTTGCCACAAGTATAAGACCTGAACTACTAAGTATATTCACTAGTCTATGCAAAAAGGATTCATCTAAAAAGTATGACCCTTTTCTACCCATGATGGCCACATGGTTTATGGGGGCTGTGGGTTCTCTGAACACTCCCCCATATCGATGCTCAATACTACTCCCAAAATATGATACTAGCTCTTTTATGTTTAAAAACAAACTTCTTCTGTGATTTGAGATTAGTGCTCAAAAACTTAGCTCAAAGGCTATCTTGGAAATCAAAGTTTCCCCTCTTGCTTCATTTAGAAAGTGATTACTATTTTCAAAAAACTAGCCCGAAGGCCCTTTGGAAATTGAGGTTTCCTTTCACGTTTAAATTTGAAAAACTTTTTAAAACCTTAGGGAATACATAGTTCCCATATACTTTAGAAGAAATGGACTTCAATTTTTACTGTTTACACAACTTGAACTTTAAGTCTTAAAACAAAGTTAAAACATATATAAAAGACTTTTGAAAACTTGGAAGGACTTCCCTTGACTTTGACCATAACTGCTCTTGACTTGACTCTTAACTGGTCCTTGAATTGAATTATGGATTCAAGGGTTGTGATTTAGGATTGGAAAGATCTCATGATGTCTAGGAATGATTTTAGATAGCTAAACATGAGAAAGACTGAAAATCAATATTTGAGGGTGGGTCCGCGACATGGAGAAGCTTTTAAAATTTAATTCTAAAAATGACTTTTGAGGCAGAAGACTCCATGATGTCTTCGTGAAACGAAATGAAATTCCTAATTCTGGGAATCAGCTTCGTGACGTGCCACCACCTTCCAATTTCGTTTGACGAAATTTCTTTTTCCTTTTCCAGCTCTAAACCCTCTAAACTCCGTGGGTTCTTTTACCCAAAACTTAGAATCAATTAAATGTTCAAAGTACATCATATGCTACTCAAAATCGGACCTAAAATCACAGATTAGGATCAAACAACTCCTCAACAAATTTAACAAAACAAGAATCTAATGAAACTTCAACAAACCCATTCAAGAACTCAATTTATAAGCTTTCAAGAACTTAAATTCACTGAAGTAAATCATGATTTGTGTGTGGACAAATTAACCCAACGCTATGTGATCTCACATACCTTGTAGGGATCACTCCCGACGAAATCCATAAGTTAATCTTGACGATCTTGATGAATCTTTCCCTTTCTCCTTCTTCTTTTCTCTTCTCCTTAGCCCTAGCGTAAAATTCCAAATTCTAAAACTGACTAAAATTTTATTTGAACTATATTAAACTCCTAAAAATGGATTAAAATAATAGGGCCATTAAAAGACTAAGATACCCTTTAAAAAATTCGGATTGGACATTTCCTTAATCCAACAGCCCTACTTTCAAAGGGCATAACTAAGTGATACAAACTTGGAATTGCGCAAACTTAGCAGCGTTGGAAAGATCATTCCAACCATATCTGGATCTACACCTAACTCACTTTTCCTAACCTAAACAATTTTCCAGATTTTTCATTCTTTCCAAAAATGACTATTTCCAGTTCTTAGCTTCTTCCTATCTATTTCAATTTGTGAGATGTTATAAAAATACAAGTACATAAAGTAGTTAACATTTCGATTTGAAGACAAGGAACCACTTATCCCAGAGAAAGAAGAATGGGAAAAGAAGAAAATTGAAGATCTTTCTGTTGAAATAGACATATATGTCTTGTCATCACATATTGGCTTTACGAATCCATCAGTTTTACTACTGCAGAGTTAATGTCACAAATTGGACACATCTACTTATTTATTGTTCATATGCCCTATGAAGAACTTTTCTTTTCAATTATTTTGTAAACTCTACTCTCCAATTTATTTATGGTCCATCTTAAATTCTTGAACTTATGTGTCATCTGCATATATAGAGAACTCGAGGGAAGTACTCAAGAAAATATTTTTGAGAGTTGCCATTACTCTTGGATGTTGACACCTTCAGAGTTTTCGATTCTTTTACAGCCCGCGGTTGTCATATTAATGGAGAAGGAGTCGTGTGGGATTTAGTTCCAAAAGTTCCAAAGCGATAATGTATTCTCATTAACGTGGAGGATTTGATTTCATGTGGAACAACATTACTAGAGATATGACTCTTGAGAGGTTTAGAGAGCCCATATATAAGAGTAAGGGAAGATGCATTATCTCCGCCCCATCTGGAACCGAAAAAACCTGACTCACCATAGTGTTTCTTTAATCATTTCTGAAGCTCTTCCCACATTGTTGGCATTTAATCATAGATCCTTCCAATTTTATTCTTGACTAGGAAGCCGAGTTTATGAAATGGGAGGTGGACATCATTCTTCTATGAAGAAAGGAATGTCCACCTCCCATTTCTGGAACATGGCTGCACAGTTAAATAGCAAACCAAATGGAGAATTGATTACAGGCCGATACTTTGGAAACATGTTTAAAAATAACTGAAGAAATACTATGGTGGGTTGGGTTTTTTTCGATGCAAGGTGGATGTGATATTATGCATCCTCCGTCACTAGTAGATAGGGGATCTCTTAGTCACTCAAGAGTTATATCTCCACTGGTGCTTTTCCATATGAACTCAAATCCTCCACGATGAGGATACAAAGTCGTTTTGAAATTTGGGGAATTTAAATCCCACACATATCCTTCTCCATAAATAGGAGAATCATTGTCTGCAGAAGAATTAGAAGCTCTGAAGACATCAATATCCAAGAGTGATGGTGACTCTCTAAAATATTTTCATCCATGCCCTCTTCGAGATCTGATAGCCTGCACTTTACACGTAAGTTCAAAATTGTAAGAGTGAACAAAATATAAACCGAAGAGCATGTTTGTTTAATTGGCATGTCAAAGTTATTGACAAAACTTTGATAAACTTAGATTAAGTAGAACATGTGTGCAATAGAAAAAATAACAAAAAAAGTGGTGAGAGAGAACAAAACTCGTATACTTACAAAATTAGGAATGATATACTTGACCTAGAAAATCATATGTGAACAAACTGAATAGATGATTCTGATTTTTTAAGTCTGTGTCATCATCTAATTATTCATTTGTTATGTTGAACTTGCATTATTACTTCAATATTTGATGATAATACATTTAGAAGTAGTCCAAATATGATATATTTCCTATAAAGAATATTTTTTTTATTAGTTAAAAAATCAAATGTACTGAGTCATATATCACAAGTATTAAAATCAATATTTGTCACTAACTCAAATACCAAACATACAATATGATCCTTTGTAATTAAGTTTTGAATGATGACATTTCGGTCAGAATAGAGTTCTGCAAAAAATTATTGAGGAGACTAAGTTTCTGAAGTTTGTTGTTGATTCAATAAAAAATATTGATGATCATAATAAACTCGGTACTCTAGAAGGGAAGGAACAAGGTTTTGTCAATGAAACACTTCCTTTAATATTCTGATTTAAAGATGAGGAAACTATTCCCCCGAATAAAGAAGAAGGGTAAAAGGAAATTGAAGATATTTTTGTTGAAATGCCCATGTTTGTCTTGGAATCACATTTTTTCTTACAAATCAATCAGTTTCGTCAATGCATAGTGGACTATTAAGTCAGATCTACAGGAATGAATTGGACCCATCTGTTTAGTTTGTTCATCTGTCCATTTGGAGAGAAAGTAGACCTTCCCTCCGTTTGTAAGTATATGAGTTTTGTTTGATCAAACACTAGCTAAACAGATGAGTCCAAAATCGTATACGTACAAATATAGGGAACATGTACTTGACCTTAAAAATCAAACAAACTAAACAGACGAGTCCAATTTTTTCATCTAGATCCAGTTGGTGGTTCCCTATCTCATAATCACTTAGTTTTTCACTCTATATTGCCGAAACAGGTGAAATTGTAAATCTAACTTGTACTTCAATGATACAATTTCCTATTCCCATTCTTCTTTCTCCAGAGGTAGAGGTTCCTCGTCTTCAAGCTTGAATACTAAATGAAGTGTTTCTTAGACAGGAACCTACAAAATCCTGGACTGATCTCCTCCATCTTGTCACCTCCAAAAGTCTCCCCAATCCTTCTTTTCTTTCAACTATGAACATCTTCTCCAATATGAACATTCGTACGATAATCAAAATCTTCAAGAATATTTTTCCCATCAATTTCACAGTCCTCTCAGGCTCCTCATCATCACATAGAAGAATCTGGCCATTGTTGTGCTTTTCACCGTCAATGGCAAGTGGAGGATTCCCCAATTGGAGATCCACAAAGAGAGGCCATTCCATGTGAGTCTCATTGTCCACCAAAGTTACATACCCCCTTCACAAGGTTGGAATTCCCCTTTGCTAGACTTAAGATGGTTACAATGTAGATTCAAGCCTCTCGAAATATGCGCCTGAGTCAAATTGTACAACCATTAGCACACTAAAAATACCTTTAGAAAATTATTTAGTCTTTTTAAAGGACAAATACTTTTTTAAGGGCGACAAGTTTTTTGAGAAAGAGGAAGTAGTAGTAAAAGAATAGTGTGAAACACTGTTGTGACCAAAATGTCATAATTCAAAACTTAATTATAAAGGATAATAACACATACAATATTGAATTTATTGATAAATTTTTATTTTGGTACTTGCGAAATATGTAACTAAGACAAATAAATTGAAATAATAATGCAATTTTAGTGATTTATATACACGTTAAAGTTTTTTCATGAAGTTAACTAATTTTTATAATTAATTTTATTTTAAAATATAAAATATCTGATTGTGTCATTACATTGTTAAACAAAAAGGTGAAACATGAATTACAACGCAAGATGTGTTTCTAAGGAAGGAAAATGTGTTGCATGAAAACATATTTTCTAGAAAAATAAATGAATTTCTTATTTATTTTTGTGTTTTCTGAAAAATACGTGATTGGGTTATTTTTCATTTAGGTTAGATCTGGAGATCTACAAAGATGGGTCATTCTTCTTGACACGAGATCCCATTGACCTCTATGTTGTCCTCTTGTGATTACCTCTTGACACGAGCCTAAATTTGGCCCTGTCAAGTTGATCATTTTGTTGTGGGCTTCTCATTGTGAGGCCTATATATTGTGAAGAACATACCTAGACAGATCAATGGGCCTTACGATGAATTGCCTACCACAAGAAGACCAACTTGACGTGCCAAAATTTAGGCTCGTTTTGAGAGGTAATCACAAGGATTTGCTAACTATAAATGAGAGAGAGCCTACTTGAATCACTTAAATTTTCCATAGCATAAACTAGCACCTAATCGGTATCCTAGCTAATCTACCATAGAGGAAAACAATAGAAAATAAATGCCCCCACCAGAACATCTTTTCTTCTGTTGATGTAATGAAGATAGGAAGATTTGGAGTTGACCCATTAGATTTTCAACTTTAAAAGAGATTTGGATCAAGAAGGAAATAAACAATCCTACTAATTGATGTATGTTAATTAATGATAACTGATGTATTTACAATTCATTTATGTTAGTCTTAACACTACAATTTGCCCCACACATTGCCATGTACAGCGGATATAACCCTTGCTAAAAAAAATGGCACATATATGCATCATCGACAAACTAATGATTCTTATTTACCATGTTCGTTAACAAATATATTTTACTAAATTAAAAATATCCTAAAATTATTTTTTAAAAAAATTTCAAAATCTTCGTAACTTTAATAAATTACCCCACACATTTTTTTTACCCCTCCGAACCTAACCCAAATAAAAAATAACCTAATCATGCATTTTTCTTCACAGAAGAAAATAAGTAGAAAACTCATTTATTTTTCTAGAGAATATTTTTTATGTAACATGTTTTCCTTCCTTAAAATCACACCCTAAGTTATAATTCAAGTGTTAGTTTTGGTTTTACTATGTAATGACACAATCATATATTTTATATTTTAATATAAAATTAATTAAAAAAAAATTAGTTGACTACTTGAATAAACTTTAATGTGTATATTAATCACTAAACTTACATTATTGTTTCAAATTATTTGTCTTAGTTACATATTTTTTGCAAGTACCAAAATCAAAATTTATCAATAAATTCAATACTATACATGCTATTATCTTTTGTTATTATGTTTTGAATTATGACATTTTGGTCGCAGTACTGCTTCACACTATTCTTTAAGTACTACTTCCTCTTTCTCAAAATACTTGTCGTCCTTACTAAAAATATTTTTCTTTTTAAACAAACTAAAATTTTCTGATTATTATTTTAGTGTGCTAATGGTTGTGCAATTTGACTCAAGTGCATATTTATGGATTCAGGGGATGCCTCTATTTCAAGAAGCATGTGTCAACATTGTAACAGTCCCGAGTCAAGCAGAGGGAAATTCTCACACTGTGAATGTGGATGTGTATCTTGGGTGGACAATGGAACTCACTCGGAATGGCCTATCTTTGTGGATCTCCAATTTGGGAGTCCCCACTTGTTGATGGTGGAAAGAACAACAAAGGCCGATTCTTCTAAGTGATGCCAAGGGGTTTGATAGGACTTTGAAGTTGACAGGAGGAACATCCTTTAAGATTTTTACTATCCTACGTTTGTGAATGTTGGAGAAGATTTTAATAGTGGAAGGAAAAGAAGGATGTGGAACATACTGGAAGTGACAAAAGAAAAAAGTTTAGTCCAGGAACTTGTTGGTTCCTTTTGATTAAACACTTCCTTTAGTATTCTAGTTTGTATACAAGGAACCTCTACCTACAGAGAAAGAAGAATGAGACAGGAAATTGATAGTATTTTTGTTGATATGGACATATGTATCATAGAAGTACACATTGACATTAAAAATTTGCTCAATGATATTGATCGAGTGAAAAAGTAAGTGATTGTTTGAGCTTAATGACTTTCAATGTTTCCAGACTTTGGATAGTTATCAAAATAATCGTGCATAGTTGGTATTACTTCCATGTTTGACCCCTCAAAATTTATCACTAACAGGATTCCTCTGATGTATTAAACATCTAATGAACACATACAACTAATATTGCAGAGAATTGAGGGGTTTAAGTGTGCAAAATCCACACTATGCAATGAATGAATGCCAAATATTTGATTTTATATAAATATTATGGTATAGCAGGAATGCCATTTGGAAAAAAAATTCCCTCCTCGAAACATTCCATCTTAGGTATAACATTACTTAAGTGTATTTTCCACAACAAAGATGTACCAAAAGTTATTCAGCCCTTCTAATAAATACTCTACTATTTACTAAATCATAAATTTTCAACATAGGCTTCCTCAACCAAATTGTAATATATGTAGCATGCTACAGAACAAACCAAATGGCCTTTGCTTGATCGACATTTTACCCAGTCATTGACATGTTCATATTGATGTTCTATTTTTGACAATTCTTGGGCATGAATAAGACTAATCCATCCTACTATCCCATGTTCCATGAACAAGCAGCAAAATGGAGAACATCCAAAATGGTAGTGAAACATATTTTAAAGAGCTATTAATTTGAGACGTCACTCAACAAAAAGATGCAAAAGACAGGATTGCTATACATACCAATTTTGGAAGTAATGAAATAGGAGAAAACATAACACACAATAGGAAGCTCATGGAAGTTTAATTGGTTGTATTCATAGGCTCGGGGGAAGACAAGATGATATGAACACCAGAGAACTACCAAGGATGACATTATTTTTGTGTATAATATATTTTTTAAATTTTGGCTACAATGACTTGGGACTCTTTGAAGGGGACATGTATTTTAGGACACGGCATAACAAAGAGGGCAAAGTGTTAATTCGTGTTCAATTAGTTACTGACAAACTGGCTACAACGTACGCCTACAAAACACTATACAATTAATAAGAAAGTTTGAATGAGACGTTCTTTGATATCTTCCCTACAAAGAAGAAGCAAACCTAAGCCAGACATTAAGTCTGGAGCGAAGAAAAATTATTGAAAAACTATATTTCGTACTCATGAAATATACCTTACAAATACAATTTTATGGGTATATGGATCTGGAGACTAGGCGTAACGTGAACTGCACATGCGGTGTATCTAGTTAAATTAAAAGTGGAAAGATTCTAAACATAAAGTTTGACTACAAAAATGACCTTGAAAGACCATTTTATTCTTTACTACAATACTATTTCAATAAACATATTTATAAGAAAAAAAATAGTACATTCCAATTACTAAAAGAATGAACGAACATTTAATTAGAATTCTTAGGGTAAAAGAAAGGATTATTGTTTGACCTCTCAACCGTTGCTTTAGCCTTTTCATTTAACCTTAATTGCTTCATCTTCTAAATTTATTAAAATATATGGTATTTAAGAGAGACAAAAATGAAAATAACAAAACACATCAAGAGCACTTAAATGAACAAGAAAGTAGACATTCACTAATTTGATATTAAAGAATAACAATCTGTCAATAAAATTTCAAGGCATCATAATAATAAAGTGGTATCAAAATTTGTGAATATATTCCAATTTTTTGGAATTGTTACAATAGGTAGATGATAGTGCCTTGAGACGATAATTGTCGTATTTATTTTGATTGTGGTGAAGAAGATAATTTCCAAACCCATGGAGTGTATTAGGTAAAAATACTTAAGAGTTCACTCTAAATTTTCTCTTGAAATGGAAATTTTCTAGATCTTCTCTAATATCTTGCATGAAATGGTATGATGGCACCGAAAGGTACTAAAATATTTGTAACTGTTAATGGACGATAGATGGGCATACAGTAGATCTATGGAAGAGTGAGTCACAGTTTAGCTATTACTTCTTTTCATGTTATATTTTGTTTCAGTTTTGTTCTTATGATAAATCTTCATTGTATTTTTAGTGAACCGAATTCAGAAAGTATGTTGGCGTAACAATCTAAGGTAGACTACAATTTTGGGATATAATGTTCACAATCGTTTTAATATTTCTGGATTATTTGTTATTATATAAATAATCATATTTTTTATGATAAAATTATAATCATATAAGTCATAATTTTTTAATTAATCATTACTTGCATATTTTCGTATAAATATTAATCATTCTAATGAATCTAACAAAAGATAAATGAGACACACGTGCAACACAGGTGCCCAGAGACTAGTCAATTAAAATGCAAAAACATTGATGTATCTTAAAGGCATTCTTCACAATAACAACAAGGCTTAACACTTTTTACAAACACTAACCTGAATAGAGAAAACCTTTTTTTGTCGGAAAATCAAGAATCAAAAGCTTTGAGTTCTCGAAACTTTAAAAACAGAGTAATAGAGACTGATGAGTTTGAATGAATTGAATTCATAGATAAAATTATATATAGAACGATATAGAGAAACATAACAAAAGTAACTTGAATTTAGATGAGCCTTTTTTCATGAGAGAAAAAATTGAAAATAGAGGGAAAATATTAAAACTTATGTAATGTCTGTGCCATAAGGCACATAGTAGAAGATATCAAACATAATCTTCAAGAAAAAATAATTAAATCCACTATATAATGTCTGAAAGGAACAAACTAGCAGATTATGTAGAAAACATGACTATCGACAAAGGAAACTACATATTTTTGGATTTAAACAACATGGACACAACAGCAAGAAGGATTATAAACAATAACAAATTAAATTGCTTATATTTGAGAGTATCACCAACTAGAAGATAATGGGAATGGGAAGACCACAACATCATAAGTTTTTCACATAGACATCATTTACAAAACATCCTGAGTCTAACAAAATGTGAAGAACTATCTAAATAGAACTGTAACTAACAAGAACAAAATCCCACTTAACTAAAACTTTTCAATTAGCACCACTCCTCAACAGCGGTGCTATTTTGACTTGACGTATCCAGACCATCATTCAATACTAAGCATCCATGGTCGTCCAATAGTAATATAACCCAACCAAGGGTTGGGATCGTTCCCACATAGAGCGTTTTGTAATTGAGAATCAATAGAAAAACAAAAATATGTTCAAGTTAATTATAGATATAGATATTAACGAGTAAAAATATGATAAATTAAAAAGGGTGACACAAGTGTCAAATATCGAAGGGGGTTTTGTAAGCAATTATCAACTAAAGTGACAACTAAAGAAAAAATGCAAATATGGAGACGAGATTCTTGGGATGTGATAGGAATATGGGCTAAAATACACAACCAAGTAAATTCTATTGATAGTAACTCACAACAAATTGGTAACTAGGCTAGACTTTCGTGCAAAAAATTTACCCCGAATCAAATCGGTTTCTCTCGAACACCAATAAGCAACAAAGAAGCACAGACTTCGCCTTAGTCCATTCACTCTCTTGAGCTGAATGTGTGGGAGAAGGTTTAGGATTCACTCTCTTGAACTTAACCCACGAAAACCTAATAACCACCGACTATCGATTCAGTAGTTTTGGTTTTACAACTTCTCTCTCGAGCAAGTTAAAAACACAAATATAAAATTGTATTTGCAACTACACCCCATTTAATTGAAACAAAACTACTTAACGAAATCACCTCTAAACAACGAAGAAACAATCAATAAGCAATACTTAGAAGTAAATTCAACCCATATTCATAGAATCACACCCTAAGAATTGGGGTTTATCATTATGCAATTTACGCCATTTAGCATAACTATGGGCTACTCAGACTTCACCCAACCAATCTAACTAACATGTAAGCACAACCCCACAAAATTTAACCAATTTCAACGCATAAGAACACGAGAAATTGACACTATAAGCATTACAGGAAGGATTAATAATTCAATTTAGTCATTTAAACACTCTAATCCTATAAGAAATGCCCATCACACGTCATCAATATAATATTGCTTCCATAATAGTACAAACTACTAAAATAAATGTGGAGTTCGGAAAACCAACCTTAAATGCCGATAAAAAAATGAAATTGAAAATCTAGGCGGCAATGTAATCGAAATTCAAGCACCAATCGATCAACTAAAATACTTATAGAATGCGGAAATATCAAAAATACTAAATAGGTTCAAGTTTGGGAAGATGAAAAATGAAGGAAAATAAAAGAATTCGAAATTTAAACATTTGGCACTTGAATAAACCGTCCAGATTTCACCCATTCGGCGATGTTAGTAGTGATCACCGACCACTCGGCGACATACTGAGTGGTCACTTACATCACCAAGTTTTGCAGGACCCTTAATTTATGAGGTGGTCCAAACGGCAGAAAAGATTGACATTGCCAACTTGATCGGTGATCCACCAATAATTTCTTGGGTTCACCGAGTTTTACAGACTATACCTTAAAATTGTCTTAAGTCAAACGACGGATTAGGTTGGGTGCGTGGAGCTATTCGGCGATGCGCCGAATGGGGTTTAGCTAACTAAATTGTACTTTTTAAACATATCCCACACTTTAACTTGCATAATCAACACACCATTATTCTAAAATAACAATTTAAAGCGATAAAACCTTGGGTTGCCTCTTAAGAAGCGTCTTAGTTAACGTCGTGGTATGACGCAAGTCAACACTCATACTCTACTCTAGGGGTTAGCCATAGCATTACTTGGCAACCCCCTATTTTGCGGCGAGTAGAGATGACCCATAAGGTTATCGAGCAGCTGGATGGATCTGGAATGAGAACCAATCATATGTTTCATCACTTTGATGTTCTCCTTCATTTCTTCCAGTACTTTATCATGCTCATTTACGTTGTGGTGAATGATTGAGAGCATTTCTTCGACATATTTACCCTCATTTTCATGGGCCTTCTTCGTTCATGAGGAGGGATGTATTTGTCCTTCCTTTTGCATTGGACTTCAACCTCCACTATCTTTTTGGACAACTCATCCATCTGAGTCATCAGTGTGGCCAACATGAAGTCCTTCTTTGCTTCTCGGTTTGTTTCCACCACATGATCAAGCAGGTGGGCTGCTACTACATAGGGTTGTTGTGTAATTCCACCTAGAATGAGTTGGTCAGCCAGCGCCTTGTTTCCGGGACCAAGACTTCTGTAAAAGAAATCCAGGAGGACTATATCGGGAATTTCATGAGTTGAACATTAAACTAGCTGTTCTTTAAACCTTGCCCATGCCTCATGAATCCGTTCACCTTCCAATTGTTTCAAGGTTGTTGAAAAGCAAAGTCAGATCCTTATTGATGAGTTATTGTTAGCAAAATTCTTGAGAAAATCATCAGACTCAGGGCTTGAGAGAAGCCCGTGAGTGAGCTTAAGTGTTGAGATTTGAAAGAAGGCACTCTTATTCATATGAATCGTGCGTTCGAGCTAGAGCGATACGTATTCCCAGAGTCTTTTCTCTAAACCTTGTTTCAGGTGAGATCCTTATGAGAAAGTGTGTTTTAGAGATTGAATAGTATTTTCACCCAAAAAGATAATGTGAGATATGAGATTATGAGAAGTATATTAGGGGCTATGTTTTCCATGCATCCTAAATATCATCATGCTTTTCATGGGTGACAAACATATAATGACTTTAGCATCTACTAAAAACCCTCAAAGGCCGCCACCATCTATGGCCAGCATAAATCATGTGCCTACTTTGAGCTATCTTAAGTCTATCCTAAATCACCCTAAAATGGTCCAAAGCCTCTTGAATCAAGTCAATACCATGCGTCCTAGGCTCTGTGGACACAAACAAACTAACCAGAGAAAGAGAACACCTACCATATAGGGCCTCGAACTGGGCTATCTAAATGCTAGAATGGTAGTTGTTTTTGTACACAAACTCCGCCAAAGGTAAGAAGTAGTACCACTAAACACCAAAATCTAAAGCACAAGTCCCAAACATATCTTCAAGAACCTAAATTGTACACTCTGACTGACCATTATTTTGTGGGTGGAAAAATGTGCTAAGGTCAACACCAGTGCCCAACTCATCCTGAAAAGTCCGCCACAAGCTAGTAGTAATCTTAGCACCCCGATATTATATGATAGAGACCGACACACCATATAGATGAACCTCCTCACGAATGTAGATATGGGTCGTTCTCTTGGTGTTCAATGAAGACTGAATAGGGAGGAAGTGTGTTGTCTTGGTCAATAGATCAACAATGACCCTAATACCATCAAGAGAAGTCCGAGTCAATCTTGCCAAAAAAATCCATGGTCATGCGATCCCACTTCCACTCTGGAATAGGTAATCTCTGGAAATCACCACCAGGCCTCAAATGCTCTGCCTTCACCTACTGTAACTAATATAATGGGACAAATTGATTCTAATATCACTCCTCTTACCGCCTAACCAGTAATGCTGTCTCAACACACAATGTCTTTGGGGTGCCCAGATGGATATATTATCTAGAATCATGAGCCTCACGAGTATCAGTTGTACGAAAATCCCAACTCTCTAGAAAATAAATACGACCAAAAAACCTCGACACTCCTTATGCATCCAAGGTAATTAAAACAAATATCACCTGCTAACACTAGCTCTTGAAGTGCTACAAAATCCACATCCTCAAATTGACGACTACGAATCTAATCAAGTAGATAGGGTTGAACCCCCATATAGGCAAAAACACGCCTAGAATTTGAGGCATCTAACCGAACCATCTAATTAATTAAGGATTGAATGTACAAAGCTAAAGGTGTCTCCACCATAGATAAGAAGTCTAGACTGCATTTACTCAGTTTCTTCGGACTCAAGGCATCCGCTACTACATTTGCCTTACCCAGATGGTAGAGAATAGAGAGGTCATACTCCTTCAAAAGCTCAATTCGACAATGCTGCCTCAATTTAAGGTCCCTTGAAATTATGATGTATTGAAGATTCATGTGATTAGTGTCGATCTTATAAAAAACTTCATACATGTAGCGCCTCCAGATCTTAAGCTCAAAACTACCGCCGCCAACTCCAAGTCATTGGTGTGGTATTTGTACTCATGTAGCCTAGCTTCCTCAGCACATGAGCAATAACTAATTCATGCTGAATCAATACACAACCAAAGACAATGCTTGATGCATCACAATAGACCATAAAGCACTCACCTTTAACTGGAGAAGTCAATATAGAAGCAATAGTCAATAACTCCTTAAGCTTCAGAAAGTTCAATTCACACTCCTTAAACCACTCAAAAGAACATCAGCCAGGTCAAAGGTGCTATAACTATGGATAAGCCCTCCATAAACCATTTGTAGTAGATTGCTAATCCGATGAAGTTTTCAACCTTAGTAATTGACATAGGCCTAGCCCAATCACGAATAGTCTTAATCTTCTCTAGATATACCATGATGCCATCCTTGATCACTACGTGCCCCAAGAATCCAACAGACACAAGTAAAACTTGTACTTTGAGAACTTGGCATAAAGTCGCTGATATCTCAAAGTTAGGAGCACGATCGTCGCATGTTACTCATGACCACTCATGCTCTATGATTATACCAGGATGTCATCGATGAACACAATGACGAATAAACCAAGATACCATCTAAAGACCCGTGCCACCAAGTCCATGGAGGTAGCAGAGGCATGAGTAAACCAAAATAGATCAGTAGGAACTCATAGTGGTCTTATTGAGTCTTAAATGCAATCTTAGGGATGTCCGCTTCCCTATTCCTCAATTGATGGTAAATAGACCTTAGATCGATCTTCAAGAACACTGTGATACCCTGAAGTTGGTTGAATAGACCATCAATCCTAGGCATGGGGTATTGTTCTTTACCATCACCTTATTCAACTACTTATAATTAACATACATGTGCATCTTACCATTCTTCTTTTTCACAAACAAGACAAGAGCGTTCCAAGGCCATAGTTTAAGCTTGATGAATGCCTTACCAAGAGATATTAAAGCTGAACACCGATTATTTCTATATTTCAGCTCTATTCCTGTCTTGACACAGACCGTCGTGATTGGCACCCTCACAAACCCTCCAGTGGGATAACCATTAATACTAATTAGCTAACCAAAGAACTATACATTTAAAGATACAGAAGCATGTTTAAATGCAGGAATCAAATAGAGTTCCCATAAACTCCAAAAGTCTAACAATCATTACTAAATCATAGTGGAACTATTCCCTAGAACCTGAAAGTCAATGTACCAAAACTCTAAGGTTTAAAAAGTCTAAAGAAAGTGGGTAAAACCCAATCAAACATACGAATATCTACCTAGAAAGTTTGAGTCCATAAAGAGTGGACTAAAACATAGAGAACTCATAGCAGCCTGGAAGAACTGGCTTACCCTTGAATTCGATTGATCACTGATCTCCTAGAAAAGGTCTGTCAATAGCCTCTTGAAGATGCCCTGTACTCAACAAACTAAGAGCAAGTGCAACATCATTACACAACACAGTGTACTAGTAGGATCACGCGGCTATTCTAGTAAGCATAACATATACAAGCAGTTACAACACAGTAAAGATGACATGTTCATAATAGATATGCATATTGGATATCATTTTAGGAGCAGTTTACAATTCAACATTCTCTATATAAGTAGATATAAAAATTCAATGGTCATCTCATAGAACCTAAACCCAAACTGTTAGTGTACCGAAACATGGTACCCGATCCCAATGAGTGTGCCGGAGGTGACACCCGATTCAATATATCAGTCGGACAGTGGCACCCGATTCTAGTTAGTGTGTTAGAACGTTACACCCAGTCCATTCATCATACCACAATTACAATCACAATGTACATTCTCAAAATCATACGATCAAGTGTTGATTCATGGCATACAATATTTCATTCATACTCATTTACATTAGATTTGATCAACAATGCTACATTCACATACGCACATTCATTACAATGAAGCAAATACCCACATACATCACACAAACATGAAATCAAACCATCAACTACCTTGAATCCAAGCTTGAATCCCCTAAGGCACTTGAGTCTTCCCTTTCCAAATTCTTTCCTCTTGTTCTAGGTCTACTAACAATTAATATACGTAAGGATCAACAATCAAAGGTATAATTATTCGGATTATAACAAACCCAATAAGCCAAGACCAAATCCATGATCCTAAGGTGTAGCTAGGGCTTTTTTCCACCATCCAATCTACTACAAAAACCCTTTCCAATAATAAATAACCAAGAATCTAAGTTCTACGGATAGAAAAATGGATTAGGGGAGTAAAATACTTACCTCTAGAACCAAATCTCATGGAAAACTATCAAGAAATCGCTTGGGGTCATCTCTTAGCTCTCAAGAACAAAACTTGTAGAAAAATAATATTTTTGGGGTTTAATTCCGACTTAAATCGAGACTGTCCCGCTATGGTGGCCCCCATCCCACCACAGCGGCCCAGCCCTGGCAGGAATAATCCCGTCCTAGGGGCATGTACAGAAACAGAGAGCTAAATTTAGAGTTCCAAGCCCTCACCCATGACGCCCAAAAACTACCCGTTCACGCTAAGATTAGTTTCAAGATTTCTACTCACTCAAATTCAATTCCATAAAATTTTACGAGTTCCTTAACGTCTTATCTATCCACTCAAGCGATCAAAATTCATCATTAGACCTCTCATTTGTTACCATATTTCCCTAGACCTCACTGACTCCGATTTCATCCAAATCTGAACTAGGCTAGGAACTCTTAAATTACTACAAGAAAGTTTTCTGGCCCAAATTTTTTTCTCAATGGATCTTCTATAATGACGGGAATAGGTCGTTGCAATAGATACACATTTACCCATTACTCATCCCCGAGTGACAACTTAGGAAAAACAGGCTTAAGTAAGAGTGGAGTAGTACATAAATTATCGAACAACTGGGGATACTTGTCTCGCATGTCCTTCTCTGTTTCCCAAGTAGTTTCCTCAATTGGATGATGCTTCCATTGAACTTTCACGGACTTAATCTCTTTGGTTCTGATCTTTTGGAAATCACGATCAAGAATTGCAATCGGTTCCTTCTCATACTAGAGGTCCTTGTCTAACACACTGAGTCTCATTATATGATGTAATCCCTGTCACTATGATATCTCTTCAGTATGGACACATGAAATCCGAATGAACTCCTGATAGGCTAAGTTGTAAAGCCAATCTATACGCCACTATCCCTACACAATCAAGAATCTCAAATAGACCAATGTATCGAGGACTAAGCTTTCCCTTCTTGCCAAATCTCATCACCCCTTTCACAGGTATACTTTAAGAAGAATTTTCTCACCAGTCTGAAATGTCATTTCTCTTACCTTATGGTCTGCATACTTTTTATGTCTACTTAGGATTGCTAAAATCTTAGCTTGAATACTTCTTACCTTATCCTGAGCATCATTTATTAAATCATCCCCAAAGGTTTCACACCTCTAGCCTTAAACCCTCCTATGGGTGATCTACATCCCCTCCCATAGAGTTCCTCAAATGGTGCCATATCTGTGCTTGAGTGATAACTATTATTATAGAAGAACTCACACAAAGGTAGGAACTTATTCGAATGTCCTCCAAAGTCAATCACACATGCCCTCAAAATGTCCTCTAACACTTGGATAGTCCTCTCTAACTGTCCGTCCGTTTGTGGATGGAATGTTATACTAAAAGTGATTTGTGTGCCCAATTCATCATGTAATCTCCTCCAAAATTTGGATGTGAACTACGTACCATAGTCTGAGATGATAGAAAGTGGCACCCCATGTAGCCTCACTGTCTCTTTCACATAAACCTTAGTCAATTGATGAGCATTATAATCTATTCTGACTGGAACAAAATGAGCTGACTTAGTCAATCTGTCAATCACTACCCAAATAGAATCAAACTTTCCCTAAGTCTTGGGAAGACCAACTACAAAATCTATAACTATTATTTCCCACTTCCATTTCGGAATTGGCATTCTCTAAAGCAAACCTGCTGACCTTTGATGCTCATATTTCACTTGTTGGAAATTTTGACACTTAGCCACAAACTCTACTATATATTTCTGCATGCTCGACCACCAATATAGTCGTTTTAAGTCTCGATACATCTTGGTCACTCCCGGATGAATGGAATACCGTGAAACATAGGATTCTTCCAATAAATTCTAAATCAAGTCGCCCACTCTAGGAACACAAATCCTTCCTTTAAAGCTGAGCACACCCCTGCATCAAGAGTGGTTTATTGCGCCTTGCCGAACTCTGTCTTCTTTCTGAGCTCATTCAAACTATCATCCTCAAACTGGTTGGCGTTGATCTCTTCAATAAATGTGACTCTTACTTTAATGCTAGCTAACACCCCACCTTTCTTTGAGATTCCCAACTACATGAACTTAGACTCCAAGGTTTGAATTTCATTAGTCAAAGGTTGCTTAGATACACTCAAGCATGCTAGACTACCGATACTCACCGCCTTTCGACTTAGTGCGCCTGCCACTACATTAGCCTTATCCGAATGATATTGGATGGTCACACAATAATTCTTGAGTAACTACATCCACATTAGTTGTCTTAAATTCAAATCCTTTTGAGTGAAAACATGTTTTAGAATGCGATGATCAATAAACACCTCACACTTGACACCATTGAGGTAATGTCGCCATATCTTAAGAGCAAACACTACCACTGCCAACTCCAAATATGTGTTGGGTAATTCCTCTCATTCACCTTCAACTGCCGCAATAAATAAGCTATAAAATTCTTACATTGCATTATAAAAGCACAAAAATCCGAATGTGAAGCATCACAATAAGCAATAAAATCTCTACCTTCCACCGATAGCTCTAGAATAGGTGTTGTAGTCAAAAGAGTCTTGAGCTTTTGAAAGCTATGCTCACATTTTTCAGTCCATTTAAAAGGTACCTCCTTTTGGGTCAACCTTGTCAGATCCATGGCAATAGAAGTGAAGTTCTTCACAAATCGACGATAGTAGTTAGAGAGCCCACACAACTCCTAACTTCAGTCACTGAGCTAAGCCGAACCAATTCTAGACTGCTCCAATCTTTTGGGGATCTACCATTACCCCTTCCTTTGAAACTACATGCTCCAAAAAGGTAACTGAATTTAACCAAAATTCACACTTAGAAAATTTTGCATACAACTTTTGTTTCCTAAGAACACCCAGAACAATACGAAGATGGTCGGAATGCTCTTCCTTACTCTTTGAATAAACTAAAATATCATCAATAAAACTATCATACAAGAATCCATAAATCGTTTGAATACACCATTCATCAAAATCGTGAAAGCTACAAGCGTATTCGTCAACCCAAATGACATCACTAAAAACTCATAGTGCCCATAGCTGGTCCTAAATATTTTCTTAGGTACATCTGCAGGGCTAATCTTTAACTGATGGTAACTAGACCTTAGATCAATTTTAGAGAAAATTGACGCACCTTACAACTGGTCGAAAAGATCATCTATCCGAGGCAATGGGTACTTGTTTCGAATGGTAACCTTATTCAATTATTGGTAATCTATGCAATTCCTCATACTTCCATCTTTTTTCTCAACAAACAAGATAGGTGCACCCCACGGGAAAGCACTAGGACAAATAAAACCTTTATCAAAAAGTTCTTGGATTTGAGACTTAAGCTCTCTTAATTCTACTAGGGCCATACGATACGGAGGGATGGAAATGGTGCGGGTTCCAGGTTCCAAATCAATGGAGGAATTTATATCTCTATCCAGAGGCATACCATGCAAATCAGTAGAGAACACTTCTCTAAATTTTGACACCACAAGAATAGACTCAATAGAGGGGGACTCAACCTTAACATCCCGAATATGAGCTGAATATGCCAAACAACCTTGCCCCACTAGTTTTCTACCTTGAATGGAGGATATAATCTTAGTTGGCTTAGGCTTGTACACCCCTTCCCACTCTAAATTTTCCCTACCCGAAATTTCTAGAGTGACCGACATAGTAATACAATTAAGCACAACATAATATGGGACAACCAAGTCCTACCTAAGATTATATCAAAGTTAGTCATATCCCAAATCACCAAATCAGCCCAAGTCTGAAAATTGATAAACAAGATAGGACAAGCATGATACACATGGGTGACTATGACAGACTCTCCAACTGGGGTAGAAACATGGATGGGGGCATCAAGTACATCACATGTCATATCAAATCCCAAGGCAAACTGAATGGACACATAATAATAAGTAGAACACGGATCAAATAACACATTAGACATCCGGTCATAGACAAGAATAGCACATGTGATATTGTGTCAGAAGACTCTGCCTTGCTCTTGCCTAGAAAGGCATAACACTGAGCCATGTCATCTTGACGGGCGACTTCCCTACCTAGTTGTGCTATACCTCTGCCTACATTACCATTTACCCGACCACTATGACCTCGCTGATTTCATCCTCGACCACTATTATTATTACCCACGGGTACCACTGCTTTAGTATGCTACTGCGCAGGGTCCAACAGTGTGGGTGGGGACAATCTCTCCTCATATGCCCAGTTTGTCCACAATTATAACAAGTGTGATCAAAGCCTGCTGCCCACCAAAGGTGTGACTCCCTTGCTATCCTTAATCAAATTCTGAGGTGAAGTTCCTGAGTAGTTACCTATGGATGCACGCATAGAGGACTGAATTGGCCAGGCTACAAGTTTCGGCCTTCCTGAACCTCTGGAATAAGAACCCTAGAATTTTCTTGTGCTCTTAGGTTTCTTAGCCAATGCCTTAGCCTTCCCATCACGTCTAACTCCTTCTATCTTCTTCACAAAGTCTGTAACCTCATTGAAGATTTTTCCTGTAGAAGTCATGTGAACAGACAATACCTGAAGTTCGGGGTTCAATCCTTGGACAAACAGACGAATCATCTCTTTCTCAGTAGTTACAAACTATGTAGCATATCTAGACAAGCCATGGAACTTAGCCTCATAAGCAGCTATAGTCATACCACCCTACTCCAAATCCATAAACTCATCTTTCTTAGGATCTCTCATAGTTCGGGGTACATACTTCTCCATAAACAGAGCATGAAACTAGATCCAAGTAAGTGGAAGTAAGCTGGCGATCAGCATTCTAGATAAGCTCTACACCACTGCTTAGCCTCACCTTGAAGCTGAAAAGTCACAAACTCTACTCCATGTTTATGGACAATACCCAACTTATGTAGCCTCTCATAATAATCTAAGATGAACTCATAGGCGTCCTCACTCTCAGAACCATGAAATACCAAAGGCTTCAGTTTCAGAAACTTGGTCAATATTTTGTGTTCATTAACAGTCATAATCGGACCAAACAAAGGAAGGATGAAAGCATCAGTACCTACAGTTCCACAAACTTTGGGGACAGTGATAGCAATAGGGGGATCGACAGGAGTTTGAGTTGCTTGAACTGTGTGAAGAACTCAAGGACCAACCAATCCTTTCAAGTAAGACATAATTTGTTGAGCTAATACTGGGTCTAAGGGAGGGATGCATGAAGTCTCAGCATGTACCTCTTCTTCTTGTCAAATATCCTCCTCATTCTCAACCTCCACATTCTTCTCTATCTCTTTATGATGCACAGGACATATTTCATTTCTAGGAGCATTCTCAATCGAAGCTCCACCCCTGGCGGGTGCTACCCTTCCTCGGCCTCTAACCCTTTCTCTTCCTCTATCCCTACTTCAACCACGACCTCTTGCTTCGGACTCCTGAGTGGGCTATTTAACGGGAGCTACATTCCCGATACCATTGAAGCAAGTGTTAACCATCAGCGGATAGAAGAGTGAAAGAAATTAGATACCAATTCAGATTGCCAAATACCAATTGGAATCAAGTTATAGCACGAAAGGAGACAAGAGAAAATAGAGAGATTTCGTAAAGTCCTATAGCCTCTCGAAGAAAAGTAAAGACATTGTACCGTTCCGCAAGACTCTACTTGACTCATTTTGGTACATCAAAATCAATGAACCTAGGGTTGTGATACCAACTTTCTCACGACCCAGATCGTCTGGAACCCACACTAACCCTCCGGTGGAAGAACCATTAATACTAATTATCTAACCCAAGAACTACACATTTAAAGATACGGAAGTGGGTTTAAATGTAAGAATCAAATAGAGTTCCCATGAGCTCTAAAAGTCTAACAATCATTACTAAAACATTACAGAACTATTCCCTAGAACATGAAAGTCAATATACCAAAACTCTAAGGTTTAAAAAGTCTATAGGAAATGTATACAACCCAATTAAACATACGAATATCTAACTAGAATTCCAGAGTTCAAAAATAGTAGACTAAAACATAGAGAACTCATGGCAGGCTAGAAAAACTGGCTCACACTTGCATTCGATTGATGACTGATCTCCCAGATGAGGTCTGTCAGTAGCTGCCTGAAGATTTCGTATACTCAACAAAGAAAGAGCAAGTGCAGTATCAGTACACAACCATAGTGTACTAGTAGGATCATGCGGCTATTCCAAGAAGCACAACATATACAAATAGTTACAACATAGTAAACATGACATGTTCAGAATATATATACACATTAGTTATCATTTCAGGGGCAATGTACAATTCTATATTCTCAATAGAAGTAGATATAACAATTCAATGGTCCTCTCATGGATCCCATACCTAAACTGTTAGTGTATTGGAATGTGGTACCCAATCCCAATTAGTGTGTCAGATGTGACACCCGATCAAATATATGCACCGAAAAGAGGCACCCAATCCAATATATGTTCCAGAACATGACACCTGATCCCTATTAGTGTGTCAGAATGTGACAGCCGGTCCATTCATCATACCACAATCACAATCACAATGTACATTCTCAAAATCATATAATTAAGTGTTGATTCATGGCATACAATCTTTCATTCATACTCATTTACATTAGCTTAGATCAATAGTGCTACATTCACATACACACGTGCATTAAAATGAAGCAAATATCGACATACATCACAAAAACATGAAATCAAACCATCACCTACCTCGAATCCAAACTTGAATCCCCTAAGACACTTGAATCTTCCCTTTCTAGATTTTTTCCACTTATTCTAGTTCTACAAACAATTAATATATGCAAGGATAAACAATCAAAGGTCTAACTATCCCGATTATAACAAACCCAATTACCCAAGACCAAACCCATGATCCTAAGGTGCAACTAGGGCTTTTTTCCACCATCTAATTTAGTCCAAAAACACTCCCCCAATAATAAATAACCAAGAACCTAAGTTCTACTTATCAAAACTGGATTAGGGGAGTAAAATCCTTACCTTTAGCACCAAATTTCATGGAAAAGTATCGAGAAATCACTTGGGGTCGTCTATTAGTTCTCAAGAACAAAACTTGCAGAAATATAACGTTTTTGGGGTTTAACACAGTGGCACCGCCGGCTTGCACAAAAATAGAGAGCTAAATTTAGAGTTCCAAGCTGTCATTTCACAACACACCTTTAACATGTGACGCCCAAAATCTACCTTTAACACTAAGATCAGTTTTGGGAGTTCTACTCGCCCGAATTCAATTTTGCAAAATGTCTTAGATTTCCACTCATGTGATCAATTCATCATAAGACCTCTCATTTGTTACCAGATTTCCCTAGACCTTACTGACTCCAATTTCATCCAAATCTAGACTAGGCTAGGAATTCTCAAGTTACAACGAAAAAGTTTTCCGTCCCTAATTTTTTCCCCAATGCCTTTTCTATAACGACGGGAACATGTCATTACAATTCCACATACACAAGTTGATGATGTTTAGGCCACAGCCTGCAACAGGCTTGCAAATGATTTCTCAAGAAACCAATGTTTTTTTATATGATAACATTACCGGTCCACAAGAAAGTCTAACAGATCTACTCAATACTCTTTATTATCTTCTTAGGAATCAAAATATTTGGGACCAAAAAGCTTGCACTCCAAACCATACTGACTTTATCAATTGTACTCTTCCAGCATAGGATAATAATTTAGCGAATCAACAAGTGATGATGTAGTAATTTTTTCAATAAGTGGCAAGTAATGGTTGAAACTGAACTTCTTAGTTGCTAAAGGCACTCCTCAATATATGAATGGGAGGGTACCTTCAACATATCCCAACTTTTAAAGAATCTCAGCTTTTGTATGAGCTGCGACCCCTACAATACATAGAAAGCTTTTGCCTACATATCATGTAATCCAGATGCCTTGGAAAACTTCATAAATTCATCATTTAGAAGCCTAAAAGAGATAATATCAGCCCTACAATACATCAATAGATCATCTGCGAAACAAATATGCACACTTCCCAATTTCCTACACATTGGGTGAAAATTGAAGTTCCCATTCCTAGCTTTCAGTTGTCTTCCCAAATACTCCATAGCCAAGATAAAAAGATAAGGGGACATAGGACCCTCTTGTCTAATTCCTTTAATTGCATTAAAAGGTTAAGTCAATCCTTCATTAATCATCAAGGACTAGGACACCGTCGATACACATGTCATGATCCAATGAACATTTTTGGTAGGGAACCCCATGTCACTTAACAACTTCTTGAGAAAGACCCATACCACAGTATCATAAACCTTCAGGTCCACCTTAAAAACACACCTCGGGGAAATCCATTTCCAAGAGTAGCATTTAAAAATATCACGACTAAATAATATATTATCATTAATGCTTCTCCCTTTAACAAATGCAGATTGGGAGCATCTAACTAGACCACCAATCACCTGCTTGTGTATCCTGGTTAACACTTTTGAAATGATTCAGTACAAGATAGTAAAATATGCTATAGGTCTATAGTCCTTACCTTTGTAGGGTATGAACTTTGGGCATTAGAGTTACAGCAATATTGAAGAACTGTTGTACAACTTGTACTATCTCATCTTTCAGTAACTCCTAATTCAAAGTGAGAAATTCAATTGGAAATCCATCTACCCATGGAGCTTTCTCTTTTGGCATAGTCTTTATAGCATCAATGATCTCCTCATATTTCACCTCTCTTATCAATTCTTTTTGTTGTTGCATTGTTAAGTAGAGCCCATCTCTAACAACCATAGAGTCTAAGCAAGGAACACGTATGATGCACATGTAATCCATGCTTAATAGTATAAATATTTCAAAGTTAAAGTATTTAAACATGTAAAATAAAATACCTACATTTTTTAGAACTATTTTTTATACATCAAACTTTATATTGTAAGGTACCTAATGGATGATGTTCTTGTTGTTGGTTTTCATATTTTACTTCTCGATTGAATGTTTACATAAATCAAAGATAGTCATATGACTTTTCATTTATTTTTCCCCATTGTTAAAATAAATTTAAACATAAAAATATTTTCAATCTGTTAAATCATATATATAATCACCAATTTACCTTACACCCAAGAAAGATATTGTCCATATCCTTGTAATCGATTTTTAATCTATTCAAAAAGGAATGGTTCTTTCAAGTGTCACTAACAATGTTGTGTTATTATGTATATAGGGGTGGTATAAGAATGTGAAAAGTTACTGGGCAAAAAGTTAATATAAGAAAAGATGAAAGATAGAAATAATTAATGTAATAACTAACAGAATTCATAATGCTATAACAAAAGAATGTAAAAGGGTGTGAATAACATTTGCCATAATTAATAATAGCTAAGAGAATTCATGCTGCCATAACCAAAGAATTAAAGTGCAATAGCCGAATTTCTTATTAATTCTGCATTTACATAATTAGACTTCTAATTGTTTTTACTGTTTATTTAGATAGTTAACTAGATTTTAATTTAGTGTATGGGCAAAGTAGTAATCAAACTTTACACTTTAAAATTTTTCATGCATTCCACATTTATTCCATATTATTTAATATAAAATTTATTTTGCAAATGATAATTTTGTAATGATTCACATATTTTCCTATTTTTTTTATGAGTTTTTAAAAAATAAATAAAAAAGATGACGATATCAGAACATTTAAAAATAATATATTTTGAAGTTCGAAGATCTTGTTAGCTTGATGATACTTAGATCTTGTTAGCTTGACGATACTTTCGTGATATATATATATAATACTTTAATTTAAATACACATACCTACCCCAATATATATCTATATATAAAGATTTGCATATAGTAAAAATATTTATTTCATAAAAATAAGTAACTAAATAAAAAATAAAAATTAAACTAATACACCCTTCTACTCAGCGTCATTTTAAATCATATGAAATTTCCTTCAACTAAACTACATAAATATTTTTTTCTTAAAAGTAAGTAAATAAGTAAAACGAAAGGAAAATTTTTATATTAATAAATCACATGAAAAAATTTAAAGTATAAGAAGAAGAAGAGTAGAATATTAGAAAGTTTTTGTTGTTGAAAAATAAGAGGAAATCCCTCTCTTTATAGCCAATAAAGGGTAGTATCAAGTATGAACAAGTGCATATGTGCCTTATTGGAAAAGTTATGACCCTTCGAAAAAGTGACAATCCTTAAGTCAAAACTTATCGAAAAAGTCACAACTCTTTGAAAAGTCACAACTCATCTGAAAAGCCACAATCCTTTATAAAAGTCACATCTCATCGGAAAAGTTACAACCTTTTGGAAAGGTTACAACTCATCAGAAAAGTCACAACCCTTTGAAAAAGTCACAACTCATCAGAAAAGTCACAACCCTTCCAAAAATTTACAACACATCGGAAAAGTCACAACCTTTCAAGAAAACATATGTTATTCAAATAAATATATATGAGTGTTTTAAGTAGGGGTACTATAGTAATTTAAAGACCGAACCCATCGGTGGCCCCCTAAAGTTGGCACTAAGTTTCACTTAGACACCTCAACTGGGTGATGTTCATTTTAGACACCTCATGTAGGGTTCCGTTGTGACAGTTTGACACTTTTTATTGACATGTCAAAGTGAGTGTGATACACTCAACAATAGAGCGTGAAAGGCTCAATTTAGCTATATTTTCATTTTATTTTTTCTTCTTCTTCTTCTCCATCTTTCAAGCTACCACCTCCCACCATTTTTTGAAGCTTAAACTCCTTTAATGGAGGTCAAATGTTTTATTCAAATCCATTTTCAAGTCATTTTTCTTCTTCTTCATTGTATTACTTCTCTAAATCTACAATCACCCCCTCCACCTTTTTTGCCGGAAAAATGGATTCCAACACTCATATTTCATATTTATTCCCTCTTTCTTTCTTCCTCTCCCTCTTTTCTTCCCACAAAAAACACTAAAAAGAAAGAAAAAAAATAATAAATATGAAAAATAGTAAAAGAAAAGAATTAATTTTTTTTTAAAAATAACAAATGGGACTTTGAGTGTAATTTAAAAAGATGATTTTTGATGGGAAAGGAGGGTAAGGACCATCACCGCTCTCAACCTATTTCGTCAGAAAAAATGGATACCAACACTCATATTTTATATTTTTTTCTTTCTTTCTCTCCCTCCCTCCCCTTCCTCTATTTTTCTTTCAAAACAACATCAAAATAGAAACAAAAAAAAAAAAAAAAAAAAAAAAAAAAGAGATCCTAAACAATTAAAAAAAGTAGATTAAAAAATGGAGGAGGACCTAAAATGCCCCTCAAGTATTTGAATTAGTACAAAATTACCCTCCATCCACCTATCGGCACTAAAATTCCCATGACGTTCACCTTTGGGATCAAAAATACCCTTACGTCTAACGGATCATACGTATTAGGTGGATAGAGGGTAATATTGTACCAAATCTCATAGTTTAAGGGCATTTTAGGCCCTTTTCCGTTAAAAAATTTGAAATTACTTAATATATAAGCTCACATGATTGACTTGATTGTGAATTTAAAATTATAAAAGGTTAGGCGTCTCTCTCTACACTCCTCCCTCCCCGGCCCTTCACTTCCTATCTCTTCCATTTTTTTTCTATTTGGATCTTGTCCACCATTTTATTTTTTTTTTAATTTATAACAAACAAGAGAGAGATAAAAAAAAAAAAAAAAGGAAAATAACGATGCATTCATATAGAAATAATTAGTTCAATAAAAGATGACTTAATTAAGCAAATATGTACAAATATTACATTTTTCTTTTTAGTGTACCCAAAATTAAAAATTAAAAAATATTCATTTCTCTTATCCCCACCCTCATCCCATCATGACAATAATACTAATTAAAAGAATATAAATATGTGAGTTCATTTCAAGTTTGAGTCCCGGATGTCCTAATTAATAATAAGAGATTAAAAAAAAGGAATATAAGGGAAAATGAACAAGACATTTGGATAATTGAGAGAAAATTGTATATTAATGATTTTTTTTTTTTAGATGGACAATCAGTCGGGGTAAGTATGGATTTTAGTTGGATCCCTATTTATGATTTGGTTTACATTATAATAAATTGGGGTCGATTTAAAATTAGTCAATAGGAAGATATCATGAAATTAATTATTTTTCAATATTATTTTCAAGTGTATCGGGTCAAAATATGAATCATAAGTGGTTTTATAGAAAAATAGAATTTTTAAAAATATCATTTTTATTATTTTTTTGAGAAGGATTTAAATTTGGACCAATCACATTAAGCAATATAGTAAAAAAATATTTCATAATTATACTTTAAGGGAGCTATTAAAAATAAGGGCAAATATGAGTCAAACAAATAACATCGAGGGTATTTTTGAGCCGAAAGGTGGATGTTGGGGGTATTTTAGGGCCAATAGGTCGATGGAGGGTAATTTTGTACAGATTCAAATACTTGAAGGGCACTTTAGACCCTTCTCTGTTAAAAAAAATAAAAAAAAATATTGGGGGTAGTAGAGAAGACAACTACCTTCGGGAAGGGAGGGGGGGGGGGAGGTTAAATTGATTTTTTTAGGATAGTATTTTTATTTTATTTACTAAATAGATTTTTTAAATAATTTTTAACTTAAAATTACACATATAATTATTTAATTGGTTGTTTTCCACGTCATTAACGAGTGTATTACACTCTCCTCCATTTTTTGCTTATTGTCAAAAAGTGTCAAAATGACATAGCGGGACCCTACATAAGGTGTCTAAAATGAACATCGCTCGGTTGAGGTGTCTAAAATGAACATCGCTCGGTTGAGGTGTCTAAGTGAACTTGGTGCCAACTTTAGGGGTCCAACCGATGGGTTTGGCCTAATCTAACATTCAAGTTAGAGAGTTTATACTTTTAAGTTAGTGTGTGTGTGTGTGTATATATATATATATATATATATAAACACAATAATTACTATAATTCAAATAAAATAGTAGTTAAATATTACATTAACAAAATATTTGATAAAATGTCATTCTTTGATAAACAATAAGATATTTAAATTATAAATAAATATTTTATGTTTGATAAAATGGAGCTACATGAATTACATATATGAATTATAAAAATAAAAATAATTGTTAGAAAAAAATTTAGTCATCATTTTTTAAAATAAATATTCAACACAAACTAATCTTAAATACATAGGTGAAATATCTCTACGTTCTATAATGTGTTTGCCCATGTACTGTTTTCTAAAATTAATAATGAATATGATACATTCAAATGATTTTAAACAAATTTATTAAGGCACCGTAGTCTGATTTCAACAACAAGTATTTATGAAGTTGCATTGCACTTTACTCAAATAATTTTTTTACAATAAATTTTATCAATTCTTGATAAACAAGTAGTAAAAATGAAAATTAAAATTTTAAGGAAAATAATTTCTATATATAATAAAGTTGGAGAATGAAAGAGAATTGAAGTTTATTTTATTTTGAATAAAAAAATTTGGAGCACAATTCTTTTTTTTTTTTTTTTTTTTTAAAAAGTGTCTTTAAAAGAGTCTGAATGAAAATAAGAATCTATTACATATCTGATTCATTCACATCTTTTCAGACCCATTAAGAGGTTTTTAAATAAAAAAACACAACTAATGGCCTAATGTCTAAATCATTCAGATTCAGATCACCATTAAGTGCAAACAAATAAGGTCTTAGATTAGAAAAGATGATAACAAATTCTTTATACTAAAATCTTCTCATGAAGAGGTAATCATTATGTACTGAGGCCTTTCATAAAGATTGTTTTTGATTAATGAATAAATTAATTAGACGTCCAAGTGCTGACAAGGAATAAATCATTTCTAAAGCTCTTCCCACACTGTTAGCATGTAATCATAGATCCTTCCAATTATCTTCTTAACTAGGAAGACGAGTTTATAAAATGGGAGGTCGACATCATTCTTCTATGCTAAAGGGAATGTCCACCTCCCATTTCTGGAACACGACTGCACAGTTAAGTAGCAAACTGAATAGAGAATTGAATACAGGCCGATACTTTGGCAACATCTTCAGAAATAACTGAAGAAATACTATGGTGGGTTGGGTTTTTTCTGATGCAAGGTGGATGTGATATTATGCATCCTCCCTCACTAGTAGATAGGGGATCTCTCAATATCTCAAGAGTTATATCTCCAGTAATTCTTTTCCACATGAACTCAAATCCTCCACGATGAGGATACAAAGTTGCTTTGACATTTGGGATGTTTAAATTCCACACATATCCTTCTCCATAAATAGGAGAATCATTGTCTGCACCAGAAGCTCTGAAGCCATCAATATCCAAGAGTGATGGCGACTCTCTGAAATATTTTCATCCATGCCCTCTTCAAGATCTAATAGCATTCAAATGACACATAAGTGTCAAAATTGAAAGAGTGAACAAAATATAAAATGAAGAGCATGGTTGATAATTGGCTTGTCAAAGTTATTGACAAAATTTCCATAAACTTAGATTAAGTAGAGCATGTGTACAACAAAAAAAAATAACAAAAAAAGTGTGTGTGAGTGAACAAAACTCGTATACTTACAAAATTAAGGATGATGTACTTGACCTATAAAATCACATGTGAACAAACTAAATAGATGATTCTGATTTTTTAAGTATGTGTCATCATTTAATTATTCATATGCTCTGTTAAACTTGCATTATTACTTTTAATATTTGATTATAATACATCTAGAAGTAGTACAAATATGACATATTTCCTATAAAAGAACATTTTTTTTATTAGTAAAAGATCAAATATACCAAGTCATATATCACAGGTATTAAAATCAATATTTGTCACTAACTCAAATACCGAACATACAATATTATCCTATGTAATTAAGTTTTGAATGATGACATTCTTGTCAGAAAAGAGTTTTGAAGAAAACTACTGAAGAGACAGAGTTTTTGAAGTTTATTATTGATTCAATTAAAAATATTTATGATCATGATAAACTCAGTACTTCAGAAGGGAAGGAACATGTTTTTGTCAATGAAACACTTTCTTTAGTATTCTGATTTTAAAATGAGGAAACTATTCCCCCAGATAAAGAAGAAAGGGAAAAGGAAATTGAAGATATTTTTGTTGAAATGCCCATGTCTATCTTGGAATCACATTTTTACTTACGAATCAATCAGTTTTGTCGATGCAGAGTGGACTATTAAGTCAGATAGGGAACCATCATCTTGATCTACAAGAATAAATTGGACCATTCTGTTTAGTTTGTTCATCTGTCCATTTTGAGAGAAAGTACACCTTCCCTCCTTTTGTAAGTATATGAATTTGGTCTTATCAAGCACTAACTAAATAGATGAGTCCAAAACCGTATAGGTAAAAGTATAGGTAATATGTACTTGACCTAAAAAATCAAACAAATTAAACAGACGAGTCCAATTTTTTCATCTAGATCTAGTTGGTGGTTCCCTATCTGATAATCACTTACTTTTTTACTCTAAATTGCTGAAACAGGTGAAATTGTAAATCCAACTTGTACTCCCATGGTTCGCATATCCATATAAACAAAAAGATTGTCAATTTCCTATTCCCATTCTTCTTTCTCCTAAGGTAGAGGTTCCTTATCTTCAAACTTGAATACTAAATGAAGTGTTTCTTAGACAGGACCCTACACTGATCTTCTTCATCTTGTCACCTCAAAAAGGCTCCCCAATCCTTCTTTTCCTTCGACTATAACATCTTCTGCAATATGAACATTCGTACGATAGTCAAAATCATCAAGAATATTTTTCCCATCAATTTCACAATCCTCTCAGACTCCTCATCATCACATACAAGAATCAGGCCTTTGTTGTGCTTTTCACCGTCAACGGCAAAACTCTCCAATTGGAGATCTACAAAGGTAGGCCATTCTGTGTGAGTCTCATTGTCCACCAAAGTTACACACCCCCTTTCAGAAGTTTGGAATTCCCCTTGGCTAGACTCAAGATGGTTACAATGTGGACACAAGCTTCTTGAAATAGAGGCCTCCCCTGAACCCATAAATATGCACCTAAGTGAAATTGCACAACCATTAGCACACTAAAAATACATTCAGAAAATTATTTAGTCTTTTTAGTGGAAAAATATTTTTACTAAGGGCGACAAGTTTTTTGAGAAAGAAGAAGTAGTACTAAAAGAATAGTGTGAAACACTGTTGTGATCAAAATGTCATAATTCAAAACTTAATTATAAAGGACAATAACACATATGGTATTGAATTTATTGATAAATATTAATTTTGGTACTTGAGAAATATGTAACTAAGACAAATAAATTGAAACAATAATGCAATTTTAGTGATTTATATACACATTAAAGTTTATTCATGCATTCAACTAATTTTTATAATTAATTTTATTTTAAAATATAAAATTTTTGATTGTGTCATTACATTGGTAAACCAAAAGGTGTAGCATGAATTACAATGCACGGTGTGTTTCTAAGGAAGGAAAATGTGTTGCATGAAAACATATTTTCTAGAAAAATAAATGAGTTTCTTAATTATTTTCTTGTGCTTAGAAAACTACATGATTGTGTTATTTTTCAGTTGTGTTAGATTTGGAGGGGTAACATTTTTGGAATATTAAAAAATATTTTTTGGATTATCATTTCAATTTAGTAAAATAGATTTGTTAAAGAACATGTTAAATAAAAACCATCAATTAGCTGGCGTATAAATGTACCATATTTTTTAACTAGGGGCATATCCATTCTACATCGCAATGTTTAGGACAAATTCTAGTTTAAGGACTAGCACAAATGAATTGTAAATACTTCAATTCTCATAAATAACATACCTCAATTAGTATGGCTGATTATTGCCTTCATGATCCAAATCTCATTTAAAGTTGAAAATCTAATGGGTCAACTCAAAATCTTCATATCTCTATTACATCAAAGAAGAAAAGATGTTATGGTTGGGTGTGAATTCTTTTATATTGTTGTCCTCTATGGTTGATTGGTCGGAGATCTAAGAGGCGTTAGTTTATGTTATGGCTGATGTAAGTGATTCAAGTAGGCTCTCTCACATTTATAGTTAGGAAACCCTTGTGATTACCTCTGACACGAGCCTAAATTTGGCCCTGTCAAGTTGATCTTCTTGTTGTGGGCTTCTCATTGTGAGGCCCATATATCGTTAAAAACATAACTAGACAGGTCAATGGGTCTTACTATGAATAGCCCACCACAAGAAGACCAACTTGACATGCCCAAATTTAGGCTCGTTTCGAGAGGTATTCACAAGGGTTTCCTAACTATAAATGAGAGAGAGCCTACTTGGATCACTTACATCTTCCATAGCATAAACTAGCACCTCGTCGCTATCCCAGCTAATCTTCCATAGAGGAAGACAATAGAAAATAAATGCCCCCACCAGAACATCTTTTCTTCTGTCGATGTAATAATGATAGGAAGATTTGGAGTTGACTAATTAGATTTTCAACTTTAAAAGATATTTTGATCAAGAAGGAAATAAACAACCCTACTAATTGATGTATGTTATTTATGATAGCTAAAGTATTTTCAATTCATTTATGTTAGTCTTAACCCTACAATTTGCCCTTCGCGATGTACAACGGATATAACACTTGATAAGAAAGATAATGCATATATACCTCGTCGGCAAGCTAATGCTTCTTATTTACCATGTTCGTTAACAAATATATTTTACCAAATAAAAAAAATCCTAACTTTTTTAAATTTAAAAAATGTTTGTAACTTGAATAAATTACCCCACCCATTTTTTTTACCCCTCAGAATGCAACCCAAATAAAAAATAACCTAATCATATATTTTTCTTAATAGAAGAAAATAAATAAGAAACTCATTTATTTTTCTAGAGAATATTTTTTTTTGTAACACGTTTTCCTTCCTTAGAAACACACCCTACGTTGTAATTCAAGTGTTAGTTTTGGTTTTACCAATGTAATGACACAATCAGATATTTTATATTTTAAAATAAAATTAATGATAAAAAAATTAGTTGACTACTTGAATAAACTTTAATGCATATAGTAATCACTCAACTTACATTATTGTTTCACATTATTTGTCTTAGTTACATATTTTCGCAAGTACCAAAATAAAAATTTATCAATAAATACAATACCAGACATGCTATTGTCCTTTGTTATTATGTTTTGAATTATGACATTTTGGTCACAATAGTATTTCACACTATTCTTTAAGTACTACATCCTCTTTCTCAAAATACTTGTCGCCCTTTCTAAAAATATTTGTCCTTTAACAAACTAAATTATTTTCTGATTGTTTTTATAGTGTGCTAATGACTGTGCAATTTGACTCAGGTGCATATTTATGGATTCAGGGGTGCCACTATTTTAAGAAGCCTGTGTCAACATTGTAACCGTCCCGAATCTAGAAAAGGGGAATTCTCATATTATGAAGGTGGATGTGTATCTTGGGTGGACAATGGAACTCACACGGAATGTCCTATCTTTGTGGATCTCCAATTAGGAGTCCTCCACTTGTTGTTGATGGTGGAAAGAATAACAAAGGCCCGATTCTTCTAAGTGATGACAAGGAGTTTGAGAGGACTTTGAAGTTGATAGAAGGAATATCCTTTAAGATTTTTATCATCCTATGAATGTGAATGTTGGAGAATATTTTAATACTGGAAGGAAAAGAAGGATGTGGAACATTCTGGAGGTGACAAGAGGAAAAAGTTCAGTCAAGGAACTTGCTGGTTCCTTTCGATTGAACATTTCCTTTAGTATTCAAGTTTCAACACGAGGAACCTCTACCTATCGAGAAAGAAGATTGAGAAAAGGAAATTGACAATAATTTTGTTGATATGGACATGTGTATCATAGAAGTACACATTGACTTTAAAATTTTGCTCAATGATGTTGATCGAGTGAAAAAGCAAGTGACTATTTGAACTTAATGACTTTCAATGTTTCCAGACTTTGGATAGTTATCAAAATAATTGTTCATAGTAAGTATTACGTCCATGATTGACCCCTCAAAATTTATCACTAGAAGAATTCCTCTAATGTATTAAACATTAAAGAACACATACAACTAATCATGCATAGAACTGAGGGGTTTAAGTGTGCAAAATCCACACTAAACATTGAATGAATGCCAAAATATTTGATTTTATATAAATATTATGTTATAGCATGTATGCCATTTGGAAAACAATTTCCCTCCTCAAAACATTCCATCTTAGGTATAACATTTCTTGAGTGCATTTTCCTTAACACAGATGCACCATAAGTTATTCATCCCTTCTAATATAGACTCTACTAGTTACTAAATCATAAATTATCACCACAGGCTTCCTCAACCAAATTGTAATATATGTAACATGCTATAGAACAAACCAAATGGCCTTTGTTTGATCGACATTTTCCCCAGTCATTGACCTTTTCATATTGACGTTCTATTTTGGATAATTCTTGAGAATTATAACACCCCGTATCCAAAAATAGGCCAAAATGCAGATTTCAGGTCCAACCCACAGTTGCCACCCACATACCGTAGGGTGAACCACAAACCGTTCTGGTGGTCTGTGGTTCACCACCTGCGACCCTTTGATGTGTCCTGGATTTGGACTCATATAGGGCTTTGTTTATATAGATTTAGTGTCCTCAAATGCTTAAGTTATGCCAATAACTTATGTAAAATTCTTGATTTTCAGGTATATGGATTGAAGAGCAAAGCAAGGACACTAACAGGCAAAAAGGAACAAAACATGCTAAAGAAATGAAGATGGGCAAGCCTAAGGATCGCCAATAGCACTCGGTGTGTTGCCGAGAGGCTCATCAGACCGCCTATAGTTCCAGTGTTCCATTCTCTGAATGAAAGAACCAAATCGGGGATGAAAAGGAGCAGTTGGAAGATCACTGAGTGATTCCACGAAGCCAAGATAGATCGCCCGAAGTTACAGACCTTGAGGAAGTTGAATGCCAAGGCAAAAGGGCTATGGAAGATACCAAAGGGCGGCTCGCCGAGTGGATCGGCGAACCTGACTTACTTCTCCGAAGGGGATTTCATAGCACATTTTTGGCGACTATAAATAGGATTTTGAACATTTAGTTTAGTATTACTCAATTAATCTTTTGAAAAACAATCTTCTGAGTTTTTAGACATTAGAGATAGTTTTCTCCATAGTTTTTCTTTAGCTTTAAAGGATTGAAGAAATTCACTTTTAAGAAATTGGAAGTGGGTCTTTGAGATTCATCAAATTGGAGCATTATTAGGACGAAATCACTCCTACCCAACTTATGGATAATCAATTTGGTAAGTATTTTTACCTTTTTATAATGTCTAGCTAAAACCCCAATTCTCGGGGTGTGATCATGTGATTATGGGCTGATTTAGCTTATGGGTATTTCTAATTGTGTCACGACCTGATTTTTCGAGTCATGAAGGCACCTATTATACCCTACCAATAGGTAAGCTAACATGTAACCCAGAACATCAAGTAATGAGCGTAAGAGCAGAAACTAGTGAAAACAATAATCTAAACAACGACAATAAGGCAGAAGCAAACCAAATAAATATATATAGAATCCCTCCCAAAACCTGTAAGTCACTAGTAAAGAGCTATCTAATAAAGACTACAAGTCCCAAAAGTGGACCAAAACAAAGCGTGTCTCAAAGGCAACAAGACTAGCTAAAACAAAAGGAGACAAGATAAACCCAAAACACCAAGTGCTTACCCTCGTCTTCGAATCACAGCTGAGAAAGAAGGCTGAAACTACTCACCACTGGTAACTGGTACTGGGACCTGTAGTACAAAATAGATGCAGAGCGTAGCATGAGTACCAAAACAACAGGTACTCACTAGGCATCAAAGGCCGACTGAGCAAAAAGGGTAAAAAAACAATAAGAAAGGATATAATCTAGACACATAGAGGTCAAAGCAGATAACAAAAGGATGGACACAAGCTTACCAGAAAAAAACCAAGTACAACTAAACTAAACCTAACTGGACCCCCATCAGCCCAGAAGGTACACACGTGCGCAAGTTTAAATTAAACCTGAATGGACCCCCATAAGCCCAACAGGTACACAGAAAAGCTTAGTCTACTGAGAAAGAAGAGAACCAGGCTCCCAGCCCAAAGTAACCAAGATAACCCATCAGACTACACCTAGCCAGCAGTGCACTCCCAGCCTAGCTAGAAAGAGTGACTCCAGGGGGCACCCTACCAAATAGTTCACTCCCAGTCCAGCTAGAAAGAGGGACCCGAGGGTGAGGTTGATATCGCGAGTCGTCCTACCATGCAGTCAGATCCCAGCCCAGCTAGAAAGAGTGACTCGGGGACACCCATCCAGCAGCACACTCCCAGCCCAGCTAGAAAGAGAGGCTCAGGGGTGATCATCGAAATCACCGATTCTACCCAGCCATCAATATGCTCCCAGCCCAGCTAGAAAGAACGATCCCGGGGGTGATGGTATCTCCAATAAGATGCAATCCAACAACAACCATCATGGAATGCCGTCCACTCTGAGAAATCTCAGAAAAGGCTCCAAGCCTATAGTATCTCAATTCCACACCCATAGTGATGCACCAAACCTTCAAGAACATGTTGTAACCGCAAAATTAAAAGGCGAAGATACAGAAGTGCAGTAAGCAGCGATAACACCTCATCTAAAGCTCAACTATCAGACTGAAGTCTGCTACTCCAGTCTACAAGGAGCTATGTCAATTGAACGACGTTAGCAGAAAGTCAAGGCTATCCAACCCACACGGGACAAAAATCTAAGGAAATGCTAGCCTAACCTAGACTAAGGACATCATTGCTTACGGTTAAGGATGAACAAACATACAACACATAGCATACAAGCATACAATAGCATTTAGCTCATAAACATGCAACTCTACTAAACAGATTAACATGATACTACACCCGAAATATGGCCAGTAGATCCTAACATAAGGTATCTAATCAAAGTAAAGTACGAAACTGGTACCCACCCCCAATTCACTCCAATTAACATGCTTTTACACAATTAAGATCAATCTAATAGAAAGGAAGTCGTAGCCTACCTTAAGGTCGATCGCGTGCGCTCCAAATCACTTTGCCGAAGCTTTTCCCTCCCTAACGACCTTTGAACGTTGTCATTCAATCAAATATAGGATCACAACATTAGTACGGTCGTTTATACAACAAAATGACAACAAACTGAGATGGGTTAATTTTGGCGTCAAAACGAGAATCGTGGGACCCGCACCAAACTGTTCGAATTCAACTCCATCAAGAGACCCAAAACAGTACCCCAAACTTGTGTTCCATTTTGGAACACAGTTCGAGGTTCAACGCAACAAAAACCAACACGCAAGAAAACCATACTTTAATCAACTTAAAAGAAAACATGCAGCAATTTAAACTCGAGATTAACAAGGGTCTAATGGTGCCCAGCACTCCACGATGAAGCCATGACAATTCCCAACATGTGGGGCTTCGAATCACCCAAAACCGAGCTAAAATGAGTGAGATATGACCAAAACAAGAATGTAAAAAATAATAGCTCAAAAAAGGGTATAGCAGTCAGGTTTATCACGAAATTACCTCAAACTATGCACATCCAACAACTTTCGAACACTCTAGAGCGAAGCTACCAAAAATATGAAGCTCCCACACTTTGAATTACCTAATTTGGTTGAGAGATGAGAGATTTATGAGGGTTTTAAGTTAGGAAAAGGGTTGCTGATATTTCTGCATTTTATAGCAGATTTTTCTACATTAGCTTTCCAAAAACTTAAAAACTCCGACAAGGTGCTTTGAACTCATTCGGCACCCCGTGCATGTAAACGAGATATCCAATCATACCAAATTCGATATTCTGGACTCAATGGCACAGTCAAAATTTTCATAAAAGGCCAGCTTGACAAAAAGTGGGTCCCACACCCAAATGTCATTTTAAGTTAAAAACCACAAAAGGGCTCAGAAAAATATCAGAAACCTCGGAACACAAAATAAGGGTCAATCTAGACTAAACTCAAAATTCTGGAGCTGTCTGCTCAGACAGAATTCTCATTCGAGTGCGTTTACTTAGAATGTTAACTAAAGTCAAACTTGGGCTTAAACTTAAAGTTAAAACGCCTAATAGCACTGACTCACACTGTAAACCTCGGGAGTCATACCGACCATGCTACTAGCCTAAAATGACCCTTACGGAGCTTATGGAATTGTCAAAATTGGATTCCGATTTCATCTTCTTGAACTTTTGATCGAAAATGATCGTTCAAGGCTCATAATCTTCAAAAACACTAAAACTCGCACAATAACCAAAGGAACGACTAGGTGAGTGAACTGTCAGTCCCAGCAAGTCATAAATGACTTGGGTTTGCTACAGGACTGCTCTAAATGACACACAGAAGGTAAAAAACAGAAATGACAAGGAGGATTATTACAATATCCACTAATAAAAAGGACTTTCGTCCACGAAAGTAAGGGTCAAGAAGTTCTTGAAGGCTCAAACAATTCAGGAAACTGTTCTCGCATCTCCTGCTCGGTCTCCTAGGTAGCCTCCGCGACTGGACGATGCCTCCAACGAACCTTAACAACAGGAATGACTCACGAGCGTAATCCCCTTACATCTCTATCTAGAATGGCAACTGGCTACTCTATAAATGTCAAGCGGTCATCCAACTCGACTGCATCATATTGGAGCACATGGGACTCATCAGGAACTTGCCGGCGCAATATCGAAACATAGAAAACAGGGTGGATGGATGGAAATGTTAGAGGTAGGGCCAAATACAAAGCAACCTCCCCAACTGTCCGAAGTATCTCAAAAGGCCCAATGTACCTGGAGCTAAGCTTGCCTTGCCTCCCAAACCTCATTACGCCCTTCATGGGCGACACACGAAAAAATACCTTACCACCAATAGAGAATCTCAACGGTCGATGCCTCTGATCCACATAATTCTGGTGCCTACTCTGAGTCGTCTTGAGTCCATCCTGAATCACTCTCACCTAGTCCAAAGCCTCTTAAATCAAATCCATATCGCACGGCCTAGGCTCTATAGACTCAAACCAGCCCACTGGAGAGCGACAACGCCTACCATACAAGGCCTCGAATGGGGCCATTTGAATGCTAGAATAGTAGTTGTTGTTATACACAAACTCCGCCAAAGGCAAGAACTAGTCCTAATGACCACCAAACTTGAAAACACAAGCCCGCAGTATGTCCTCAAGGACCTGAATAGTATGCTCCGACTGACCATCAGTCTGCAGGTGGAAAGTTGTGCTAAGGTCAACTCGAGTGCCCAACTCATCCTAAAAGGTCCTTAAAAAGCTAGATGTGAACTGAGGACCCTGATCTAATATAATAGAAGTTGGCAACCATGAAGTCGAACCACCTCCTAAATGTAGATACGAGTCAACCTCTCGGCACTAAATTAAGACTGAACAAGAAGGAAATATGCTAACTTGGTCAATCGATCAACGATGATCCAAATGCTATTAACACCTCTAGAAGTCCATGGTAGGCTAGCCACAAAATCCATAGTAATGTGATCTGACTTCCACTCCGAAATGGGTAATCTCTGAAACTCACCACCAAGCCTCAAATGCTCGGCCTTTACCTGCTAGCAGCATAAGCAACGGGAAACAAAGTCAGCAATATCTCTCCTGATGCCACTCCACTAGTAATGTTGTCTCAAATCACGATACTTCTTCGTTGTGCCCGAATAGATAAAGTATCAAGACTCATGGGCCTTAGAAAGTATTAACTGTATCAAATTTCTAACTCTTGAAACACAGATGCAGCTAGTGAATCTCAACACTCCATTAGGATCTAAGGTAGCCTGACCACCATCACCCACTAACACTCGATCTCTAAGGGCCACCAAGGCCTCATCCTCAAACTGACAACCACGAATCCTATAAAGCAAAGAAGACTTAACTCCCATATAGGCAAAGACGCGTCTAGAATTTGAGATATCCAACCGAACCATGCTATTAGCTAAGAATTGAATGTCCAAAGCCAAGGGTCGCTCCTTAATATATAAGAAGGCTAGACTACCCATACTCACCACCTTCCGACTCAAGGCGTCCGCTACCACATTCGCCTTGCCTGGATGATATAGAATAGAGAGGTCGTAGTCCTTCAGGAGCTTAATCAAATGACACTGCCTCGAATTAAGGTCCCTCTGGCTCATAATATATTGAAGACTCTTATTATCAGTATAGATCTCACATCGAACTCCATACAAGTAGTGCCTCCAAGTCTTAAGCGCAAAAATTACCACTGCCAACTCTAAGTCATGAGTGGGGTAGTTGCGCTTGTGGATCTTAAGTTGCCTCGACGCATAAGCAATAGCCCGGCCCTGCTGCATCAATGCATAACCCAAAATAACGCCGAATGAGTCACAATAAATCATGAAGCCCTTGCCATCAACTAGAAGAGTCAATATAGGAGTGGTGGTCAATAACTCCTTGAGCCTAAAAAATCTTGCCTCATACTCCTCTGACCAAACAAAGGAAACATCAACACGAGTCAACTGGGTCAGAGGTGATGCCAAGGTAGAGAAACCCTCCACAAATCTTCTGTAGTAGCCTGCTAGTCTGACGAAGCTCCGAATCTCAGTAACTGAGGTGGGCCTAGCCCAATCACGAATAGCCTTAATTTTCACCATATCTACCATAATGCCCTTCTTGGATACAACGTGCCCCAAGAGCACTATGGAGTATGACTAAAACTGGCACTTTGAGAACTTGGCATAAAGCCGTTGATCTCTCAAAGTCTTGAGCACAACTCTCAATTGTTGCTCATGATCACCCCTACTCTACGAGTATATCAAAATGTCATTAATGAAGACTATGATGAAGGAATCAAGATAAGGCCTGAACATGTGCATCAGCAAGTCCATAAAGGCAACAGGCGCATTAGTCAACCCATATGACATCACCAAGAACTCATAATAGCCATAACGAGTCCTAAATGCAGACTTAGAGATGTTTGTTGCCCTAATCCTTAATTTGTGATAATCGAACCTCAAATCAATCTTAGAGAACACTAAACCCCCTATAGCTGGTCAAATAGGTCATCAATTCTAGGCAGAGGATATCGATTCTTCACTGTTACCTTATTCAATTGCCTATAGTCAATGCACATAGGCATCATTTCATCCTTTTTCTTAACAAAAATAATGGGAGCACCCCAAGGTGATACACTAGGTCTAATAAATCCCTTACCCAAGATATTTTGAAGCTGAACACTGAGCTCTTTGAGCTCTAAAAGAGCCATCAGATATGGCGGAATAGATATAGTCCGAGTACTCGGCTCAGGCTCAATCAAAAAATCAATATCATGCTTTGGTAGGTAGGCCAGGTAGGTCGGTAGAAAACACATCTTAGAAGTCACGAACAATAGGAAATGACTCAATCGGAGGCACCTCCCTACTCACATCACGCACATAGGCCAAATATGATAAGCATCCACTAGCCACAAGCCTCCTAGCTCGAATAAAAGAGATAACCCCAGTTGGTGTGCTACCACGATATCCCTGCTGCACCATTGGAGGAATATCGGGAATGGCTAAGGTAACGGTCTTAGAAAAGTAATCTAAAATAGCGCGATAAGGGGATAACCAGTCCATGCCCAGAATCACTTCGAAATCCACAATGTCAAGCAATATAAGGTCATCCCGGATGTCACTTCCCTTGATAGTAACTAAGCAAGATCGAAATATCTGATCCACTACTAAAGACTCACCTACGAGGGTCGATACATGCAACAGCGCTACCAGAGGCTCAGAAATCATATTCAAGCGAGAGGCATAGTAAAGAGAAATATACAAAAAAGTAGAGCTCAAATTAAATAAAGCCAAGGCGGGCTACTGGTATAAAAAAATTGTACCTGTGATCACATTGTCTGATGCTTCAGTCTCCGCCCTCACTGGAGCTGCATAGCAATGGCTATGTCTGCCTCTGTCGTGACCATCAAACCTACCACCTGACCTGCCTCCTCGAGGACCACCCCGTATACCCTGATGACCACCTCTACGATCCTGATCCTGACCACGACCTCTAGTTGGAGATGCTATTAAAGATGGGGGAGCTGCCTGAGGAGCGGTAGCAATCTGACTATGTTGAGGACAGTCTCTGGTTCAATGACCCATCTCACCACACTCATAGAAACCCTATCAAGGGCAACTCCCAGAAAAATGGCTATCATGGCCTAAAGAACCTGACCGAAATACCTCGCAGCCTTGACTCAAACTAGCCTCGCTCCGACCACCACCTGATGCCTAAAGAAAGGCATGTGTAGGTCTGCTAGACTATCCCTGTCGAAACCATCGTTCGGTCCTGTCATGATAATCCCTAGACCTAGGGCAGGAGTCATTGTAGCTGCCCTCATGCCTAGCCCTCTTCTCGCTGTGCCTTTGGGCCTCGCAACGAAGATGCTCTGTAGTATTGACAATGGTCAACTACGTCTAAAAAAGATCAACCCACAGAAACAAAGGACTGGTTCTCAAGCTGAAGCTGTAATCTCAATCCACAGACAAAGTACCTAACCCTTTCCTCCTTTGTAGGTAATTTCATCTCTGTATGATGGGATAGCTCGTGGAACCTAGTCTCATACACTCCCACTGAAATGGAGCCTTGCTCCAACCTACAAAACTGATCCCTGAGGCACTTTGTAATGCTACGAGGGATAAACTTGGCCAAGAAGGCCTCAGAAGACTCATCTCATGATACCGGTGGAGATATAACTGGCCTGGTTTGAATGAAATTATGCCACCATTTCCTGGCTAGCCTATTTAGTTGGTAAACAATGAAGTCGGCCCCTCTAGACTCCACTAGACCCAAACTGCGAAGCCTCTCACGACAAGTAGTAAGAAACTTGTAAACATCCTCAAACGGCATAAGTATGTCCACTGCCAAGGGCTGTACTCCCTCAGGTGGTACCTGGACCTAAGGTGCCCTAACTGTAGGCTAATTCTATGGTACTAGTGCTCGTGTAGCTGGGGCGGGTGGCTTTTGTATACCCCCAAGAACTGAGCAATACTGGCCTGGAGATTTGGATTCAGAACTGGTTCGGGTGGTGGCTAGACTGGCCCCATCGGCTGATCTAGTATACGAGGTGCTAGAGGGTCTGCTACTGGCTCTGGATCCTTTTATCTCTCCTGGAATGGTGTTGTGGCCCTCTCTCGACCTTGGGCTCGATGTCTATCCTAAGGTGGGGCTCATTCTACAGGCCTGGGTGAATCACACCTAGCCGCGCCACTTCGTGAGTGAGCCATTCTGTGAAAAAGTGAAACAAGTGAGATTTCAAGGAACCAATAACACACATGTTGCACGAATATGAAACAAAAGAGGAAATCTTCCTAAAGACATCATGTAGCCTCCCGAAGATAAGTTACAGACGTCTCTGCACCGATCCACAGGATTCAACTAGACGTTAGCTCTGTACAAGTGAGACCGATGAACTCGGGGCTCTGATACTAACTTGTCACGGCCCAATTTCTCAAGTCATGATTGCACCTGCTATACCCTACCAGTAGGTAGGCCAACCTGTAACCCAAGACATAAAGCAATGAGCGTAAAGGTAGAAACTAGATAAACAATAATCAAAATAAGGACAACGAGGCTAAAGCAAACCAAAATAAATATATATAGAATCCCTCCTAGAACATGGTAGTCACTAGTACAGAGCTATCTATAAAGAGTATAAGTCCTAAAAGTGGACCACAACAATGCATGTCTTAAAGGCAACAAGTCTAGATAAAACAAAAGAATGAGACAATACAAACCTAAAATGCCAAGTGCTCGCCTGAGTCACAGCAGCAAAAGAAGGCTAGAACTACTCACCGCTGGTAACTGGTACTGGAATCTACATCACAAAATAGATGCAAAGCATAGCATGAGTACCAAAACAACAGGCACTCAATAGGTATCAAAGACCGACTGAGAAAAAGGGTAAAAAAAAAAATAATAAGAAAGGATATAATCTAGTCATAGAGAGGTCAAAGAGGATAAGAAATGGAAGCATATGAGCATACCATAAATAAACTAAGTACAACTAAACTAAACCTAACTGGACCCCCATAAGCCCAAAAGGTACACTCGTGCACAAGTTTAAATAAAACCTGAACGGACCCCCATAAGCCTGCCAGGTACACAAAAAAGCTAAGTCTACTGAGAAAGAAGAAAATCAGGCTCCCAACCCAAAGTAACCAAGATAACCCATCAGATTCCACCTAGCTCAGCTAGAAAGAGTGACCCCAGGAGGCACCTTACCAAACAGTCAACTCCAAACCCAACTAGAAAGAGGTACCTGAGGGTGAGGTTGATATCCCGAGTAATGCTACCATGCAGTCAGCTCCCAACCCAGCTAGAAAGAGTGACCCGGGGACACCCAGCCAGCAACACACTCCCAGCCCAACTAGAAAGAAAGGACCAGGGGCGATCACTGAAATCAGCGAGTCTACCCAGCCAATGATACGCTCCTAGCCCAGCTAGAAAGAATGATCCTGGGGGTGATGGTATCTCTAATAGGATCCAATCTAACAACAACCACCATGGAACGTCGTCCACTCTAAGAAATCACAGAAAAGGCTCCAAGCCTATACCTCTCAATCCCATGCCTTTAGTGATGCACTGATATAGAAGTGCAGCAAGCAGCGATAACGCCTAATCTAAGGTTCAACTATCAAACTCAAGTCTGCTACTCCAGTCTACAAGGAGCTAAGTCATCCGAACGACGTCGGTAGAAAGTCAAGGCCATCACACGGGTCATAAGTCTAAGGCAATCTAGCCTAACCTAGACTAAGAGCATCATGCTTAAAGTTAAGGACGAACAAACATACGACACATAACATACAAGCATACAATAGCATTTAACACATAAGCATGTAACTCTACTAAACAGGTTACAAGATACTACACTCGAAATATGTCCAATCGATCATAACATGAGGTATCTAATCAAACTAAAGTAGGAAACTGGTAACCACCCCTAATTCACTCCAATCGACATGCTTTTACATAATTAAGCTCAATCTAATAGAGAGGAAGTTGTACCCTACCTTAAGGCCGATCGCACGTGCTCCAAATCACTTTGTCGGAGCTTTTCCTTCCCGAACAACCTTTGAATATTGTCACACTATCAACTATATCATTACAATGTTAGTACGGTTGTTAAGACACCAAACTCACAACAAACAAAGACGGGTCAATTTTGGAGTCAAAACGAGAATCATGGGACCCGCATCGAATAGTTCAAATTTAACACTATCAAGAGACCCAAAATAGTATCCCAAACTTATATTCCAAAATGGAACACAATTCCAGGCTCAAAATGCAATAAAAACTAACATGCAAGAAAACCACATATTAATCAACTTAAAAGAAAACATGCAGCAGCCTAAACTAAAAATTTAAAAGGATCTAATGATACCCAGAACTCCTTGAAACTCCACGACGAAGCCACGACAATTCCCACTATGTGGGACTTCAAATCACCCAAAACCGAGCTAAAATAGTGAGATATGAGCAAAACAAGAATGTCAAAAACAAAAGCTCGTAAAAGGGTACAACAGTCAGGTGTATCACGAAATTACCTCAAACTACGCGTACCCAACAACTTTTGAATACTCTACAGTGAAGCCACCAAAAATACGAAGCTCCCTCAATTCGAGTCGCCTAATTGGATTGAGAGATGGGAGAGTTATGAGGGTTTTAAGTTTGGAAAAGGGTTTCTAATATTTCTGCATTTTATAGCAGATTTTTCTGCATTATCTTTCCAAAAACTTAAAAACTCCGACAGGGTGCTCTGAACTTATTCGAAATCCCGTGAACGCAAACGAGATATGCAACATACCAAATTCGTTATTCCAGACTCAATGGCACAGTCCAAATTTCCATACGAGGTTAGCTTGAACAAAAGTGGTTCCAACACCCAAATGCCATTTTAAGTCAAAAACCATAAAAGGGCTCGAAAAAATATCAAAAACCTTGGAACACAAAATAAGGGTCAATCTAGACCAAACTCAACATTTTCGAGCTGACCGCATTGACGGAATTCTCATCCGAGTGTGTTTACTCAGAATATTGACTAAAGTCAAACTTAAGCTTAAACTTAAAGTTAAAACGCCTAATCACACTAACTCACATTGAAAACCTTGGGAGTCATGCCGACCATTCTACTCGCCTAAGATGACCTTTCCAAAGCGATGGAATCGTCATAATTGGATTCCGATGTCATTTTCTTGAAATTTTGATTGAAAATGATCGTTCAAGGTTTATAAGCTCCAAAAACACTAAAACTCGCCCAATAACCAAACGAATGACTACCGATATATCAGTCCTAGCAAGTCATAAATAACTTGGGGTCGCTACAGCAATGTTCTAAATGACACAGAAGGCAAAACATATAAATGACCAGGAGGGTCATTACAAATTGTTAGTTTAAATGCTATTTAAAAGTGAGTTTAATTATTAATTGTGGTTTAATTTTATAATTGTAGTTTCAAATGCAGTTCTATGTTGGTGTTATTGGCATGCTTGAGAGAGATTGTTTAGAACTAAGGTTTTTAATTAATGGTTTGTAGGTATTGGTTTGACCTGGGTTCAACTCAAGAGAGTTAATCCTAAACCCTTTCCCACACATTTAGTTCGAAAGAGTGAATATATTAAGGTGTGGGCTGGTCTTAATTGGCATGCTTGTTGATGTTCGAGAGAAATCACCTAATTCGGGGTAATTGTTCAAGAGAAAATTACCTCCCTTATAGCCTAGCCTACTCACTAATATCTAGTTATTTACTAATAGTTGCAATTACCCATATGTCAACATTTGCCTATAATCGATCACATCCCAAAAATTCGTCTCATTATTGTTAGTTATTATTGTTCGTGATTGTTGTAGTTGATAAATAAAACCAAAACCCCCTATTTGACATTCATGTCACCCCTTACTTGATTATGTTTTTAATCAATAATTTATATTCCTAAGGCTGATTTGACTACATTCATACTTCCTAATTGAATCTTAAAACACATTCTGCTCCTTGTGGGATTCAGCCCCAACTCATATAGTTGAGTTTTAAACTGATTTACGATCGTTGAACACCTAGAATTGGATGAGGTGTGCTTGAAATGTTGAATCAAAAGGGAGCCGCTGCCGGAAAAGAGTGTTGTTTGAAATTCTTTTGGTGAAGTTGAATTGTTTTCTCTTTAGCCATAGTTGAATCTACTTATTTTTAGTTTTGGTTTTTATGTTGCTTGTTGAATAGAGGAAATGAGTGTTAAAGTAGCAATGGCAGCCAAGTGGGCTACCAAGATGACATCGGGAATCTCAATGATGTCAATGGCCCAAATCTAGTAGGTGGAGTGTAACAACTCGCTATTTGAAAGAACTAGAAAGAGCAAGAATTGGAAATAGTCATTTTTGGACATAATGAAAAATCTGGAAAATTGGTTAAGTTGAGTTTGCATTTTTAGTCAACTTCAAACGACCATAAATCTTAGCTCAGGATGAGTTAGGGGTGCTTCAAGATACCATAGGAAATATCTTGGAATTATATTTCCAACGCTGCCGAGCTTGCACAATTCCGAGTTTGTATGAGTTAGATATGCCCATTTGAAGTTAGGCTATTTGGATATGGAAAGTCCAATCCGGATTTTGGTCTTTTCCATACCCAATTAAATTAATTCATTTTTTGATAATTACTTAGGGGTTTAAACTAAAGTTGGACAGTTTCGCCTTTGAAATTTGAGTTAGGGTTTTGAGAGAAGAGAAAAGAAGATGAGAAAGGAGAAGAGAAGGCAAGGAATCGTTAATTCTTGAAGCTAAGGTCATGGATTTCATCAAGGGGTGATCCTACAAGGTATGTGATATGACATAGCATTGGGTTAGTTCACCCACGCGCTAAACATGATTCAATTCAACGTAATTGTATTATTTTGAAAGACAACTTTATGAGTTCTTGATGAAATTCTATTGAAATCTTCTGGGTTCTTGTTGTTGAAGTTTCTTGAGTTGGATTCATGCAATTAGGTGTTTTTCGAGCAAAATCTTATGTATTTTGAGCTTATAGTCAATTCCAAGTGTTTGAGGAAAGAACCAAGTGAAATTTGAAGGCTTAGAGTTGAAAAATGAAGAAGAAAATTTGGGATTTTCTACGGAAGGGGATGGGGCGCCGCGCCTCTCAGCACGCCGCAAACTAGTTCTTGAATTTTGACCTTTGGGGAGCCACGCCAGCTAGAGCACCCCAAGTTAGTCTCTGAATTTTACCCTTTGGTGCACCGCACCTCTCAGAGCTCCAGGGACACCAGTTCTTTCACCTTTTCCCCCTTCTTTCCGTACTAGTTCCTTAGCAACGTACCTATATTTTCTAGTCGATTTCTATACTCTAAGGTACATATAAACATCATGAAATCATCCATAAGCATGAGATCATGAACTTTGAATCCATTATTCAATTCAAGGAAAGTTAAAAGTCAAGTCAAGAGGTTAAGAGTTATGCCAAAAGAAGTTCATTTCTTCAAAGATTATATAGGAACTAAGTATTCCCAAGAGTTAAAATGTTTTTACATTTAAGGAAGAAAGGAAACACCGAGCTTTCAAGCTAAGTTTTTGAGTAATTTCTCTCAAACCAAAGAAAGAGTTTTTGTTTTAAAAACATATGAACTAAGTATATTTTGGGAGTAGTATTGAGCACCAATATGGGGACGCGAGTTCATAATAACTCAAGTCTCCATAAACCATGTAGCTCATGGGTAGAAAGGATCATACTTTTTAGATGACTCCTTAGTGCTTTTTAGCATAGACTAGTGGATCCACTTAGTTAAGTTGTTCTATATGACGGTAAAGTATAGGACAGTTCTGGCAGTGTAGTCAAGATGTTGTATCATCACTTAGGCTCATAGTAGTAGTTGTCGGTTAGAGAAAATCCCACTGTTTTATACTACTTTATATGTAAACCGAGTTTTTATTGCATTTATTTAACAAATTGAGTTGCTACCTTCTATTTTAAATGCTTTTTATAGCTACACTATTATTGTTGTTTACTTTGCATTTGAGTTGAGTTATTACATGAGTTGAGTAAAGCCAATGTAAGTGTTCTTTCCAAATTTCTTTCAAGCTTATGTATTGTTTAGTATTCCCCTCGCATACTCGTATATTCAATGTATTGATCCCATTTGGTCTGCATCATTTTATGATGCAAACACGGGTAACCAGGATCAGCATCCAGTGCCTCATTGATCCAGTGGAGCACTCAGAGTCAGTTGGTGAGCCTCATTGCTTTTCAAAGAGCTCATTTTTACATTGCTTTCTAGTATTTCAATTGTTGGGATTATCAAGGGTCTTGTCCCGACATCCCTCTTTGTTTTAGAGGCTGCGTAGATGAGTAGTTATTGTTCTTTAGTTTTTCCATTTTCAGCTATTTACGTTAACACTTGAGTTGCCATTTAGTCTAAGATATTATCTCTTGAAGTTATTTACATAAGTTATATCTTGAGACTGTTTTCTTGATTATTAAATCTTTCGCTACAAATTAAGCAAGGCCAAGGGTTCGCTTGGGGTTAGAAATGGTTCTCAAGTGCTAGTCCCACCTAGGGTGTAGGCTTGTAGCGTGACAAACTTGGTATCAAAGCACAGAGTTCAAGAGTCGTAGGGAATATATGAAGTCATGTCTATAGAGTCCTAGTTATCGGTGTGAAGTGTGCCACATCTATAATTAAGAGGCTGCAACACTTAGGAAATTACCTCACTTCTTTCACACTCATTTCATTCGTTAGAGTTTGATCTCTAAAATATTTATTCTAATTCATGATTGTGTGCATCTTTTAGTTAATTATGCCTCCAAAGAGATCTATCTGAGGTCGTCCTACTAGGAGGAACTTTGAGGAGCAAGGGGTACCTAATGCACCTGAAGTGCAACCCCAAGGAAAAGTTAAGAATGTTGAGTTTAGGGAATCGATTTGATTGCTAAGACAAGTTGTGACTAACCAGGTTGGGCTATAAAGAGGAGCTAGATAGGAAGTGGAGGATACTTTGAGAATCCGAGAGTTCTTTAGGATGAATCCTCCAAGTTTCACTGGTTCAAGAACTACTAAGGATCTAGAATGTTTTGTTGAGGAATTGCAAAAGGTATTTGAGGTCATGAATATTGATGATACTCAGTGAGTTGAAGTAGCTACATATCAACTGAAGAATGTTGCTAGGACTTGGTTTGACTAGTGGAACAAGGATAGAGCTGAGAGAGCACCACCTGCGAGTTGGGCTTGTTTTGAGGAAGCCTTCTTGGGGCATTTATTTCCTCGAGAATTGAGAGAGTCCAAGGTGCAAGAGTTTCTCACCCTTGAGCAAGATTCACTAAGTGTTCATGACTACAACTTGAAGTTCACCCAATTTTCTCGATATGCTCCAGAGATGGTTGCGAATATGAGAAGCAGGATGAGTCTTTTTGTTGCTGGGTTGTCCCATCTGTCATGCAAAGAGGGCAAGGCAGCCATTCTAAATGGGTACATGGATATAGCAAGGTTGATAGTCTTTGTGCAACAGGTTGTGGAAGAGAAGCTAAGTGATAGGAAGGAGTTTAGAATTAAAAAAGCGAAGACAAGGAATGAGTTTGGGCACCAAAGAAATAATGTGAATCGGTATTCTTTCCAACAAAAGCAAAAGGGACCTGCTCCATCATCAGCTAGTGCACCTGTACCTAGAAATAAATGTGAGTATAACAGTAAGAATTCCCAGCACTTCAGGGCTAGACCTGCCCAATCTTAGGGTAGTACAACACAGAGGCAAATGGGCTCCTGTATAAGCTAAGTGTGATAGAACCCACCCAAGTAAATGTTGTGATGGCTCCACAGGTTATTTTAAGTGTGGACAAGAGGTCACTTCATGAAAGAGTGCCCTAGGAACCGGCAAGGAAATGGAAATCAGGGCAATAGAGCCCAATAATCATCAGTTGCTCTACCCGACAGGGCTGCACCTAGGGGAGCTGCATTCGGTACTAGCGGAGGAGCAAACTGCCTTTATGTGATCACTAGTCATCAAAAACAAGAGAAATCTCCAGATTTTGTCACTGGTATGATCAAAGTCTTTACTCTTGATGTTTATGTTTTGCTAGACCCAGGAAAAAGTTTATCTTTTGTGACTCCTTATGTTGCAAATAATTTTGATGTTCTTCCTCAGAAACTTTGTGAAACCTTTTGGGTTCTTAAACCTCTTGGGGAGCCTATTCTAGCTGAGCAAGTATATTATGATTATGTCATTTCCATCAATCACAAGAACACTATGGCTAATTTAGTTGAGTTAGACATGGCAGATTTCGATGTCATTCTTGGTATGGACTGGCTTCAAGCTTGTTATGCCTCTATTGATTGTAGAACTCGAGTTGTTAGGTTCCAAATTCCTAATGAGCCAGTTAATGAGTGGAGTAGTAGTTCAGCAGTGCCTAAGGGTCATTTCATTTCGTACCTTAAGGAGAGAAAGTTAGTTTCCAAGGGGTGTGTCTATCACTTATTTCGAGTTAATGACTCTAGTGTTGAGATACCTCTTATTCAGTCAGTTTCAGTTGTAAAAGAGTTTCCATAAGTCTTTCCTGATGATTTTCCCAGAGTCCCTCCTGAGAGGGAAATAGACTTGGGTATAGACAGTCTTACAGATACTCGTCCTATATCCATTCCGCTAATAGAATGGCACTAGTAGAGTTAAAAGAGTTGAATGAGCAGTTGAAAGATCTCCTAGATAAGGGTTTTATTCGAACAAGTGTCTTACCTTGGGACGCTCTGATCTTATTTGTGAGGAAAAAAGGTGGTTCCCCTAGGATTTGTATAGACTACCGCCAGTTGAACAAGGTCACCATCAAGAATAAGTACCCTCTTCCAAGAATTGATGATCTCTTCGATCTAATTCAGGGTGCTATTTTTTTCTCTAAGATAGACCTCAAATTAGGCTACCATCAGTTGAGGGTAAGGGAATGTGATATTCCAAATAGAGCATTCAGAACCCGTTATAGTCATTATGAGTTTCTAGTTTTTTCCTTTGGTTTGACCTATACGCCTGCAGCATTCATGGACCTTATGAATAGAGTATTCAAACATTATTTAGATATGTTTGTTATTGTGTTCATTGATGACATACTAATCTATTCAAGGAATGAAGAAGATCATGCTAGTCATCTCCGAATAGTTCTCCAAACTTTAAAGGATAGAGAGTTATATGCCAAGTTCTCTAAGTGTAAGTTTTGGCTTGAATCTATGGCATTCTTAGGCCACATTGTGTCTGGAGAGGGAATTAAAGTTGACACTTAGAAAATAGAGGTGGTGTAGAATTGGCCCATACCCATATCCCCAACTAATATTAGGAGTTTCTTAGAGTTGGTTGTATATTATATAAGGTTCGTATAGGGGTACTCATCTATTTCGTCCCCTTTGACCAAGTTGACCTAGAAAATAGTAAAATTTTAATAGTCTAAAGCTTGTGAGAAAAGCCTTCAGGAATTGAAAAAGAGGTTGACTACTGCCCCAGTATTGACCTTACCAGAAGGTACTCAAGGTTTTTTTGTATGTTTTTATCTGTCTAGAGTTGGTTTGGATTGTTTGTTCATGCAGAATGACAAAGTTATAGCTTATACCTCCAGACAGCTGGAAGTTCATGAGAAGAATTACCCAACCCAAAATCTAGGATTGGCTGTCGTAGTATTTGCTTTAAAAATATGGCTCCATTATATTTATGGTGTTCATGTGGATATGTTCACTGATCACAAGAGTCTTCAGTATGTGTTTACTCAGAAATAGCTTAATCTCAGACAAAGAAGGTGGTTAGAATTACTTAAGGATTATGACATGAATATTCTTTATCACCTATGTAAGGCTAATTTTGTTGATGATGCTTTAAGCAGGTAGTCTATAGGTAGTACCACCCATGTTGAGGAAGAAAAGAAAGAATTAGCAAAAGATGTGCATAGACTTGCACGATTGGGAGTTCATCTAATGGATTCCACTAAAGGAGGAGTAGTGGTGATGAATGGGGTTGAATCATCATTAGTGTTAGAAGTAAAAGAGAAACATGACCAAAATCCTATTTTGCTTGAATCGAAGGCAAATGTTCATAATAAAAAAGTTTGGATTTTGAACAAAGGGGAGATGGTGTGTTAAGGTATCAAGGTAGGTTGTGTGTACCAAGGGTGGATGAACACCAAGAGAGCATTATGGAAAAAGCTTATAGCTCCAGCTATTCCATTCATCCGGGTTCCACAAAAATGTATCGTGATTTGAGAGAATTTTATTGGTGGAGTAGTATCAAAAAGGGCATTGCAAAGTTTCTTGCTAAGTGTTTGAATTGCCAATAAGTTAAAGTAAAGCACCAAAGGCCCTATGGTATGGCTCAAAATATAGAACTTTCGAAATGGAAGTGGGAGATGATCAATATGGACTTCATCACAAGTTTACCAAGGTCTCGCAAGCAACATGATTCTATTTAGGTGATTTGATAGAATGACAAAATCAGCCCACTTTTTGTCGGTAAAGACTACCCATATAGTAGAAGACTATGCCAAGTTGTATCTTTAAGAGATAGTTAGACTTCATAGGGTGCCAGTATCGATTATTTTAGATAGAGGTGCACAATTTACTACACAGTTCTGGAAATATTTTCAAAAAGGCTTGGGTTCAAAGGTGAACTTAAGTACTTCTTTTCATCCTCAGACAGATGGGCAAGCAGAGCACACCATTCAGACCTTAGAGGATATGTTGAGGGCTTGTGTTCAAGGGGAATCGGGATGATCACTTACCTCTCATCGAGTTCGCTTACAACAATAGTTACAACTCTAGCATACAAATGGCTCCTTATGAATCTCTTTATGGGAGAAGATGTAGATCTCCTATTGGATGTTTTGAAGTTGGTGAAGCTGGGTTGATAGGTATAGACTTAGCTCATCAAGCTATGGAGAAGGTGAAATTTATTCAAGAGAGGTTGAGAACAGCGCAGAGTCATCAAAAATCCTACACTGATGTTAAGAGAAGGGAGTTACAGTTTGAAGTAGATGATTGGGAATATTTGAAAGTTTCACCCATGAAGAGTGTTATGAGATTTGGTAAGAAAGGGAAGTTTAGTCCCCAGTATATTGGTCCTTACAGAATATCCAAGAGGATTGGCAATGTAGCTTATGAGTTAGAGCTACCACAAGAGTTAGCAGCGGTTCATCCGGTATTTCACGTCTTCATGTTGAAGAAGTGCATGGGACATCCTTCACTTATCATACCAACTGAAGATATTTGTATCGACGATTGCTTATTCTATGAGGAGATTTTGGTTTAGATTCTAGACCATCAGGTTCGCAAGTTGAGAACCAAGGAAGTAGCATTAGTCAAAGTCCTTTGGAGGAATCAATTTGTGGAGGAAGCTACTTGGGAAGTTGAAGAAGATATGAAGAAGAGATATCCATATATCTTTAAGCTCGGAGAAATTCCAGACCAAGGTACTAAATTTTATTCTTAGTACTCTTTAATTTATATACTTGATGTGTTAGATTTGCTTGTTGGGTGTTTGAACTGAATGATAGTTGTTACACCCTTAGCCTAGTAAGAGTAATCTCATTCAAGGATGAATGTTCCTAGAGGGGAGACATTATAACACCTCGCTATTTCAAAGAACTAGAAAGAGCTAGAATTGGAAATAGTCATTTTTGGAAAGAATAAAAAATCTAGAAAATTGGTTATATTAAGTTGAGTTTGAGTTTTTAGTCAACTTCAAACGACCTTAACTTCTAGCTCAGTATGATTTATGTGTGCTTCAAGACACCTTAGGAAAGATCTTGGAATTATCTTACCAATGCCGCTGAGTTTACGCAATTCCGAGTTCGTATGAGTGAGATATGCCTATTTGAAGTTGGGTTGTTTGGATAAGGAAAGTCCAATTCGGATTTTAGAAGGATATTTTAGTCTTTTCCATACCCAATTAAATTAATTCATTTTTGGTAATTACTTAGGGTCTAAACTGTAGTTCGTCAGCTTACGTTTTCGAAATTTGAGTTAGGGTTTTGAGATAAGAGAAAATAAGAGGAGAAAGGAGAAGAAAAGGCAAAGAATCATCGATTCTTGAAGATAAGGTCATGGATTTTGTCAAGCGGTGATTCCTACGAGGTATGTGAGATCACATAGTGTGGTTTAGTTCACCCACACACCAAACATGATTCAATTCTGCGTAATTGTATTATTTTGAAAGACAAGTTTATGAGTTCTTGATGAAATTCAGTTGAAATCTTGTGTGTTCTTGTTGTTGAAGTTTCTTGAGCTGGATTCATGTAATTAGGCATTTTCTTCGAGTAGAATCCTATGTATTTTGAGCATATAGTTGATTCCAAGTGTTTGGGGAAAGAACCAAGTGAAATTTGAGGGTTTAGAGTTGAAAAAAGAAAAAGAAAATTTGGGATTTTCTGGGGAAGGGGCTAGGGCGCCGTGCCCCAAAACAGTTCCTAAATTTTGACCTCTCAGTGCCGCACCAGCCAGAGCGCCCTAAGTCAGTCTCTAAATTTTACCCTCTGGCGCCCTGTGCCTCTCAGAGCACCAGGGATGCCAGTTCTCTCACCTTTTCCCCCTTATTTCCATACTAGTTCCTTAGCAACGTACCTATGTTCTCTATTCAATTTCTATAGTCTGAGGTACGTCTAAACATCATGAAACCATCCATAAACATAAGATCATGAACCATGAATCCATAATTCAATTCAAGGAAATTTAAGAGTCAAGTCAAGAGGTTAAGAGTTAATTCAAGAGAAGTTCATTAAGTTTTCCAAAAGTCATTTACAAATGTTTTAACTTAGTTTTAAAACTTAAGCTTTGAGTTGAGTAAAGAGTAAGAATAAAGTTCATTTTTTCAAAGATTATACCGGAACTAAGTATTCCCAATAGTTAAAATGTTTTCACATTTGAAAGGAAACACTAATTTCCTAGAGACATTTTAAGCTAAGTTTTTCAGTAATTATCTCAAACCAAAGAAAGAGTTTTTGTTTTAAAAACATATGAGCTGAGAATATTTTGGGAGTAGTATTGAGCATCGATATGGGGACGCGAGTTTATAATAACTAAAGTCTCCATAAACCATGTAGTCATCATGGGTAGAAAAGGATCATACTCTTTAGATGACTCCTTTGAGCTTTTTAGCATAGACTAGTGGATCCACTTAGTTGAGGCATTCTATATGATGAAAAAGTATAGGACAGTTCTGGCAGCTTGGGTAAGACATTGTATTATCACTTAGGCTCATAGTGGTGGTTGTCAGTTAAAAAAATTCCCACAATATTATATTACTTTATATGTAAACTGAGTTGTTACTGCATTTATTTAACAAATTAAGTTGCTACCTCGTGTTTTAAATGCTCTGTATAATTGCACTATTATTGTTGTTTAATTTGCATTTGAGTTGAGTTATTACATGAGTTAAGTAAAGCCAAGATAAGTATTCTATTCAGATTTCTTTCAAGCTTATGTCTTGTTTAGTATTCCCCGAGAATACTCATACATTCAATGTACTGATTCCATTTGGCTTGCATCATTTTATGATGCAAACACAAGTAACCTGGATCATCTTCCAGTGCCTTGTTGATCCAATTAAGCACTCAGAGTCAGTTGCTGAGCCTCTTTGCTTTCCTAAGGGCTCCTTTTTGCATTGCTTTCTAGTATTTTAGTTTTTAGGATGATTGGGGGTCTTGTCCCGACATCCCTCTTTGTTTTAGAGAATTCGTAGATGAGTAGTTATAGTTCTTTAGTCTTTTCATTTTCATTTGTTTACGTTAAGACTTGAGTTGTCATTTTTTCTAAGATATTATCTCTTGAAGTTATTTGCATAAGTTATACCTTGAGACTGTTTTCTTGATTATTAAGTCTTTTGCTACAAGTTAAGTCGGGCTAAGGGTTCGCTTAGGGCCAACAGTTGTTCTCAAGTGCCAATCCTATCCTGGGTGTAGGCTCGGGGCGTAGCATGGAGTAAGTGTCATTCATCTACCTCCGGCTGATGGAAACGTGGTGTTTCACATTACAAGCACTATGTTGCAGCTCTTATAATTGAAAGGCGTGTGCTGTAGGCTGGCTCATGAGGATCCCCATGAGCATATAAGGAATTTTTTTGATGTTTGTGGATCGTTCTCATTTAAGAACATATCTAAAGAATTCGTCCGGTTGAGGTTGTTTGCATTTTCTCTAATGGGAGAAGCCTGCAAGTGGTTGGTTGAGTTGCCAAGAGATTCTATCACTTCGTGGGAAGAGCTTAATACTGCATTCCAAGTGCGATCTTTCCTTCCTTCAAAGATGATGACTCTTTGGGACAGTATTCAAAGCTTCAAACGTTTGAAGGGTGAGCCAATCAATAAGACTTGGCGAAGGTTTAAGAGGTTGGTGTTGCAACACCCAACTCATAGATTGACCAATAATGTATTGCTGCAATACTTCTATAAAAGCCTCGATTCGGTGAACAAGGGAGTGGTTGATCAACTTTCTCTGGGAGGTTTAATGCAACAGCCTTTTGTGATAGCAGCCCAACTCCTTGATGGCATGACCAAGATTAACCGGGCATGGTACACCCATGAAGATCAAGTCTCTCCTCTTACTTACAAATTGACAAAGCAACAGATTGAAAAATATTAAGAGAGAGACCAAAACATGGCAAAGATGATGACCTAACTGGACATCTTGGCCAAGAACGTCATGGGTGTTGGTACTAGGAGTGTTAATGCAGTTGGTGTTGGTGGTGTAAACCCCGAAGAGGCCAAATTTGAAGCGTTGTACAATGAGAAAGTGAACTTCCTAGACAATGAAAGAGGAGGTTATCATACAAGGTCGAGTGGTAATTAAGGTTGGAATAGAGATGAGGGCTGGAGGGACCATGATAGAAAATGGCATGATTGTAATGGCACTTTGAAGGAAAGAGAAGGGGAGATGGATAGGTATGTTCCTACCCAAGAGCGTCAAAAGTCCAAAGATTCTGAGGGTGGCCTGACTGAGGATATGCTCTCACGTATTCTCAATAAGGTTGAAGGGTGGGTCTGATAAAGTTTTGAAGGAAATGAAGAAAGATATATCGACTCTCAACCAGACGGTGACCTCTCATTTTGTCTCTATCAAACAGTTGGAGACCCAAATGGTTCAATTTTTTTCTCATTTAAACCCAAGACAACAAGGGGGGTTGCCTAGTGATAGTATGGCTAAACCTCAAGAATGATGCTTGAGTGGGTACTTGCGTCGTGCCACAACGTTAACTAAGGTGCTTCTTGGGAGGCAAACCAAGTTTTTAATGCTTTGTGTTTTTATTTTGAATAATGGGTGTTGATTGTGCAAGTTGAAGTATGGAGTGTGTTTGAAAAACGCAGGTTGGCGAGCCAAGTGTCCAGTCGGTAACTCGCCAAAGAGGTCAGCGAGCCTAACTTGGACCGTCGTTGGACTCACAAAAATCAAAGGTGAGAGTCTATAAAACTCAATGGACCCAAGAACAAGTCAGTGACTCACCGAACAGGTCAGCAATCTCAACTTAGTCCGTCGTTTAGACCACAAAATAAAATAGAGGTCCTATAAAACTCAGCAAGGTAAGTAACCACTCGGCGAGTCATCGAGTGGTTCGGCAAGGATGACTAATATCCCCGAAAGGGCCACGAACTGAAAGGTTTTAAAAGACCAAAGGTTTAAAATTTCAAACTTTTTCATATTCCCTTATTTTAGCCTTATACAATGACACCCGCACTCTAGATTTTTCATATTTTCCTAGTTTTATCGCTTTTGCTCTTGATCTCATGCTCGGAGTTGGAATACATTGCCGCCTAGCTTGCTAAACTCGTATTTCATCTTAATGCTTGGTTTTCCAAACCCCAAACTCTTGAATAACAGTTGAACTCAAAATGCATGTGTTTAAATTTTGATTGATGTTTCTTGGACCTATTCTAAAATTGTAATCGTTTGCTAGTTTGCCTATCGTAGTTTTGTAATTGTGCTTAATTGCTTAATATGATGATTTCCCGAATTTTGTGCTTTAAAATTGATAAATTTTTGGGTTGCATTAAATTGTTGTTGGGTCTAGTCAGGTGAAGTCTGAGTAACCCCAATTGTGCTAAATGGCATTCTTTTCCCAATGATGGAGCATTTGACATCATTCTTAAGGGCAAAAGTCGTCAAATGACCAATTTTTGGCCAAACTGGAGGAACTCAGAGTACCCTGGTGGCATGGGTCTAATCGGTCTAAGCTTAATTGAATGAGTGTGTGGTCTGAGCTTGCCGAGTTCACTTGGTGACTCGCCAAAACATCACTTGATCACCTATTTTATGCCCCCTAACCCCTAAAACACACTGTAACTTTTGGTGGGCTAGCTCACTTTTTGAAGAACTAGAAAGACTTAGAGTTGGAAAGAAACCATTTTTGGAAATAATCAAATCTGTAAAGTTTGACAAAGTAAAGCTAAGTGTGAGTGTTGGGTCGACTTCAAACAACCATAACTCCTATATAAGGATAAGTAAGGTGTCCTATATGATACCATAGGAAAGATCTTTGAATTATCTTTCCAACGCCACCAAGTTTGCTTAGTTTTGAGTTCGTATGAGGGAGATAGGTCCATTCGAAGTTGGGCTATCTAGATAAGAAAAGTCAAAACTGGATTTTAGAAGATTATTATGGTCTTTTCACTACCCAATCAATTAAATTCATTTTTGGTGATTAAGTTGGGGACAAAACTGATTGGATTCAGTTTATGCTTCAAAAAAATAAGTTAGGGTTTTGAGAGAAGAGAAAAGAAGAGGAGAAAAGAGGAGAGGATCAAGGCGTTCATCAAGGTTTTTGCGTTTTGTTGCAGATTTTTGCCATGGTTTTAATCCCTAAGAGATGTGTAAGCTTCCATAGTGTTGGGTTTATTCACCCACACGCCAATCCTATTATTTTCAGTGAAATTTCATTCTTGACGTTGAAAGATTAGAGTTCTTGATGAGTTCTTAAGAAGTGTTCTTGAAGTTCATCCTAAATCTTGTCGTGTTGGGGTTTTGATGAGTTCTTGAGATGGAAGTGAGTGTTTTGAGGGCTGTACTGAGTAAATTAGAGTGTACTTATGTTAAGTAATTGAATCCAAGTGATTGGGAAAGAAACCATTTGATTCTAGGCGAGTTAGGGTGAGGAAACGAACAAAGAAATTTATCGTGTTTTCTGGGTTAAGGCCTGGTGCGTCGCACCAGCTAGTGCGCCCCAAATTATTTTCTAAAGTTTAGGGGCTGGTGCCCTATGCCACTCAGTGCACCAAGGCCTCCTGCCCCGTCCAATATGCAATCGGTTGCTCCGTTTGAGTTTTTATAAAGTGTATCTTCACTCCTTTCAATTTTAACTACTCTAAATGAATTCTAAACACCTAGAAATCATTCATAACATGATCATAACCTTGAATTCATAATTCAAATTCAAAGTAGAGTTAAGAGTTAAGTCTTGAGAATTATTTCGGACATTCTAAGAAAAATCCCTTTGAGTCCTTTTGTGGAGTCTTCTACAACTTCTAGTAATGTGTTTCAAGACTCGAGCAAGTGAGTATGAGAATGAGGAGAATGTATCCATGAGTCTACATTGTCACAACGATGTCCTTCATATCATGAACCATAACTCTTGAATTAATAATTCAAATTCAAGAAAGAGTTAGAGTTCAAGAAATTATTTGAGTTCAATTGTGAATCCTTTCACATCAACTGTCGATTTGAGCTAAGTTTTTAGGAAGTAAGTATGAGAATGATAAGAGTCGTATGCCTTAGTTCCATGAAAATTAGACCCTTGAGTCGAGTCATTCATGCCCATAAATTCCACATAAACTCCATCAGTTGAGTATCTTTGTGAGGAGTAGTATCTTTAAGCTCTAAGTCATGAGTAATGAGTTCCTAATCATTTTGTGATTATATTCCTAATCACGGGGCTACTACATGTTACCTGTAACACCCAAAAAACTAGTAGGTGAAACTCGAGCCTTACGTTAGAGTTTTTGAGTTTGATGTCGGGTTTAAAAGTATAAAATGGTTTCCTGAACTTAGGATAAGGGGTTTAAGGGTTAAACGTTAAGGTACGACCCCCCAAGGACCAACCAAGGGACCTTGAGGAGGAACCTAAAGCCTAACCCCCAAGACTCCCAATGACCGTAGGTGGGGGTCATGGGTCAGGCCCTCAAATAAAGGTTTCATTCCACCCACCCAATGACCTGCAGGATAGGTCGTAGACCTACCTACGGTCCATAGATCATGGGCGTAGGTGGTGCCTACAAATCTGTTGTCATGCCTCAAATTCCATCAAGACAGACAGGCACCCAATGCCCTAAAGGCCCGAGAGAACCAACATGGAACCTGTGCTTACTATGCATATAACTATGACAATTTTGTGACACGTTCACATAGGATATAGCGATACGAACCAACATAAGTAGACCCAAAACTTATATACAAGACTTAGCTGTTGAGGCCACAACTTGTTAAGCGCAACTGAACCATATACATAAGTCTACAAAGCCTCTAAAGATAGAAAACCTTAGAGTAGGTCGGGACAAACCCTGCCTTACCCTTAACTATGACACAATACCAAAATGAATCTACCAAGGAATCCATAATGCTCCGAATCAACCTAGAGCTCACCAAAAGTAGCTGAGTGTCGTGTGCTCCTACTGAGGAGGTCTACTAGTTGGAGTACCTGTGCCTGTAGCATGAAATTCAGCGTCCCTCGCAAGGAACGCTAGTACGACAAAGATATACTAAATATGTAAGGCAATCACATATATAAAATAAGAGTTCGAATGAAACCAAGTATCAATATATACGTGCATAAATTAGAACAGAAGACCACCTTTGTTAACTCTTGTGGGATCGTGTATGTTACATTCTTGTCTTTATCTTTCTGTGTGTTATGATCTTTATAAGGCATGTGATATGAATGACCAGCTGATTAGTGGTAGAATAGAATGACCCATGCTAGGCATTTTAACCCCTGGGATGCGGTCCTCATAATTACACAAATTGGAATCGGCCCATGCTAGGCTTTCACCCCTGAGCTGCCACCCTTAATTATACAGATTGCATCACTTAGATTCTTTAATCCTTGAGATTGTTGTTTTGGTGGTCATAATCATTTTTGATATTTGGAACTACATACCAGTAGTAGAAGACATGAAAATAATACTTCAAAGAAGTAACAATGACATAAGGAGCTATGTAACATTAATGCATTACTTGTGAACTTAAATGACACAGTTGACTTCAACTGACTTGGAGAAGGATTCACCAAACTTTCTTTTGCAAATACCATCTCTATACCAACACATAGGAGGATAATTACACAATTATAGAGTAGTAGTAAACCTAAAATGAAATAGTTCTATAAACTAAGGAGAGGGGGAAATATTGTTAGCTATTTGGAGATCGTACACTGCCACTATGTTTACTTTACTAGGAACAGAACTTAGGAAATTCATTCATTATTATTCATCGTAAATATCAAATTTCATGCCGAAGAATATTGAATCAAATAGCCTTACATACCTTATCCTCTGACCAATACAACTACACAATTCAGCCTCCCCTTTGAGGTTTTAATCTACAATATAAGTCATGATAAACTTCAATTAGCAACTATCACGCTATGAGACTCATAAAATAGTAGCTTACTTTGACGGATAATGAGCACATACAGCCCTTAAAACAATGTGTATCACCACACCTTCCCTCTCAGCTCAATACATACATTATATATCCTTTTCCAAGATTACCCAAACTGCACCATCAAAAATACACATAAAACAACCTCAAATATTCTTGATCATACAACCAATTATTGAATTCACCACCTTATTGAGTTATTTACGACAGCACACCCGTAATTCCTCACTCAAACTCATACATAAGGTGGAAGAAAATGGAGCAGTCACCTTACCTCAATTTCTGCAACTTTTCCTTATAACTTGAATTCCTGTAGAACTTCAACTTCCCTTCAAACTTAAACCAAAGAAGAACAGAAAAATATCTTAATAATTAAGGAAAGTGAGCAGTAGCTTGTGGGAACTTCTGCCTTGTACTTATAATTAATCATGAATAACATGTTTACTAGTCTTCTATGGGAGAATTAGGCTAAATCCATAAGTGTTTCTCCTACCTTGGTTTGTAGATATGAGGGTTTATTCAAGAACCCTAGAAGGAACTTTAAGGCTGCTGGTTTAAGCCTTAAGAGAAAAGGGAGAGAGAGCTGAAGTTAAATATGATTTTCCTTAATTGTTAAAATGAGTGAAAAACATCAACTTATATTTGATTTATATGGAGCCTTCATGACCATAAAAAAAAACCCTCTAGAACCTCCCTTTTTATTCTCCATTTCAGCCACTAATTGGTCAAGTAGGTGATGCACCTACTTATGTACATCAAGCTGCTCAAAAGGTCAAACTAGGTGATGCACCTACTTGCCTATTTTTGGGCTTAACTAGATTGGGCCTTGGCAGATTTGGTTGTTGGGCTATATTTCCATTTTCATTTTCTTTTATTTAATTTAGGCCTCAAGTGATTCCATTGGCATAGGCCCAAATCTGATCCATAAACCTTGGCCTTTTTAACTAGATCCATATAGCTCAAGTAGGTGATGCACCTACCTGGTCCTTTGGACTAGTCAATAAGTCAAAGTAGGTGATGCACCTACTTGTAACCTATTAGCTTAGTTAAGTCAAGCAAGCAACTCACTTATTTAATTCCTTTTTCTAAATATTAACCCTTTTGCTTTAAATTAGCACTTAACTTTCAACTTTTAGCTCAATTACCACCTTACTATCTCGAGTTTAAATACTCCCATTAGAGTTAACTTGCAGTATACATGCTGAAACGTGCAAGACATCACATCACCTTCCAATCTAGTTTAAACAAATGCTAATCATATAAAAGACATGGTCCCTCGCCTATACTGTAAGGCTTTGTCAAGTATCACAAGAATAGAACAAGCATATGAATAATACGGGTTGTTACATCTTTCCCCCCTTAAAACATTCGTCCTCAAATGTTAGCATGGTTATCCAGCCCAAACAAATTCAATCCTAAGTTAGTACTAATATCAATCATATTGAACATATAGACTTATACTTACTTGTTAACTCCTCAACTCAACATTTTCATCTTTCACATCGATTTGGAAGAGATGAGGATACTTCAATTTCATTGCTTCTTTGGCTTCCCATGTAATTCTTCTACTTGTTGGTTCCTCCATATTACTTTTACAAAATCTACTTCTTTATTTCTTAACTTCCTAACTTGTCGATCCAGAACATAAATGGGTACTTTTTCATAAGTGAGATCTCTCGTAACCTGTACATCTTCAGTAGGAGTAATACGAGATGGGTCACCTATGCATTTTCGAAGCATTGAGACATGAAACACCGGATGAATGGTTGAAATCTATTGAGGTAGCTCTAACTCATACGCAACATGGCCAATTCTTCGAATAATCTTATATGACCCTATATAGCGTGGACTCAACTTTCCCTTTTTACCAAACCTTATTACCTCTTTCATTGGTGACACCTTCAAAAACACTTAATCCCCTATAGAAAATTCTAGTCCTCTCCTTCTAACATCCACATAAGATTTATGTTGACTTTGAGCTGTTTCTAGCCACTGCTGTATCACTTTGACTTTTTCCATAGCTTGATGAACAAGGTCTGGCCCAAATAAGGTAGTTTCACCTGTTTCGCACCAGCCAATTGGGGATCTACATTTTCTACCATATAAAGCTTTATAAGGTGCCATTTTAATACTTGAATGGTAGTTATTGTTGTATGCAAACTTGATTAATGGCAAATGATCATCCCAACTACATTTGAAGTCTAATATACAAGCTCACAGCATATCCTCATGTGTTTGAATTGTACGCTTTGCCTGACCGTCTGTTTGAGGATGAAAGGTTGTACTTAAATTAACTTGTGTTCCTAAACTCTTCTGAAATGAGTTCCAGAAACTTGCAGTGAATTGAGCTCCCCTATCCGATATAATAGAGATTGGCACTCCATGTAATCGAACTATCTCTTTAATATAAAACCTTGCATAATCTTCAACTGTATAAGTAGTCTTCACCGGCAAGAAGTGTGTGATTTGGTGAGTCTGTCAACTATTACCCATATTGAGTCAAACTTCCAAAATGAGCGAGGCAAACCACTAACAAAATCCAGTTAATCATGTCCCACTTCCAAATTGGAAGTTCTATACACTGCATATAACCTCCGGGCTTTTGGTGCTCTACTTTTACTTGTTGACAATTTGGACATTGAGCCATGAATTCCGTAATGTTCTTCTTCATTTCCCCCCACCAATACATTTATTTCAAGTCATGATACATTTTAGTTGACCCTGGATGGACAGAATATCTCGAATGATGTGCTTCCATCATAATCCTCTTTCCTAATTCATCTATGTTAGGTACACACAATCTGTTTTGACACCGAAGTATTCCCTCTTGCGTAAACTAAAATGCCTTTGTCATACCCTGCTGTACATTCTCCTTAAGTTGTAATAGAATAGGATCAGTGAACTGTTTCTCTTTCACTTCCACTACTAATGAGGATTCTGCCACATTTTACACAATAACTCCTTCGTCTGGATATTCAAGAAGGAGAACCCCCAAGGTAGCTAGTTAGCATAGATCCTTAGTAATTCCTTGTCTTTCCATAGACTGCCTATAAGTGCTTGCCATTATTTTACGGCTTAAAGCATCAGCTACTATATTGTCTTTACCGGGATGATACAAGATATCAATGTCATAATCTCTTAATAGCTCAAGCCATCTTTGCTGCCTCAGATTTAGGTCCTTTTGCTTAAAGATATATTGCAAACTCTTATGATCAGTGTATATGTCAACATGAACTCCATACAAGTAGTGGCGTCATATCTTCAAAGCAAACACAACTACTGCTAGCTCTAGATCGTGGGTTGGATAATTTTTTTAATGTGGCCGCAGCTACCTTGAGCCATAAGCTATTATTTTACCATGCTGCATCAATACACAATCTAAGCACACTCCCGAAGCATCGCTATACACTGCATTGCCTTCTGTGCCTTCTGGAAGTACCAATATAAGTGTGGAAGTTAATTTATTCTTCAGCTCTTAGAAGCTTCTTTCATATTCATCATTCCACTGAAACTTGGTTTCTTTGTATGTTAGCTTTGTCAAGGGTGCAGCAATGGAAGAGAATCCTACAACGAACCTTCTGTAATAACCTGCCAATCCAAGAAAACTACGGATCTCCGTAGGCATTGTAGGTCTTGGCCAATTTTTCACGGCTTCTATCTTCTGGTTATCAACCCTTATTCCTTCATCAGATACAATATGAGCTAAAAATGCCACAGATTTTAACCAAAACTCATATTTAGAGAACTTTGCATACAACTTACGATCACGAAGATTTTGTAACATATGCCGCAGGTGAATAGCATGGTCCTCTTCCGATCTTAAATACACCAAAATGTCATATATGAATACTATCACGAACACATCTAAAAATGGATTGAACATCCTATTCATCAAATCCATAAAAGTTGTTGGTGCATTCGTTAGCCTGAATGACATGACTAAAAACTCAAAATGATCATACCGTGTTCGAAAAGTTGTCTTGGGTATATCTTTGTCTTTGACCCTCACTTGGTGATAACCCGATCTCAGGTCTATTTTTTGAAAAACACCTAGCACCTTGTAACTGATCAAACAAATCATCAATTCTAGGGAGGGGATATTTGTTCTTAATCGTTACCATATTCAACTGCCGGTAGTCGATACACATTCTTAACGAGCCATCTTTCTTGTATATAAATAAAACTGTTGCTCCCCATGGGGACATACTAGGCCTTATGAATCATTTTTCTAATAAGTCTTTTAATTGCTCCTTCAACTCTCGTAATTCTGCCAGAGCCATTTTATACGAAGGAATGGAGATAGGTTGAGTATCTGGAATCACATCAATACCAAACTCTACTTCTCGTTCTGGAGGCAAACCTGGAAGATCTTCAGGAAAAACATCAGGAAACTCATTCACTACCGGAATGGATTGAAAAGTTGGTGGCTCGACATCTATATTTTTCACTCTCACTAGATGACATATGTATCCTTTGGACATCATCTTCTTTTCCTTAAGATAAGAAATAGCTTTACCTCTTGGTGCCCCAAGATTACCTTTCTATTCAAGGACTGCCTCTTTTGGAAATTGGAAATGCATCATCTTAGTTTGGCAATCTACCGTAGCATAACAAGAAGCTAACCAATCCATACCTATTATAACATCAAAATCTACCATTTCTAGCTCAACAAGGTCAGCCAATGTATCACGATCACAAATAGTTACAATGCAATTACAATAAACCCTTCTAGCTATAATAGACTCACTGGTCGGTGTAGATACTTCAAATGGCTTTACTAATTATTCTGGTATTCTTTTGAACTTTTCAGCAATCAATGGAGTAACATATGATAGTGTAGACCTCGGATCAATTAATGCATATATAATATGTGAAAAGATGGACAATGTACCTGTAACCACATCTGGCAAGGCTTCTAAATTTTGTCGATCTCCTAGAGAATATATGCGATTCTGAACTCCACTAGAACTAGCTGCTCCCCTAGCTCCTCCACCACAACCAGTAGGCATTTGTCCCCAACCGAAAAAAGGTGTTGATTATAATGATGCAGCAACTGATCTAGTAAGTTGTGCCACACCACCCACACCCCTATGAGGGCAATTTCTCATCATATGACCCAGTGTACCACACCAAAAACAAACATCTGTCCCAAACCTACATGCACCTAGATAATTCATTCCACATTATTTGCAAGGCTATCGAGGAGGCCTTGATTGGCTCGTACTTCCCAGCTCTTGATGACCCGTTATTTGTGAACCTTGGCTTTCAATTCTTTGCCCAAACTGATTTCCCCTAAACCCTTGAAATTGAGGGGGGGGCACTAGCTATAGAGTAGGAAGATTATGGCCTAAGTGGTCTGTTAAAGAACTGAGGCCTAAACTCACCTTAGGATGGTGTAAAATGCCCCATAGATATGGCCCTCGTAGAATGCCCTGTTTCTGAGTTTTTTGTCCTTCTTCTTTACCTTTGATCCTCGAACTTTTGCACAAAAGCTTGCATCCTCGCTATATCCATATCTTTATTCAACCAAGCAATGGTACAGTCTCTAACCAGATATGAATCTAATCTATCCACATATCGATGAACTCTATCCCCTATAATAGCTACTACATTAGGAGCATACCTGGCCAAGGAATTAAATTTGAGACTGTACTCTCTCACACTCATACTTCCTTGGTGGAGATTTAAGAAATGATATACACGGGCCTCTCGGATCTCCAATGGCAGATAATGGTCAAGGAATGCCTTTTTGAACTCTTTCCACGTAGCTGAAGGTGCATCTATTCCCCTAGGTTGCTTCCAAGCTTCATTCCACAATATAGCCACACCCTTTAATCTATATGCTGCTAGCTCAAGTGCTTCTTTACCACTTACATGCATAACATCCAATGTGCATTGGATTTGATCTATAAAGTCCTGTGGAACTTCATTAGGATCTGACCCGGTGAATGATGGAGGGTCCAAATTAAGGAAGTCACGTATCCATGTGCCATCTACTTTATCTACACCACTAGTACCTACAACTAGACCTTCTTGCCTATGGCCATGGCCAGCAACTATACGAGTCAATAATTGGACTGCATTCCTCAAATCTTGCTCGGTAGCATTAATAGGGGGTTCTTGGGGTGCAATTTCCCTCCTTAGATCTTCTGTAGATGGATGGGTTGGGAAAGTCTATGATAGAGACTTATCTTGAGCCTCATCTTGAACATTTTGACTAGGTGGTGGTTAGTTGGTCCCTTCTTGGGCAGCCACATATACTCGCTTACCAGTACCTTTACTCCTTCTCGTAACTAGCATCCTTGCTATAATAAAACAATTTACAAATTAGATATGATTCACCTACAACACTGGTTCAATCGCACGATCTAAGAAATGAAAGAAAGGAGACAACTCCTACATGTCTCGTAGCCTTCTGTTTATAAATGTGGTGCGCAACACATTTATAAGCAAGACTCTACACAGACACGACTTTGTAGATTCCCTAGTATGACCTGCTCTTATACCACTTTTATCACGCCTAAAATCACATTAAGACAAACAGGCACCCGATGCCCTAAAGGCCCGAGAGAACCAACATGTAGCTTGTACTTACTATGCATAAAACTATGACAATTTTGTGACAACTTCATAAAGGATGAAGCCATACAAACCAACATAAGTAGACCCAAAACTTATATACAAGACTTGGCTGTTGAGGCCACAACTTGCTAAGACGTAACTGAACCATATATATAAGTCTACAAAGCCTCTAAAGAGAGAAAATCTTAGAGTACGTCGGGACAGGCCCCGCCATACCCTTAACTATGACACAATACCAAAATAAATCGACCAAGGACTCCATAAAGCTCCGAATCAACCTAGAGCTCACCAAAAGTAGCTGAGTGTCATGTGCTTCTATTGATGAGGTCTACTAGTTGGAGTACCTATGCCTGCAGCATGAAATGCAGCGTCCCCCGCAAGGAACGTCAGTACGACAAAAATGTACTGAATATGTAACGCAATAACATATATAAAATAAGAGTTCGAATGAAACCAACTATCAATATATGGGTGCATAAATTAGAACAGAAGACCACCTTTGTTAACTCTTGTGGGATCGTGTATGTTACATTCTTGTCTTTATCTTTCTGTGTGTTATGATCTTTATAAGTCATGTGATACGAATGACCAGCTGACCAGTGGTAGAATAGGATGACCCATGCTAGGCATTTTAACCCCTGGGATGCGGTCCTCAAAATTACACAAATTGGAATTGGCCCATGCTAGGTTTTCGCTCCTGAGCTGCCACCCTTAATTATACAGATTGCATCACTTAGATTCTTTAATCTTTGAGATTGTTGTTTTGGTGGTCATAATCATTTTTTATACTTGGAACTACATACCAGTAGTAGAATACATGAAAATAATACTTCAAAGCAGTAACAATGACATAAGGAGCTATGTAACATCAATGCATTACTTGTGAGCTTAAATGACACAGTTGACTTCAACTGACTAGGAGAAGGATTCGCCAAACTTTCTTTTGCAAATACCATCTCTATACCAGAACATAAGAGGATAATTACACAAGTATAGAGTAGTAGTAAACCTAAAATGAAATAGTTCTACACACTAAGGAAAGGGGGAAATATTGTTAGCTATTTAGAGATCGAATGATGCCACTATGTTTCCTTTACTAAGAACAGAACTTAGGAAATTCATTCATTGTTATTCATCGTAAATATCAAATTTCATGCTGAAGAATATTGAATCAAATAGCCTTACATAGCTTATCTTCTGACCAATACAACTATACGATTCAGCCTCCCCTTTGAGGTTTTAATCTACAATATAAGTCATGATAAACTTTAATTAGAAACTATCACACCGTGAGCCTCGTAAAATAGTAGCTAACTTTGACGGATAATGATCCCATACAGCCCTTAAAATAATGTGTATCACCATACCTTCCCTCTCTACTCAATACATACATTATATATCCTTTTCAAAGATTACCCAAACTGCACCAACAACAATACACATAAAACAGCCTCAAATATTCTTGATCATACATCCAATTATTGAACTCACCACCTTCTTGAGTTATTTATGACATCACACCCATAGTTCCTCACTCAAACTCATATATATGGAGGACGAAAATGGAGCAGTCACCTTACCTCAATTTCTGCAACTTTTCCTTATAACTTGAATTCCTGTAGAACTTCAACTTCCCTTCAAACTTAAACCAAAGAAGAACAGAAAAATATTTTAATAATTATGGAAAGTGAGCAGTAGCTTGTGGGAACTTCTGCCTTGTACTTATAATCAATCATGAATAACATGTTTTCTAGTCTTCCATGGGAGAATTAGGCTAAATCCATAAGTGTTTCTCCTACCTTGGTTTGCAGATATGAGGGTTTCTTCAAGAACCCTAGAAGGAACTTTAAGGCTGCTGGTTGAAGCCTTGAGAGAAAAGGGAGAGAGAGCTGAAGTTAAATATGATTTTCCTTAATTGTTAAAATGACTGAAAACATCAGCTTATATTGGATTTATATGGAGCCTTCATGACCATAAAAGAAAAATCCTTTAGAACTTCCCTTTTTTTCTCCATTTCAACCACTAATTGGTCAAGTAGGTGATGCGCCTACTTATGTACATCAAGCTACTCAAAAGGTCAAACTAGGTGATGCACCTACTTGCCTATTTTTGGGCTTAACTAGATCGGGCCTTGGCAGATTTGGCTGCTGGGCTATATTTTCATTTTCATTTTCTTTTATTTAATTTAGGCCTCAAGTGATTCCATTGGCATAGGCCCAAATCTGATCCATAAACCTTGGCCTTTTTAACTAGATCCATATAGCTCAAGTAGGTAATGCACCTACCTGGTCCTTTGGACTGGTCAATAAGTCAAAGTAGGTGATGCACCTACTTGTAACCTATTAGCTTAGTTAAGTCAAGCAAGAAGCTCACTTATTTAATTCCTTTTTCTAAATATTAACCCTTTTGCTTTAAGTTAGCACTTAACTTTCAACTTTTAGCTCAATTACCACCTTACTGTATTGAGTTTAAATACTCCCGTTAGAGTTAACTTGTAGTACACATGCTGAAACGTGCAAGACATCACATCACCTTCCGATCTAGTTTAAACAAATGCTAATCATATAAAAAACATGGTCCCTCACCTATACTGTAAGGCTATGTCAAGTATAACAGGAATAGAACAAGCATATGCATAATACAGGTTGTTACATCTGTCCAAAACTCGGCTAAGGCAAGGGTCTTTTGGTAAATTCCTAGGTTAGTTATTATGAAGTGAGGTCGTTTTATATTGATTTTTTAGACCTATTTAAGACTTTCTTAAGCTATTAATGAATTCATTACCTCATAACTCCCAAATTCAAATCATAACCAACTTAACCCTTTCCAAAAATCTTCTCTCTAAAAACTCCATTGAAGAAGAAGAAAAAGATCAAGTTAGGGCTTGAAGTAGGAGTATTTCTCACATGAATTTGATTGGATTTATTCATCTAAGGTATGGTAGTCTTGAAACATGGAATGCTTTCATCCATGAAGCCCTCAAACTTTCAATTTCAAAGAAGCAAATTCTCCAAAACCTAGGGTTTTCATTCTAAGCAATTTCATAGACTTTTTTAAGCTATTAACTAATTCATTACCTCATTGCTATTTTATGGTGGTTTTAAGATAATCTCCCATGAATCCATGAATTCCCCATAACCCTAATTTATGATTATGTGATGTGGGTGAGTTGTAGTAAGATGAATACGATGCAATTATTCTTGTAGTAGTCTAATTACTTGAATTATGTTATTATTCATGCCTAAATTGTAGTAATTCTATGTGTGTTGGTGAATTATGTTTCATGGTCCTTGAAGGGCAAATTATGAAGATTGTTGTATAATTATGATGCTTATGTACATGCTTTGTGAGTTCAATGAAAGTAATGTGATTATGACTATAATGTAATTGTTGTATTGTTGAAAGGTTATTCTCAATTATACACTTGTGAATGATGATGACATGTTGTGAAAGGTTTCTTAAATGTAATGTTATACCATGAATTGGTAGGTTTAGGGCATCTTCTTCTTATGTAATTAAAACTGATCTTGATTGGTATACATTGAATTGGTAGGCTTAGGGCATCCTCCTCTTGTGTAATTAAGGTATCTTGACTTAATGAACCTTGAATCGGTAGACCAAATGGTAGCCATTCCATAAATAATTAATGAAGTATTCTAAGGCTTTGTTTTGAGTTGGTCGACCAAATGGTAGCCCTTTCATGATGAGTTTATGAACTACTATAATGATGAACCTTGAACCGGTAGACCAAATGGTAGCCCTTTCTTGAGGATTCAATGAGTTATCCTCATAATGTACCTTGAATTGGTAGACTGAATGGTAGCCCTTTCATGTGTGTAATAATGTACCTTGAATCGGTAGACCAAATGGTAGACCTTTCATGTGTGTAATAATGTATTTTGGGTTGGTAGACCAAATGGTAGCCCTCTCAAGTATAATAATGTTAAAAGAGAATGAACTACTTTATGGGAATTTAAAGCTTAGCACCAAGTGGATATTGTAAGGTAGAATCTCTCCCCACGTTAGGTCAGGTTTCTATGAACACCTTCCTTATACAATAACTATGTGCCCACATAGGTTATTAGCTAGTGAATCCACCTAAGCTAAATTATCGATTCTACCTTTGGCAAGTAGACCAACCCTTTTCGGTGTGGGAGACACTAGATTCCAGGATTTACTCACATGGTCTATGTCAGTTAGGGCTGATTCCCATCATGTGAGTTATGTGTTATGGCTATAGTGTGGGTGGTAGTATGGGATGACATCCATGCATCGCATGAGTAGGCTTTGAGAGTGGCTATGGTGTGTTTCTTGAATGTCATAATGTCTAATGAAATGAATGTGCTCATAATGATGCTAATGAGAATGTTGGCTTAAAGGCTTAATATAAAGATGAATGCTTAACTTGGATTGTTATTATAAGTTGCTTTCCTTTTCATGACTAATTAAATGAGAATGTTCCTTATCTGTGAGTATTGACTAAAGATGAGAATGAAGAATGGTAAGTATGTTTATGGTGGCCTCAAACTGGTACTAAGTATGAATGGTATTATGGGAAGTCACTCATAAATTGCATAAGTATAAATTAGGGTTGTCTAAGATGATGGTTTTATTATGTTTTAATGATTTATATGATGATTATGCTTGTGACTCATATTTTACACTAAAACTACATGATGATTCTCAAACTTTTTAAATGCATGGTTTTCAACTAAAATACCCTTTTTAGCATGATTTTTGCATGGCTATCATACTTGGTGCATTTTAGTTCTAACCCATGTTTCTTCTACATTTTTCTACAAAGTGTAGGGTTTGGTGATATTGGCTTCCATCCTCGTGGATAGATTCATAGTAGATCAAGAAGCAAAGTTATGGTGAGTCCTTATAGTATTCGAGGTCTTGACCATATTGTCCTTTACCTTTTATTATAATGTTTAGAGCTTTTCTATGGGTTGCGTCCCAAAGTTTTAGTCTTATGGTTCTAGATGGTTTGAGACAAAGTATAGACTTTCGCTCATGTTTATAAAAGACTTCGATTGGAAAAGAAAAAGTTTTAAATTTCCATACCATATTCTATTGTCTTATGTTATGAATGCTATGAGGCTCTTCGGAATCTTGTACTTCGTGTCTCATCCAGGGTGTAGGTCCGGGTCGTGACAAACATGGTATCATAGCATAAGATTTTGGGATGGTTATAGGATTGTCTCAAACCACATCTAGTAGAGTCTTGTTCATAGTGTGAAGCACACCATATTCATGAATAGGAGCCTATTGGGTGTTAAGAAAATCTCACTTCTTCATTCTCCAAGTCGTTCCATAGATTTTATCTCTATAAGATCTCTTTCCTATTTCTTATCCAATGGTCTTTAGGATATGACTACTTGAAGGGCTCATGCTATAAGGATCGAGGGAGAAAAGGTTAGTAGTGATGCAAATCATGACTATGTGACTAGATGAGTCTTGAAGATAGGTTTAGATGGAATCCTTTAGTATAAATGGGTTTCTTTATGGTTATGTTTTTAGTTGAAGGATTTGATGAGTAGTGGTGTTAAGTGATGCCTATAGATGTTGAGTGAGTAGACTCCTTTAAAAGAGGGTAGAAGTGTAATTTTCCATGGTGTAGAATCATCTTGTGTGAAGGATTAATGATAGCGTGAGCAACCTTAGAAGTTGAAAGAAATGGTGCTTAGAAAAGTCCGTGTAGGTTTACTCCCAAAGGGGAGATAATGTGCTTAGATAGCAAGGTCGTTAAGTGTTCTAGATGTTCATGATTTGGATTGGCTTGAAATTCTCACCTTAAGGTGTAGTGAGTTTGAGAAGTTTAGTCCCGGTATGGTAGGCTCATATGAGATCTTGAGTGGTGTTGGTAAGGTTGCCTGTGAGCAAAAGTGCTTAAATGAGAACCTCTTTAATTTAGAAGTTCCGATAGAGGTCTTATACCGGCAAGTTAAGAAATAGAAGAGTGAGGAAATTGATTTCATGAAGGTGTGAAGGTTGTAGGTAAGGGTGCTACTTGGGAGGCCAAGGGCCAATGATGTGTCCTGATGATCTTTCCTTCTATTCCTCCTTTAGCTTGAGAGGATAAGTTTTCCTTGACTTGAGTCATGATTGTAGAGTCAAGTGTAATTTATTTGTTTCCATGGTCTCCTTATGTTATGCATGTTCTTGATGAATTCATGTTTAAAGAAAAAATGAGTTTTCATGATTTATTTTCCTCATGTTGGCGTACATTTAGTATGAGTTGTCAATATGCTTCATGAGATGAATTGTTGAACATGCTTAAATGTGCTTTTGAGAATAATTATATAATTGCTTCATGATGTTTTGATGAGCACGCTTTGAGTTGGAGAAGGTAATTCCTCCAATGAAATGAGAAATGTTGAAGTTTTCATGCATAATGGGTTGTTGATGTAGTTCCTACTTCCTTGGGCTACATTGAGTATATGGAGATGGAGTTGATGTTTCCTCCTTATTTTATTGTTATGATGTTTCATTCATGATGGGCTGCTAGTCTTGAGAATTTAATTTCGAGAAGTGTTTATAAATTTCATTCGAGGATGAATGTTCCCAAGGGAGAGATAGTGTAACACTTGGAAAACTAGTAGGTGAAACTAGTGCCTTGCGTTAGAGTTTTTGAGTTTGATGTGGGGTTTAGAAGTGTAAAATGGTTTCCCAAACATAGGTTGAGGATTTTAAGGGTTAAACGTCAAGGTACAACCCCCCAAGGACCAATCAAGGGTCCTTGAGGAGGACCCTAAAGCCTAACCCCCAAGACCCCAAAAGCTGCCAAAACTTCCCAGAAGAGGGCCACCTACAGATGGAACCTACGGCCAGTAGATGGACCCACGCCCCATAGGTGGGGGTCATGGGTCAGGCCCTCAAAAATAGGTTGCAGTCCACCCACCCACGGACCTGTAGTATGGGGCATAGATCCACCTACGGTCTGTAGGTCATGGGCATAGGTGGTGCCTGCAAATCTGTCCAAAACTCAGCCAAGGCAAAGGTCTTTTGGTAAATTCTTAGGTTAGTTATTGAGAGGTGAGGTCATTTTATTTTTATTATTTCGACCTATTTAAGACATTTTAAGCTATTAATTAACTCATTACTTCATAACTCCCAAACTCAAATCATAGCCAACTTAACCCTTTCCAAAATTTTTCTATCTAAGAAGAAGAAGAAGAAGATCAAGTTAGGGCTTGAAGTAGGGGGATTTCTCACATTATTTTGGTTGGATTTCTTCATCTAAGGTATGGTAGTCTTGATTCATGGAATGCTTTCATCCATGAAGCCCTCAAACTTTCAATTTCAAAGAAGCTAATTCTCCAAAACCTAGGGTTTTCATTCTAAGCAATTTCATAGACTTTTTTAAGCTATTAACTAATTCATTACCTCATTGCTATTTTATGGTGGTTTTAAGATAATCTCCCATGAATCCATGAATTCCCCATAACCTTAATTTATGACTATGTGATGTGGGTGAGTTGTAGTAAGATGAATACTGTGCAATTGCTACTATAGTAGTATAATTACATGAATTATGTTATTATTCATGCCTAAATTGTAGTAATTATAGGTGTGTGTTGGTGAATTATGTTTCATGGTCCTTGAAGGGCAAATTATGAAATTTGATGTATAATCATGATGCTTATGTGCATGCTTTGTGATTTCAATGAAAGTAATGTGAATATGACAATAATGTAATTGGTGTATTGTTGAAAGGTTATTCTCAATTATATAGTTGTGAATGATGATGACATGTTGTGAAAGGTTTCCTCAATGTAATGTTATACCATGAATTGGTAGGCTTAGGGCATCCTCTTCTTGTGTAATTGAAAGTGATCTTGATTGGTATACATTGAATTGGTAGGCTTAGGGCATCCTCTTCTTGTGTAACTAAAGTATATTGACTTAATGAACCTTGAATCGGTAGACCAAAGGGTAGCCCTTTCATAAATAATTAATGAAGTATTCTAAGGCTTTGTCTTGAATCGGTAGACCAAATGGTAGTCCTTTCATGATGAGTCTATAAATTACTATAATGATGAACCTTGAATCGGTAGACCGAATAATAGCCCTTTCTTGTGGATTCAATGAGCTATCCTAATAATGTACCTTAAATCGATAGACCGAATGGTAGCCCTTTCATGTGTGTAATAATGTACCTTGAATCAGTAGATTGAATGGTAGCCATTTCACGTATTTAATAATGTAATTTGGGTCGGTAGACCGAATGGTAGCTCTCTTAAGTATAATAATGTTAAAAGAGAATGAACTACTCTATGGGAATTTAAAGCTTAACACTAAGCAGATATTGTAAGGTGGAATCTCTCTCCACATTAAGTCGGGTTTCTATGAACGCCTTCCTTATCCTATAACTATATGCCCACATAGTTTATTAGCTAGTGGATCCACCTAAGCTAAATTACCAGTTCTACCTTAGGCAAGTAGACCAACCCTTTTCGGTGTGGGAGAAACTGGATTCCATGATTTGCTCACATGGTCTATGTCGGTTAGGGCTTATTCCCATCATGTGAGTTATGTTCTATGGTTACTACATAGGTTCTATGAAGTGTGGGTGGTAATATGGGATGCCATCCATGCATTGCATGAGTAGGCTTTGAGAGTGGCTATGGTGTGTTTCTCGAATGTCATAATGTCTAATGAAATGAATGTGCTCATAATGATGCTAATGAGAATGTTGACTTAAAGGCTTAATGTAAAGATGAATGCTTAACTTTGATTGTTATTATGAGTTGCTTTCCTTGTGATGACTTATTAAATGAGAATGTTCCTTATCTATGAGTATTGACTAATATGAGGAGAATGAAGAATGGTAAGTATGTTTATGGTGGCCTCAAAGTGGTACTTAGTATGAATTGTATTATGGGATGCCATTCATACATTGCACAAGTATAACTTAGGGTTGTCTACGATGATGGTTCTATTATGTTATAATGATTTATATGATGATTATGCTTGTGACTCATGTTTTACACTAAAAGTACATGATGATTCTCAAAATTGTTAAATGCATGGCTTTCAACTAAAATGTCCTTTTTAGCATGATTTTTGTATGGCTATCATACTTAGTGTATTTTTGTGCTAACCCATATTTCTTCTACATTTTTCTTCAAAGTGTAGGGTTTGGTGATATTGCCTTCCATCCTCGTGGATAGGTTCATAGTAGATCAAGAAGAGAAGTTATGGTGAGTCCTCATAGTAACCGAGGGCTTGACCAGCATGTCCTTTACCTTTTATTATTGTGTTTAGAGCTTTTGTATGGCTGTGTCCCAAAGTTTTAGTCTCATGGTTCTAGATGATTTGAGACAAAGTATAGACTTCCGCTCATATTTATAAAAGTATTCGATTGTAATAGAAAAAGTTTTAAATTTCTGCATCATATTCTATTGTCTTATCTTATGAATGCTATAAGGCTTGTATGAGGCACTTTGAAGTCTTGTATGCCGTGTTACTCTGGGGTGTAGGCTTAGGTCGTGATATTACCCATGAAGGTCCTTGAATTGAGTAGTTTATGCTCATAATTCTGCATGAACCCTATGAGTGGAGCAGTCTTGAGATGAGAGGTATCATTAACATTCTTGAGTTGATTTATTCATGCCCATAATTGCGCATAAACCTTATGAGTTGAGAATTCTAGAAATAAGTAGTATCATTAAAGTTCTTGATTTCTGAGTTGTTGAGTTTCAAGTATTGAGTTCTTTGTATGGTTATTGAAAACCTTGAATTAAGTCGTTCACGTCTGTCATTCAGCATGAACCCTATTTTGAGAAGTCTTTTACAACTTTTTCTAAACTTGTTTTAAGACTTGAGCACTAGAGTTGAGAAAGATTAGAGTCAAGTTCATTTTCCTTAAATTGATATATGGGAACTAAAGTATTCCCAAGAGTAAATGTTTAACATTTAAAAGACGAGGAAACTGAGATTTCCAAAAGAGTTTTGAGCAGTTGAGTAACATCACTTTTTAGAGAAAGATTTTGAGTAATTATATCAAACCACAGAAGGATTTATGTTTTTAAAACATATGAGTTGAGTATATTTTGGGAGTAGTATTGAGCACCGATATGGGGACGAGTTTAGATAACTCAAGTCTCCATAAACCATGTAGCCGACGTGGGTAAAAAAGGTCATACTTTTTAGATAATTCCTTAGTGCATTTTAGCACAGACTAGTGGATCCACTTAGTTGAGAGGTCTTATACCTTGGCAAAGTATAGGACAGTTCTAGCAGCTGGGCGAGACGATGTATCATCACATAGCTCATAGCAATGGTTGTCGGTTAGAGAAACTTCCACAGAGTTATATTGTATTTTTATATACACACTGATTATTGTTGTATTATTCAATACATTGAGTTGCTATCTACAGTTTTACAGCTTCCCATATATATTGCATCCTTTACTATTGCTTTGTCCTTGAGTATCATGAGTTGAGTATTTCGAATTGAGTATCTTAAGTTGGGTATCTTGAGTTGAGTACCTTCGAGTTGAGTACCTTGAGTTGAGTATCTTGAGTTGATCTGTGTTTCACTGTGTCGAGTATCTTATTGTTGAGTCTCACTGAATTGAGAACCTTATTACTGAGTTGAGTATCTTATCCTTGAATACTTTTTAGTTGATTAAGTTTGATTAGTTTTGAGTATTCCTTGAGTTGAGTAAGTTTGAAAAGAGGTAAGTATGTTTCCTTTTAATCAAGTTCAAGCTTATGTTATGCTTTAGAACTTCCCTTACATGCTTGTACATTCTACGTACTGAGTCATTTGGCCTGCATCATTTCATGATGCAGATACTAGTATTCAGGGTCATCAACAGGAGCTTCGTTGATAGCACATGGAGTTCGAGTTAGCTATGGTGTTTCTCCTTGCTTACGAAAGGTTCCACTTTTACTTTTAGTTATATCAGTTGTTAAGAGGTTGTGGGTCTTGTCCCGACTTCCATCTTTATTATTTAGAGACTTCATAGATAGACTATAAAGTTTCAAAAGTTTGTTCATTTATTTTATTAAATAATTTAAGAACTTAAGTAGCCTATTATATGGCGAGTTGAATAATTTATTTTTATTCAGAGTTTTTCATTTGAGTTAAATCTTTGTAATTAAGTTTCCTGAATTTTTATTTAGTTTTTAAGCTTTGTATGCTTGAGTTAGTCTTCCACTTGTAGTTAGCCAGGATGAGGGTTTGCTTGGGGACCACTAATGGTTCTCGAGTGTCGGTCACATCCAGGGTGCAGGCTCGGGTCGTGTCATATGGCTTTAGATCAAGGTGGCATGTATGTGGCTGCTTATGAGGCAAAGTTCCATGCTTTTTCTATACATACTACGCAATTAGTGACTATTGCAATGAGACAATCCGTCTATTTGTTAAGGGACTAAATTTTGACTTGCAAGTATTGTTTGTTCATATGACCTCTGTAGGAAAAAGCTTCAATGAGGTGACTAATTTTGTGGAAAAGGTAAAAGGATTTAGGCGCAATGGGTAGGCTAAGCCGTTGGCTAAAAAAGCTAAGAGCATAGGATACTTTTATGGTTTCTACTACAGAGGTTCAGGGAGGGCGACACTTGCAGCCCGACCAGTTCAGTCCAATATGCCTGCTTCTACAGCTAATTACTCGAGAACTCCACCTCAAAATTTGATTCAGGATGGCCAGGGAGCTGCACCTTCGACGGGCAGCAGGCCATCTTTCAATCGCACTTGTTGTAACTGTAAATAACTTGGGCATACAAAGAGAGATTGTCCCCACTCGTTCATGTTAGATTTCGCACAACATCAGACTAGAGTTGTATTTACGGGCAATGGTAATTATGGTCAAGGACGTCCACAAGGTGGGTAAGGAGGGAAATTAGTGTGGTCGTGGAGATAGGGGAAATGGAAACATAGGCAGAGGTACAGCGCAGCCAGGAAGGGAAGTCAACCGTCAAGATGGTAGGGCTCAGTTTTACTCCTTTCCAGGCAAGAATGAGGTAGAGTCTTCTAATACAGTGATTACAGGTACTATTTTTATATGTGATCGGATGGCTTATGTGTTATTTGATCTCGGTTTTACTTATTCTTATGTGTCCGTGCAATTTGCCTTAGAATTTGATATGATTTCTAATATACTTAATGCCCCCATCCATGTTTCTACCCCCATTGGAGAGTCTGTCACAGTCACCCATGTCTATCGTGCTTTCCCTATCATGTTTATGGGTTTTCAGACTTGGGTTGATTTGGTGATTTTGGATATGACTGACTTTGATATAATCTTAGGCAAGACTTGGTTTTTCCCTTATTATGATGTGTTAAATTGTAATATAAAATCTGTGACTCTAGAGATCCCCGATAGGGAAAAATTAGAGTGGGAAGGGGTGTACAAACCTAAGGCAGCTAAGATCATATCCTCCATTTGGTCTAGGAAACTGGTAAGGTAAGGTTGTTTGGCTTATTTGGCTCATATTCAGAATGTTGAGGTTAAGTCTCCCCCTATTGAGTCTATCCCTGTAGTGTCAGAATTTAGAGAAATGTTTACTATTGATTTATCTGGTATGCCTCCGGATAGAGATATAGATTTCTACATTGATTTGAAACCTGGTACCCACCCTAATTCTATCCCTCCATATCGCATGGCCCGGTAGAGTTGAGAGAGCTTAAGGCTTAAATCCAAGAACTTCTTGATAAGGATTTCATCTGTCCTAGTGTTTCCTCATGGGAGTCTCATGTCTTGTTTGTTAAGAAAAAGAATGGTAGTATAAGGATGTGCATAGATTATCGGCAATTGAATATGGTCACCATTAGAAAGAAGTACCCATTACCTCAGATAGATGACCTTTTCGACCAGTTGCAAGGTCCACCAGTTTTCTCAAAGATTGATCTAAGGTCTGGTTACCATCAGTTAAATAATAGGCTTGAGGATGTACCCAAGATGGCATTTAGGACCCGCTATGGGCAATATAATTTTTTAGTAATGTCATTTGGGTTGACAAATATGCCTGCAACTTTCATGAGTTTGATGAATGATGTGTTCAAACCATTTCTCAATTCGTTTGTTATAGTTTTTATTGATGATATTATAGTTTATTCAAAAAGTAAGGAAGAGTATTCCGACCATCTTCGTATTGTTCTGGGTGTTCTTGGGAAACAAAAGTTGAACACAAAATTTTCTAAGTGTGAATTTTTGTTAAATTAAGTTGCCTTTTTGGGGCTTTTAGTTTCAAAAGAAGAGGTATGGTAGATCCCCAAAAGATTAAAGCGGTTAAGAATTTGGTTCGTTCTAGCTCTGTGACTGAAGTTAGGAGTTTTGTAGGGCTCACTAGCAACTATCATTGATTTGTGAAGAACTATGCTTCTATTGAAACGAATCTGACAACACCTATTCTAGCACTACCAGTGGAAGGTAAAGATTTTATTGTTTATTGTGATGCTTCACATTCGGGTTTGGGTGTTGTGTTAATGCAGGATAAGAATGTTATAGCTTATAAATCGCGGCAGTTGAAGGTGCATGAGAGTAATTACCCCACACACAATTTAGAATTGGCAGTGGTAGTGTTTGCTCTTAAGATCTAGCGGCATTACCTCTATGGTGTCAAGTGTGAGGTGTTTACTAATCATCGTAGTCTACCAACATTTGTTCACTCAAAAAGATCTGAATTTGAGATAGCGAAGGTGGATGGAGTTACTCAAGGATTATGATGTGGCCATCCTATTTCATCCAGGTAAAGCTAATGTAGTGGCAGATGCACTAAGTCGAAAAGCAATGAGTATGGGTAGTCTAGCTTACTTGAGTGTATCCAAGCGACTCTTCGCTAGGGGAATTCAAACCTTGGAATCGAAGTTCATGCAGTTGGGCATCTAAGAGAACGATGGACTGTTAGCTAGCATTAAGGTGAGGGCCATATTCATTAAGAAGATCGATGCCAAATAGTTTGAGGATGACAGTTTCAATGAGCTTAGAAAGAAGAAAGTGTCTGGCAAGGCACAAAAGACCACTCTTGATGTGGGGGTTGTGCTCAATTTTAAAGAAAGGATTTGTGTTCCTCGGGTAGATGAATCGATTCACAAATTATTGACTGAATCCTATGGTTCGGGGTATTCCATTCATCCAGGTGTGACCAAGATGTCCCGAGACTTGAAGCGACTTTATTGGTGGCCCGATATAAAGAAGGACATGGATGAGTTTGAAGCTAAGTTCCAAAACTGTTAGCAAGTAAAATATGAACATCAAAGGCTTACCGGTTTGCTTCAGAGAATGTCAATTCCAGAATGGAAGTGGGAAAGGATAGCTATGGATTTCGTAGAAGATCTTCCCAAGACTTTGGGGAAGTTTGATTCTATTTTGTAGTGGTTGATAGATTGATTAAGTCAGCCTATTTTATTCCTGTCAAAATAGATTATAATGCTCAGCAGTTGGCTAAGGTTTATGTGAAAGAGATAGTGAGGCTACATGGGGTGCTCCTTTCTATCATCATTGACCGTGGTATGCAGTTCACATCCAAGTTTTGAAGAAAATTACATGATGAATTGGGCACACAACTCACTTTTAATACAACTTTTAATCTGCAACGGACAGGCAGTCGGAGAGAACTATCCAAGTGTTAGCGAACATGTTGAGGGCATGTGTGATTGACTTTGGAGGATAAGTTCTTACCTTTGTGTGAGTTCTCCTATAACAACAGTTACCACTCCATCATTGATATGGCACCGTTCGAGGCACTTTATGGGAGGGGATGTAGATCACCCATAGGATGGTTGAGGCTGGAGATGTGAAACCTTTGGGGGTTGATATAGTGAAGGATGCTCAAGATAAGGTGAGAAGCATCGAAGCTAATCTTTTAGTGGCCCAGAGTAGATAGAAGATGTATGCAAAACATATGGTAAGAGACATGACATTCCAAACTGGTGAGAATGTTCTTTCTAAAGTGTCACCCATGAAAAGGGTGATGAGATTAGGTAAGAAGGGCAAGCTTAGTCCTAGATACATTGGTCCATTTGAGATTCTTGACTGTGTAGGGTCAGTGGCTTATAAATTGGCCTTACCACCTAGATTATCGAGAGTTCATCAAGTGTTTCATGTATCCATGTTGAAAAAGAATAATGGGGACGGGGATTACATTAAAATGGGACTTAGTGTTGTTAGACAATGACCTTCAGTATGAGAAGGAATCGATTGCAATTCTTACTCATGATGTCCGAAAGCTGAGGACCAAAGATATTAAGTTCGTGAAAGTTCAATAGAAGCATCGTCCGATTAAGGAAGCTACTTGGGAAACCGAGAAGGACATGTGAGACAAGTATCCCTAGTTGTTCAGCTATTCAGGAACTAATCCACTCTTACTTTAGATGAGCTTTCCTAGTTCTTCACTTGAGGAAGAGTGATCGGTAAATTGGTATCTATTGTAACGACCTGTTCCCGTCATTATAGAAAAGCCATCGGGGAAAAATTTTGGGTCAAAAAACTTTTTGGTAGTAACTCAAAAATTCCTATCCTAGTCCAGATTTGGAAGAATCTAGGGAAATCTGGTAACAAATGAGAGATATAATTATGAATTTGATCACATGAGTGGATAGCTAAGACGTTAAGGAACCTATACAACTTTACGAAATCAAATTCGAGCGAGTAGAACTCCTGAAACTAATTTTAGCGTGAAAGGATAATTTCTGAGTGTCATGGGTTGAAGGTGTGTTGTGAAATGGGGGTTTGAAAATCTTAAATCAACTCTCTGTGTCCGTGCAAGCCTCCAGGGTGGGGTTATTCCCGCCACAGCAGAACTGATGTGGCAGGATAGGGGCAGCCATAGCGAGCCAGTCACAACTTAAGTTGGAAATAAACTCCAAAAATACCACTATTCTGCATTTTTCATTTTTTGAGGGCTAGGAAACGACCCCAAGCGAAATCTTGATGGTTTTCCACGAAATTTGGTGCTAAAGGTAAGGTTTTCACTCTCCAAAACGTAGAATCTTGGTTATTTATTGTTGGGGGAGGGTTTTGAACTATTTTGGATGGTGGGGAAAACTCTAGCTGCACTACAAGAAAACAATCGTTTAGCTACAGACGCAAATCCTAGCTAAAGTGATAAAATCCCTAGCTAATGTCAATTTAGCTAGGAAAATGACCCTAGCAGACTTTCAAAGCTAATAAACTCTTAGCTAATTATTAGCTAGAAGATTATGTCATTCCTAGCTAATTTAGCTAAGATATCTTTGCTAGGCTCTTTCCGTAGCAAACATTTTGCTACAATGTATACTAGCTAAATTCATAGCAAAATTTGATTGGTCAATGTTGACTTTACTAAGACTTAGCAAGGAATTACCCTATCTAAACTTGCAAATTTTCTAGCTATTTTTCAAATTTTATTTGGCATATTTTCTTTGTTAAATAACTAGCTAAAAATAGCTAGGGATCTAGATAAATTTAGCTAGAAATTGTATGACCAAATACAAATATAATTTTCTATATTTGACACAAGAAGAAAAACGTAGTTAAATCTAATCAATTTTTCAAAATATCATCAATCCTTACATAGTGAAGTACATACTTACTAGCTAAAACATGTCTTAAAACATAAAAACAATAACATAAGTTATCTAAGGATTTGGGGTAGAACCAGATCCATCTGGTGGTAGTTGAGGAGTAAAACCAAGCATCCGAGCCACAGCAGCATGAACCTCAATAGTTACTTAAGCTTCCATATTTTCCCAAATTTCCATTTGCACATACTCTTGCATATTCGTCATCCGTTGCTCCAACACGTGGTCAAGAAGTTGTTGAAATTCAGGTGTTTCAAATATTTTTTGAGTAGGAATATTTGAAGGATTCTGAGCAGTGGAAGATGCACAATTAGAATTCAAAGAATTTGCCAACAAACAATTTCTAGAACCAAGCCCATCTATTTTTCCCTTTTTAGTTCCACCAACTATTTCTATCCAAGTTTTTAGTTGTTGCTCCTCCGAAACTGTTTTCAATGAATTCTCATCATCTTCACTAGTTTTTTCTCCTTCATCTTCTCCATTTGTGGTAGTGTTTCTCTCCATGTCTCCGGCATCTACTTCAAGACCTTCTTCATTCCTTAATAAGAAAGCTATCAAGTTGCAAAAGGTGCTATGAAAGTACTCAAATTTATTCTGTAATAGAATAAATGGACAACAAGAAATAAATTATCTAATTAAAGGACTAGAATACTCTAATTGATGAACTAAACAATGAAATATATATTTGAACTAATACAAGAACATCTTTCCTAAATGCTCTATTGAAACAATATAGGTACCTTATTCAAACCTTAAGGTGGAATGAGAGTTAGGCAGAAACAAAATAAAACGAGTTCAATAAGAAATATACTGTTGGGAAGAAGTTTGGAACAACCTGTCCATGTTGAACTGTACTTCTACCACTAGTATTCCTTTAACCTATAACCCACCAAAGATAGTTTTTGGACGACTAGTAATTGTATTAAAAGCACTAGAAATAGCAAAATAGAAGAACGTAAGAAATAATGCTCTAGTGATGTATACGTTGTGAACCACCTACTTTCTCCTACATGAACAATTATATTAATGGGTACTATAATTTTGTTTCTGTACCTGAGTTATATTACCACAATGCAGGTTGCTACATAGTGAAATTCCAAAACCAAAACGATAGAGATGAAGTCCTGTTCACTTGCCCTGAATCTGGTTTTTATTTATTCCTGGTGAAATGACTATTCTGATGGAAGAAGTACGTGATCATTTTACGCATATAAAGGTAGCAAGTAAATGTTCCAATTTTTATTGTCTACTAACGGTGATTTATGCCAAAAATTATTGAGAGGAAAGGAGAAACTTGTGTCAAGAATTACTTAGAATAGGTTCTATCATCACTGAACCTTGGTGTATTTGTGGAGATTTCTATTCTCCCCTGCTAGATTTGGAATGAATTAGGGGCCAACAGGTCAGTAAATCTAAAACAAAAGACTTTCAACAAGTAATAAATGTATTAAATCTTATGGTATGAAATCTATTAGAAGAAGGTATAGTTGGAAAAATTGTAACATATGGAGTAGAATTGACAGAGCTCTTTGTAATGATTCTTGGATAATATATAACACAAAACTCTAACAGCTCAATTCAAGAAGAATAACTTTACTGATCACTCACCGATTCTTATTGATCACTATAGTGCAGATAGTGGACCCCACAAACCTTTCAGATTTATGAACATACCAACTAAACATGAGAGCTTTTCAAGCATTGTTCGACCATTTGGAAACAAAATGTAAAAGGAGGAGATAATGTTGACCTGGGGTTGATAATGTTGATTGTAATTTGGGTAATTAGGCCTCGTTTATTGATCTTTGCATTGAATTGATTGTTTGTAGACCTAGGACAAGCGGAAATAATCTGAAAAGGGAAGAATCAAGCATATTAGGATGATTCAAGCTTCTTTTCGAGGTAGGTGATGGTTTGATTTCATGTTTGTGTAATGTATGTGAGTATTTGCTTCATTGTAATGCATGTATGTATGTGAATGTTGCGTTATTGATCATCAAATGCAAATGAGTATAAACAAACCATTGTATGCCATGAATCAACACTTGATTGTATGATTATGAGAATCTACATTGTGATTGTGGCTTGTTGAATGGATTTGGTTTTATATTCCAACACAGTAACTTTGATCGGGTGCCACGTTCCGACACACTAATTGGGATCGGGTACCATGTTTCGGTACACAAACAGTTTGGGTGTGGTTCCATGAGAGGACCATTAACTTGTCATATATGCGTAACTACTTAATATTGAAATGTGGAATGGTACATATACATACATACATACATAAATATATATACATATATATGTGTGTGTATGGATATATATATATATATATATATATATATATATATATATATATATATATATATATATATATGTATACACACACACACATATATCTATACATATATTTATGTGTATATATATATATATATACACATAAATATATGTATATATAGGTACATATATATGTTTATATGTATGTATCTACATACATAAATATATGGCCTAACCCATCGGGGACCCCCTAAAGTTGGCACTAACTTTAACTTAGACACATCAACTAGCTTTGTTCATTTTAGACACCTCATGTCATGTTTTGGTTTGTCATTTGGACACTTTTTTTTTAATCAGGCAAATATGTAAGGCGTATATAACACATTCGTCGATGACGTGTCCTATGTTATCTTCTCCACCGCCCCGTCACACTTGATCCTCAACCCCTCCCCCACCAGATTGTCTTGTCCATAGTCCACAACCTCCTACCCCTCCCATACTCAATTCATCTTCTCCACCACCTTCCAAGCCCACAATGACAACCTTTCCCCAATCCAGATTGTCTTTCTCTAATATACTTTCATAGTAATGTCACGCCACGAGCCTACATCCCGGACGTGGCTGGCATTCGACAACCATTGTTGGCCCTAAGCGAACCCTTGGTCTGGCTTACTTAACTAAGCGGAAAACTTAACATAACAAGATAACTCAAAACATAACTTTAAAGATATATAACACTTAGCCAAAACGGCAACTGAAGTCTTTAAACAACATCTGAATGATAAAGTAAAGATAACAGAACTACTAACTGTTTATGAAGCCTCTAAAACAAGGAGGGATGTCAGTACAGGACCCCTGATAATCCTAACAACTGATAACTAGAAAATCAATGTAAAAAGGAGCCATCCAGAAGTAAGAAGGCTCATCAACTGACTCTGAGTTCTAAACCTGATCAACGAGGCGCTGGATGCTGATCCTGGTTACCTGCGTCTTTATCATAAGACGATGCTGTCCAATTGGCATCAGTACATTGAATGTATGAGTATGCGAGTTGGAATGCTAAATACAACTTAATCTTGAAAGGAATCTGAAAGAAACACTTACCTTCGCTCTTCTCAACTCATGAATACTTAACTCAAAATAAAGCAATGAAACACATGCAATATATGAAAAGCTTTGTAAAATAGTAAAATTAACTTAGTTCGTTAAAGAAAATGCAATAACAAGCTCAACCTTACTTACATAATAAAGTAAAATAGTTTCTGTGGGAGTTTCTCTAACCGATAACCACCACTATAAGCCTAAGTAGTGATACATCGTCTTGCCCACGCTACCAAAACTATCCTATACTTTGTTGTCATATAGAATGCTTAACTTAGTGGATCCACTAGTCTATGGTAAAAGCATCTTAAGGATTCATTGAAAAAGTATGATCCTTTACTACCCATGATGGCTACATGGTTTATGGAGACTTGAGTTAATATGAACTCACATCCCCATATCGGTGCTCAATACTACTCCCAAATATAAGTAGCTCATATGTTTTAAAAACAAACTTCTTTCTTTGGTTTGAGATAATTACTCAAAACTTAGCTTAAAAGTTTTCTTGGAATCGATGTTCCCTTTTCTTACTCAAATGTGAAAACATTTATAAACTCTTTGGGAATACTTAGTTTCCTTATAGCTTTCTGAGAAATGAACTCAACTCTTTACTCTTTGCTTAACTTTAAACTTAAGTCTTAAAAAACCTCTCTTTACTTGCTTCTTAACTTCTAGACTTGACTATTTACTTCTCTTGACTTTGATCCTAAATTTCCTTGAATTGGATTATAGATTCAAGGTTCATGATCTTATTTTTATGGATGATTTCATGATGTTTAGATGCACCTAAGAGTGTTGGAATCAACTAAGAAACATAGGTGCATTGCTAAGGAACTAGTATGAAATTATAGGCGACGAATGGGGAGAACTAGCGTCCCTGGCGCTTTGAGAGGCGCGGGGCGCCAGCCCTCAACATTCAGTGACTAGTCTGGGGTGTGTTAGCTGGCGCGGCGCCCTAATTGTGAAGATTCAGAGACCCTTTTAGGGCAAGCTGCCTGGCACGACGCCCCACCCTTATCCCCAGGTGTTTGACGACTTTTCTTCTCTGTTTTTCATCTCTAAACCCTCTAGACTTCAATGGTTCCTTCCCCAAACACTTAGAATCATTTATACCCTCAATATATGATAGATTCAAACCGAAATTACACCCACAAACATGAATCAAATCACAATAAACTCCAACAACACAACCCATAAGAAATTCAAACGAAACTTTCAACAATGTTCATCAAGAACCCAATTTCTAAACTTTCAAAGACTTAATTTTGCTGAATTGAATCATGGTTGGCGTGTGGGTGAACTAACCCAACGCTATGTGATCTCACAAACCTCGTAGGGATCACCCCTTGATGAAATCCATGCGCAAAACTCCAAGAAATCGAAGAATCTTGAACGTTCTTCTCCTTACTCCTCTTTTCTCCTCTTCTCCAAGCCCTAGTGTGAAATTCACTTCTCTAAACTGAATAAAATCTGACTTTACCCCAATTAAACTCCTAAAAATGAATTAGAATAATTAGGTAAGGAAAAGACTAAATTACCCTTCCAAAATCTGGATTAGACTTTCCTTAACCAACAAACCAACTTCCAAAGGGCATAACTTACTCATACAAACTCGGAATCACGCAAAATCAGCGGCGTTAGAAAGATCATTCCAAGAGATTTCCAACCATATCTGGAAGTACACCTAATTCATCCTGAGCTAGGAGTTATGACCGTTTGAAGTTGATCAAAACTCAATTTTACTTAAACAAATTTCCAGATTTTAATTCTTTCCAAAAATGACTACTTCCAATTATTAGCTTCTTCCTAGTTATTTCAAATTGCAAGATGTTACAAGTAATTTAACTATTTGAAAAGAATTATTTTACAAAAGAACAATTTCTTTGCAAAAACTGACTCGTCTTACTTATAACTTCAAATAAAACCAAATTCTTCAAATCTAAACAAAGAGTTCCCCAAAAGAATTTCCTAGATTTTCTTTTTTTTTAAAATGTTTCGATTTTTTTCAAAACATTTCAAGGAGGAAGAATGGCAACAAAATAAGAAAAGTTGTTTAAGCTTGAAATCTCTTGGTGTTGTAGCACGATTAGATCTATTTCTCCAAGGAAGGAGTTTTAAGTTTTGAAAAATGGTGGCAAAAAATGGGGAAGAAGAAGAAGAAGAAGGAAAAAATAAAATAAAAATAGGTTAAATATAAGCTCTCCACGCACTGGTAAGAAGTGTATCACACTCACTATGTCATGTTAGCAAAAAGTGTCAAAGTGACACAGCGGGACATGACATAAGGTGTCTAAAATGAACAAAGTCTAGTTGGAGTGTCTAAGTGAAAATTAGTGTCAACTTTAGCAAGAGTGTCATTCTTTAATAAAAGTTAAGATATTTGAATTATAAATAAATATTTAAGTTTGATAAAATGGAACTACATGAATTACATATATAAATTATAAAAATAAAAATAATTGTTAGAAAAAAATTTAGTCATCATTTTTTGAAAACAAATATTCAACACTAACTAATCTTAAATACATAGGTGAAATATCTCTATGTTCTATAATGTGTTTGTCCATGTACTCTTTTCTAAAATAAATAATGAATATGATACATTCAAATGATTTTAAACAAATTTATAAAGGCACCATAGTCTAATTTCAACAACACATATTTATGAAGTTGCTTTGCACTTTGCTCAAATAAATTTTTTACAATAAATTTTATCAATTCTTGATAAACACGTTATAAGAACAAAAAATAAAATTTGAGGAAAATAATTTCAATAAATAATAAAGTTGGAGAATGAAAGAGACTTGAAGTTTATTTTATTTTGAAGAAAAAAATTTGGAGCACAATTTTTTTTTTTTCTGAAAACAAAAGTATAATTAAAAGAGTCTGAATGAGAATAAGAACTTGTTACATATCTGATTTATTTAGACTTTTTCAGACTCATTAAGAGATTTTTAAATAAAAAAGGCACAACTAATGGCCTAATGTCTGAATCATTCAGATTCTGATCACCATTAAATGCAAACAAATGAGGTCTTAGAGTAGAAATGATGATAAAAAATTCGTTATATTAAAATATTGAGTAGAAATGATGATAAAAAATTCGTTATATTAAAATATTGTCATGAAGGGGTAATCATTGTGTAATAAGGTCCTTTCATAAAGATTGTTTTTGATGAATGAATGAATAAATTAATTCGATGTCCAAGTGCCGACAACGAATTATGGTGTTATTTTCTTATTGGGCCAAAAGACATTAGAAGACATAGAGATTCATCAATTTGGCACAGTAAATACACCTAAATGAGTTGATAGTAAATTATTTGTTTGAGTTTCAATGTCTAAGAACTATAACTCTGATTAAAATACAAGGACATAAAGTAGTTAATATTTCCCATCCAAACCCCCAATTGTCAATAGTAGTTACTAATCATAAACTTCAATAGCAAATTATAACTATCTCTATCAACATTTTATAGGAGAATCTACTTCGATCTATTTATCCTTTTTTAGTTATTCTCAAAATATTCTTGAAAATAGAAATAATTCAAAGTAAAATCATAAATATGAGCAATAAACTCTCTTGAATTTATCACCTAAAATGTAAATGAATGACAAAAATGAAAGAAATTTTCATTAACTCTCTTAAATATTGAACAAATAACAACATTTAAAAAAGGCTCGAAAATTCAATTATTATGAATTAGCGGATATACAAAACTTTTTAGACTCTCTACAATTTCGTTTACATTTTTAACATTAATTAATTATAAGAATAAAAAAAAAAATTAGTTCTATCTTAATTTTATAAATTTAATGTTTACTTGAGACAACTATCCTCAACTATTTTAGTAGTAATGTGGGCAGAATAGAAGGGAGTAAATGCTAATTTGAAATGTTATGTTCCAAGTTTGGATTAGCGTTGACTTTTTTTTTCATGTAATGTTGTTCATATTACCAACTTTTATGATTACAACTACTCCTTTCATTTCGTATTTCATATTTAGCGAATTTTTGTATTTTTTTTTTATTATTTAAAATAATTGATTATTCAAAGTTTAATATAGATATTTGAATTTTTTTTTATATTTATCCTTTCCTTTAATGAATTTGATATTTTCTTGAAAGTAAATAACACTATTGACATTTTACAAAGTTATAGTTATAATTTCACAAAGGACAATATTGAAAAATATGATTTAAACTATGTCTTTAAATATTTATCTTACTAGGTCATGTGCATTGTTTTACAAATTCAGTTAATATAAAATAGATAAAGTATATGAATAAAAATAAAAAAGGAAATTAATAATATAAAAGAATTAGGAAAATATTGTGGGGTGGGTTTGCTGTTTCCCATGATAGGCACCGGGCTTAAATAGAAATAGAAATAGAAATAGTTAGAAGTGTCAAGGGTTGCGGCTAAGTGTGCTTCAGTCTAGGAAGCCTTATTGTATTTTAATACTTTATACTATATATTTATTATAAGTTAATATACGTGGAGGTGTTTTAACTTTGGGACCACTTCATTGGGCTTCTGTATAAGCCACGCGCCCTACAAATATTCCAGCCGCCAAGTCAAATTTTTGTATAAAATAAAGTTTAGTTTTTGTAGTTTTAATACGCGTCCACATTTCTCCTAAAATACATATTCCATCACGTTTTCATTTATCCACCCCCGTTACCACGTGTGACTCAATTTTTCTATTCAATTTTTTCACCGCTTCCGCTCACTAATCTCTCTGAGACACACGCGCACAAAAAAACTTATGTTCATAATATATAACTGCAATAAATTATAGCTAAATGGAATAAGAATGAATAAATTATCATTTAGATTGAGATACGGCTATTCGTTCTTTTTAAGGAGATTCAAATTCAGCATAATCTACATCGATCAAACAGTAACACTCTTATTTTGTCTCACAGTCTAACAATGTCATACAAATCAAAAAACTCTAGATTAGTTGAAGTGTCTAAAGCTCCACATATATATAAGAACATCTTCCTTCAAGTCTTCAACAAATAATTACTCTCTTATATTTAGTGAATGTTGAAGACTTAAAATATTATTCTTTATCGCAACTCTCTTTCACTACACTAACTCAATATATACAAAATACAACACTTTAATGTAATATTGTTATTCCGAAAATTGACTGTAGCAAACCCCTTCGAACCTCGCTGATAAAATTGACTCCTGAGCAATATTGTTATTCCGATTTCCTTTTTTAGCTTTAGTCAGTATAGTTTTAAACTTTTAACATAAGCTTAGCTGCTTTTTGTGTTTAGAATAACTTGGTTAAAAAAATCTCATCCTTAATTTACGACACAAGTGAATTATACAAAAATACGTAAAAAAACTCGAAAAATTAAAGAACCAAAAAATACATATAAATTACTATTTTCATCGCTGATGATATGCATGTAGCAAAAATCATTGATATATTGTTAGTATTTCATCGGATCGTAGAATGAAGAGATTCTACTTGTCTCTTAAACGAAATTTTTGGAGAAAAATCATTTTCTGCTTGATGCCGCTTACTGTTCACTTCATACTTAGAAATTAAATCTTAACTTTGGTCATAATATAAAATTAGTTGAAAGAAATATTAAATTTGCATACATAAAAGATATATTATCGACGAATAATATATACACACACTTAGTTTTGAATACTTTAAGGGCCGGTATATATATTTACTCTTTTTTTCTCTTATTAATCAACTAATTAATTAGGTTAATTGAGGCCTCCCGTTAATAAAATTACGGATATATTTGAATCACTATTGAGTACTAGGTGCATGTGTGAACTAAAGAAATAAAGAAAGACATATTTGTCCAATTTTAAATACTTTAAGAACATAGTTCACTTTTTTCTTTCATAAAATAAATTGACTTATCTAGATTCTAAATAAAAAAGACACTACAACACATTTAAAATAAAATTAAAATATTTGAGAATTGTGTACTCTAAGAAGGACCAATAAGTACTTCACCGATAGTAATAGTATCATTCTAGTGGCACAGATGAATTTACTTATAATCTCTCAATAATATAAGATAATTTGGGCTATAAGGATTTAATCTAGAGTACTTCTCATACTATTTAAGGGCCTCATTGGATAAATGAGATAAATTTACTCATAATGAGATGAAATATATCCCTAAATTATATCCAATGAGATAAATTTACTCATAATGAGATGAAATACATCCCTAAATTCTCGTTAAATTTAAGATATTTTCAATACTTTTTCGATTATTTAGTAAAAGGTCTATGCTTTTACAAGAGTTTCAGACCATACTTATTACGTCATGTGACATATCGAGGGTGTATGAAATTTTAATTAGTCAAGTAAAGAAGTATTTTTAAGACATCAATTGTTCAAATATAAAATTGATAATTTACATCAAATTTAACTTTTTTCCATTTAATAAATCTCAAACAGTATGAATTAATGATTAGCCACCTCTCCTTATTGTCACCCTAGAAGAGCCGAAATAAAAAGGGTATGATGTAAAAAGAGAATATTGTTGCTTAAACATTATATTTACTAAACAAATAATTAGAAATTGGAAGGTACATTGATGATGTTTTTTCCCACTCCTAAGTAGAAACGACAAAAGATGTTTTTTTTCTTTTGCCATGAAAAAAAACAACCGGACCTATAAAAGGTTAGGGAAAATGCATGTATCTTGAGATTATTTTCCAAAATAAATGCAAATGACTATTTTATTTTAGCTGCAGCTTCTAGGGATATGTGTGAGAGGGTTATTATTGGCAGACAGAAAAAGTAAATTAAAAAAAAAAAGAATATATAAATATTGGAATATTGTCGAGTTCTATGGACTCAATGAAAACATTGCCCGTACGATGGCAAACAAAGTGCCAAAACAGAAGAAAGATTAATAATACTCCCGTCTCGGTATCACATCTTTCGAATTTTGAGATTTAATTAAGTTTATGTTTTATTGTATATTTTTTTATATATTTTGAGTTGTCAATTATTGTAGTTTATAAATATATAAATTTCATTTCAAAAAATTTGAAGATTTCATGAGTAAATTCACAATCAAACATAAATTATTTAACTCTGAAAAATAAAAAGTGTTACATAAATTGGGACAGAGTAAGTAGGATCTGTCTTAATTAAGAGATAATTGGGATGTTTATGATGTGTATTATAGTATAATTAAATGTCCATAGTCACTAGTGTCATTGGAAGCCACTGAGGTAGCATTCACACAATATGATGATAAGATCATACAGTAATGGGAGACTTTACACTAACAAGGGAATGGAATAAGAATTGCAGCAATATGGATTTAACTATATATAAAATACAGAATTGAGGATATGCCACGTCTTTAAATCATTGCTTATGTACTTTTTTTCCCCTTAATCTAGAGCAAGGACAATGATCTTTTAATCTGGTTCAGGTCCCATAGGCTATGTTTGTGAAATTCTACAACTTAAATTGTATAGAATAACAAGCAACAACGACATTCTTACTAATAAAGATAGTGGAACCAATTATGCACCTTCCTCCAGCATCAACTTTAATTTATACCTATAGCCTTTTCCCTTCTTCTATAATGCAACCTTAATTCTTTATTTTAATTACCCATTTAAGAGAATATGCATAAACAAATACTTCATCTTCCTCACTTTCAGAAAGAATGACCTACTTTAATTTTCTTTTTAGTCTGCTTAAAAAAGACTGACTTTTTTCTTTTTTTGATAACATTTTAATTTCAGCTTTCCACGTGGCATGTTTAAGGCCACAAAATTAAATGATAATTTTGTACATTTGACATAATTTTAATTTAGGACCACAAGATTCAAAAGTGTTCTTTATTTTCTTAAACTCAGTGTCAAGTCAAAGTAGGTCACTCTTTATGAAACAGGGGGATTATATAAATAAATGATCTTTAGGACATCTAATTGACGGGAATAGTTAATTACCACAAAATATGTACTTTTAGCTACAGACATTCTTTGTAAATGTCTATAAAGCATATACCAATATTGAATTCAATGACATTTAACTAACGTCGATAAAGATTTAACACTCTTTGTTAATATATTTTTATTGCTCATAAAAGTTATTTTTTTGTTGTAGTGCACATATAAAAGAAAAGAAAACCAAAAAATGAAAATAAATATCTAGCTACTACAATATAATCTTAAGAGGAAACGAGAGTACATATTGAATAGAAAAATGACTTTTTCAGATAATAAAAATGAAGAGCTTTTGTTAAAGGAATATCAAATTAAACAAAAAAATTATGATTGACCTACAAAATCAATATCCTTTATAATCCGAGTGTGGAATCTCCTGATTTTCATGTTATTACTTTTATTTTATATATATATATATATATATATATATATATATATAGGTTAATTCTATCATGCGCGGCGCGCTAGAAAGAAGAATATAATAAAATAGAAAGAATATAAAAGATTGTTAAAATGCAAGGAATATAATTGAAAGAAGTAGATGTTATAAATAATTAAAAATAAAGATGTTACAAAATCAATCCTTTTAACCCAACCCAATCCCATTCCATGGAAAAAAAAAACAGAAAAAACCCAAAATAGAGAAGAAAAGTAATTTTAGACTGTAAAATTCACAAATTAATCCTACATGTCTCTCTCCCCAGATGCTACATGTATATGTCCTACATCAGGATGAAATTTTAATGCATCCACAATTCTTCTGTTGTAATCTGCGACCTCTATTATATATATATTTTTCCTACATGTGATGGATGATATTACGTTTATTTAATATTCAGACGACATGTTGTTGTTGAGTTGTTGCTGTAAAAACCACATGTCCTCAATATTCCACAAATTGTCAGAGAAATTTGCACCGTCCATCCATTGAGTGGTGTTTTGTTGATGATCCATATCTGCAGCAGCAGCGCCTTGGAATTCTAAAGCATGGTGAAAGTAACCTGTGGGGCTGATTAAAGATTCTCCAATTAGTTGACTACTTATACTTTGATTAACTTGAAAATAATCTTGTTGTTGTTGGGGATAATTGTAGCAACAATCAGTCAGGTCTGAAACGAATGAGTTTTCTGATGAAGCTGTTGCCGTACTTGAATTTGTGTTGTTATTATTGTGATCAATTTGAACCATGTTTGGATTAATTATCTGAGGATCAATCACTTCGGAGGTAGATGCCCCTGCTGCTGCTTGAATTCTCTCTACTAACCTAGGCATCCATAGATAACGCATCGTATCCTTAAATTGTTTGCTGTTCACGTCACATTTAAGCTGCTTGGCATGTTTTTGTACTCGCGTTCTCCAGTAATTTTTGATCTCGTTGTCCGTTCTTCCTGGCAAATGTTGAGCAATTTTTGACCACCTACACTCATTTAACATTATTCATCAGAATTCCTTAGTTATGTTACTGAAACCACAATTTTAATAAGTGATGTTTTATATGAAACATACCGATTGCCCCAACGAGAATGTAGTTCGAGAATCAAAAGCTGTTCTTCAAGAGTGATATTTCCACGTCTTACATCGGGCCGGAGATAATTCAACCATCTTAGTCTACAACTTTTTCCCGTTCGCTTTAGACCTATTTCAATTCCCATAACATAAAAATATATTAGATTTCTCATTTCTTGAGATCAACTAATTAGTATCAATTGCCTTCTTCTTCTTCTTCTTTTTTTTAATGAAAAAAGATATTTTTGTAGCCAATTATACCTCCTTTATCTTTATTACATTTGGATGAGTGCTTGTTTGCTTTTAAAAGATCACCTAGTACGGAAAGAAATTATAAACCACACACGCATCCACTTCAATTCTTATCTAACACGAACTTTCCAACAAGAAAAGCCCATTTATTTTTCTAGAAAATATATATCCAACAAAGAAAACACACAAGTATAAAATGAATTACCAGCACAACGAGCAAGAGAATTCCAACGACCTTCACCATGATGAGCTATATAATTCATGAGGGTGAAGTCTTCTTCTACAGTCCATGGACCTCGTCGGAGGTCCATGGCATCTTCATTCTTACTAGCATCTCCACGGTTCAAACCGACTTTAACATGTTGATGATCCATCAAGATTAATGATTTAACTCGAACCAATTGAAGAAACTGATTGATTGATGATGGAGATAAAAGTATTGATGGATAGATGAAATTAAAGAGAGAGAGAATAAAAGGTGTTTTAGAGAAAGAGAGAGATGAGATGAGTTGAGAAGAAAGATGTATGTTTGGATTACTACACGAGAGAAGGTGGTGGGGCTTTTTATAGATATATAGAAAGAGATAGGTTGGAGAAAAATTGTGACAATTTTAAAGAAAAAAAAGTGGCATGTGATTGTGAGTGAAGGATGAAGAATTTGAACTATCCCACAAAGCCGCAATATCGAATTAAAATCTATTACTAGCTTCTTTTTTTCAATTCTATAGTTTAATTAATTAAAGTACTAGTAGTGATTAAACAAAGTTTAAATCGTTTGACACGTTTGACTCGGCCTGTACCTTCACCAGTTACAAATACTTATTCTATTACTTCCCAGAAAACGAAGTGTATTTTGTGTTCTCCTATTTTTTCTACTTTAATTTTCTTTTTCTATATTTGTTTTTTAGCCCTTCCAAGCAAGTTGTCCTAGAATTTTTGACTTTCTATAACTTCACTTATCCATTTTTGTGAATTTTATTTTTTGGTAAACCGTGAAAAATTACTATAGACTAATAATATTTACACCTAAGGAGCACTCAAAGAATCATTAACAAAATGTAAGTCATCTCCGAGCCTCAGAGTCAATAAAAGAGAAATAACTAGTTATAAATTTGTTGAATTATACTACTGCGCTTCCTAACTTTCCGCCTAGAGCCTTTTAAGAGATCTATCCATTTTATACTGTATATACATTTATTCCCTTGAAGTGTCTCCAATTTTTTTCCTTTCATGCGTAGTAGATCCTTACCCCCACAATTGTTGTTGTCAGTTCCTTTTTGAGTTGTCGTCAATGTCTATCTTTTATCCTTAAACATATCAACACCTTCTTCCTCATAATAACTTTGCATCCTGACCATCTTTCAGCTCTTCTTGCACTATTGTTATCAACCTACATCTTTGTTATCATCACATAAACAACATGTTACATTGTCCACTAGAGTTTGTAGTCTGTTCATTCTCTCTTTTGTCATCACTCTATCTTGATTTGCCAACTTGAATATGAATAGGTGTCGAGATAGTAGAATTGAATTCCATACCAGATCAACTTTCTTTCTCTCTCCAAGTTTCCCACCAAGTTGAGATAGCTTCTACTTACTAAAGAGGTGTTATTCTGATTTAAACAGTATGCTCAATCTCTATACCAATCAATCATGCATTATTTGATTAAGTTCAGTTTCCTTCAATACTAGGTACACACTGCTGGAGAAACATGAGTCCATAGAAGTTCAATGCTAAATAAGTGAAAAATGTGGAGCGCTAAAGTGGGATTTTAATGCTAAATCAGAGGATAATTAAAGGCCCAAAAGGGTGGTGATTTCAGTAGGTTTTTCTAACAAGGATCGATTTCTCAAGGGTATTAATGAGTTGGAATTCTATCTACTCAGTAGACTCAAAATCATGAATTATTGTTAGGTTTTAATGCTTATTGAGGGGATTTAGGTCCTAGTTCTTTTGTGTTTTTGTGTGCATGCATTCTTGGAAAAAACAAGTTTGAAGAATTTGGAGTCTAAAATCACTGATGCACACTGGCGAAGGAATCGGTTTCTCACATGAGCCAGTTGGTGTCTCACCGGCTGAACTTAGGGTTGATCGGAGAAAAATTACTTTAGCATCGGCAAATCATTAATGTTGTACAATTCTTGATTGATGTTTTGCTGGCCCATGCTTATGAAGAACCTAGAGGCTAAAGTAGTGAGGCGATTGACGCAAAACAATCTTTGATTGCTGTTCTACTTGTCCAATAAAAGGTGAAGAGCAGAAGTTTAAGGGCAAAAATGTATTTGGAGGATGAAATGTTTTCTCTAGATTGTTCCAAGGATAGAATATGAATTTGTGTAACTACGTAACTTTATCTTTTTCCCAATTGGGAATAGTCTGGAGAGAAGAACTTTTTGGATAATTTTTTAGTGATAAAAAATATCTAAGAAGTTTTCTTGCTTCCTAAGGAAGAAAACTCAGCTTTGCAGGCATTTAAGGAAAGTGTGTACCACAACTCTATTCCTCTAATGATTATGGGGACAACTCAATAACAATCCCTTAAAACTTTTCCATGCTTGAGGGAAACCTCCCTTTTTCTTTCTACTTGAATCCTAAAATTTCACTTCTAAACTTAGTTGTCTTCTCAAAGTGGATGAATCTCTTGTAATGAAATTTGTGGATAGATTAATCCAATTAGTGATTGAGTTGGTGACGAGCACAAACACACTATAAGTAGGGCGGATAAACCCCTTACTCAACAAATCTTGTAACTGATCTTTCAATTTCTTCAACTCAAGTGGAGCCATACAATAAGAAGGAATATAGATGGGCTTGATGCCCGACTCCAAGTCAATAGAAAAATCAATATCCTCATCCAGAGGAACACTTGGAAGATAAGAAAACACATCCAAAAACTCTCAAATACGGGCACAAAATTAATGGGAGGTGACTTAACACTAGTATCCCGAATGAAAGCCAAATAGAACAAACACCCTCTATCAATCAATCTCTAAGCTATAATCAGACATCATATCAAACCACCAATAAAATAGGTAGACACATATGAGAAAGTATATCTCGGATCAAACAATACAGCCGGAGGTCAATGTCAAACTGGGACGATATACGTGATCATAACATCAGAAGTCTCAGCCTCAAGCCTCCCTGGAAAAGCATAATACTTGCCACCTCGGCTGCCTGTAGCTTGAGTAGAACCTATACCTCTATATTGCAGAGTTGGAACACCCCTACCAGAACTCCTGCCACCTCTACCGGTCTGAACACCGCCTTGACCCCTGGCCGGAGGCACTGAATCCCTAACTCGAGCAACTTAATAAGAATGTTGAGGTCATAAATGAGTCTATAAAGGACATTGTCACATCATATGACCTGTATTCCCACAAGTGAAGTAGGATCTCGGCATATATAACTATAAATTCAAACCGGACGAACTATCATAGCCACCTCAGCCAGAACTATAAGATTCTTGGACTCACTGCCCACTCTCAGCTCCTGGCATAGAAGCATGAACCAGACCACGATGTTAGAAGTAACCACTACCTCTATGCAAACCTCTGCCTCCAGATGAGGCACCAAAAAACTAACCAGAAGAACAAGCCTTTTTGGGCTCTTCAAACTCCTCTAAAACCATCAACTCTGCCACTTTGGTAGTGCTCACAATGGGACTAGAAGGAAGCGCCCTCCCTAGCTATTGTTAACACATAAGTCATGGCAGAGAAATTCAACCCTCCTACAAACCAAAAAACTCTCTCTGCCTTATTCGGGACAATAGTCATAGCATGCCTAGAAAGCTCACAGAAACGGGCCTCATACTGGGTCACAAAAAAAATCCCTTAGTCAAGATCTCAAATCTCAGTTGAATCTCCTCCCTCACGCTCCAATGAATGAACCGGTCCTGAAAAGCACTAGAGAACAGACCCCACTCTGTCGATGGAGATCCAACTGGTCTAGACCTCAAAAAAGTCCTCCACCACTCTATGGCGCAATAAGAAAGTTGAAGTGCAACAAATCGGACACCATAAGCATCCACCATACCCATTGCCTCAGGTATCTCATGGCATAAAGTTAAGAACTCATAAGTATCCTCTCTATTACGATGAAACCTCTCATAACACTACTACTCAGTTGTTGTCAGAATAACCTTAAGAGCAATCTGAACACTACAACTAGTGTCGGATCTATTGGTGATTGATCTACCTAATCCTGTATACCTAGAGCCCGCTGCTGATCTAGGGTCTACGCCCCTACCCTCGTTAGGGAACCTTGTGGTGTATCTGTCGCACCACCTTGGGAGAAGTTCTCCAACACACCTAACATCCTCAACAAAGTATCCTGAAGCAAAGGAGCTCCAAACTCGGGAGGAACTTGGTTCTCAACAACATCAACTTATGGCTTAGGAGAAGACTATCTAACTCTGCCTCTAGTTGGTGCCTCTCCACAGGCACAAAGTCTAATCGGTGCTACTCCACGAGCACGACCTCTAGCTCAATCCCTACCTCTACCCTTAGTTGGGTTCTCAACAACATCCTCGAGCACTTCCTCTCCTCTATCACTGGAAACAAAAGCTCTGGTCCTTGACATCTACCAAAACAACACGTGGCAACTCAGCACTAGCAAAGGTAGACACACACAATAAGAAAGGGTGAATAAAAGAAAGTTCCCTAACAATCTTTGTGCCTCTTGAAGATAATTATGGACGTCTCTGTAACAATCCTCAAGACTCTACTTAGACTTGGCCTGTACACACCTGAGATTTATGAACAATGGGCTTTGATACCATTTTTCACGACCTAAAAATGGACGTGATGTCAGTTATATATTACCACCAAGACAAGTGAGACTCAACCCAATGAAAACGAAAAAAATACAAAATAGTAGTAAAATTAGAACAATATAAAGCGAAAAACATATTCTTCTATTAAAACCCATATAATATGGTTGTCACGTGTACAAACAACTAAATACATAAAGTGTGGAATTAAGAAATAATTACAAGTCTTAGTCTTTATTTCTCAAGAGAACAAAGCTTAAAGAAAAGAAAAAGAGGGCCAACAGGATGACACACAACTACCTCCCAAGTCCTTGAACGAGCCTCGACAGTTAAAAGAAGAAGAAGAAGAAGAAAAAGAATAATAATAATAATAATAATAATAATAATAATAATAATAATAATAATAATAATAATAATAATAATAATAATAATAATAATAATAATAATAATAATAATAATAATAATAATAATAATAATAATAAGAAGAAGAAGAAGAAGAAGAAGAAGAAGAAGAAGAAGAAGAAGAAGATCACACGGGTCGAGGCTTGAAACCAATTATTAACGTTTCAAGCACACCTCATCCAATTCCAGGTGTAAATGATCGTAATCTAGTATATAACCCAATGAAAGGTTGGGGTTGAACCCACAGGGAGCGGTATCGTATCTAATTCTATTAGGAAGTAAAGATGTGATTCTGATCAGTTATAAAAGTAGACATTGTCGAAATCAAACAAAATAAGTCAAAGGTTTGACAATGACTGTCAGCTTGGGGGTTTTAAGATATCAATTAACAACTACAATAATCACTAAAACATGGGATTAGACAAGTAGGAAGGAATTCTCTGGATGTGATCGATTATGAGCTAATTTCACTATATGGGTAATTGGAGCTTAATAATAAATGGTTGAATCACTATGCGTAGGCTAGAATATAGGTGCAATAGCTTTCTCTTGAATAATTATTACTGTTCAGGCAAGTTCTCTCGAACCTCGACAAACTTTACATTACAAAACAACCCAAAATCTTAATTTATATACTCTCTCAAGCTAGGTAGGTAGGAATGAGTTAAGATTCACTCTCTCGAGTTGAACCCATAACAATCCACATACTACAATCATCAATCGGTTACCTTGGTTTTAGAACGTCTCTCTCGATCAAGCCTAAATCACTAAGCTAAAATTGTATTTGCAATTACAATTCATAAATTACTATTCAGCTATCAATCAAACCCACATTAAAAGAGCATTTAGATCATTAAACAACAATACCCATAAGCTAATTAAGCAAATAATCACATAATCACAACCCAAAAATTGGGGTTTTAGCCAAGCATCATAAAAAGATAGAAATTAATACTAAAAACATTCAACATGATCTGGGTTATTGCAATCCAAGTATTTAAAATGATCTAAAATGCTATAAATAAAAGACCTACTTCTAATCTACTTGAAAAACCCTTCAAAGTTGTTCTCCAATGGAAAATACTAAGAAAACTCTCCAAAAATGGAAGAAAACTAAAACTGGACTTTGATGGCAAAAACCAGGATGCCCTTTGAACTCTTTTAGAATTCAATTTATTGTTTCCCAAATTTTAGCTGCAAGGACCATTAGGCGAGGTAAGTCGAGCATCGCTGATCAAATCGGTAACACGCCAATAGTTCCATCTCATTGTTGGTCTTCCTTGGCTTTTAGTCCTTAAGGTTCTATGACTTTAGGCGATCCAGAATGTGTTGCCGATCCAGTCGGCGGTCTGGCGAATGTCTAAATCCATCGCCAAATTGGCTTCTCCCCAGGGCTGGCAATCTGGAATTTTAGGAGAGCTGAAGTGCCACTCGACGAGTCACCAAGTGGATTTGTCAATTCTCAACTTTTGTTATCTTCAGCCTTTTTCATCTTTTTAGCTCCTTTTCGCCCGATAATGTCCTTGCCTTGCTCCTTTTGCCTTTTTTGTTGCAAATCAATATTTTAACATCAGCTCGGAGCATAAAGTAGATAATTGAGGACAATAAACTATCAAAACAAAGCCCTAAATGAGTCAAAATCTTAGACTCATCAACAACCCAAACTTAAACTTTTGCTTGTCCTCAAGTAAAACTCATGATCAGCAGTTTAATAAGGATGTCTACAAATAGTGTTGCATAAGGCTCAACATAAATGCACACAACAAGGTTCAAATTACTCATACAATGATCTATCGTACACTCAAAGTTTCAAATTGTGACTTACCATCATCAAGAGTACTCAAGCTCACAATGCTTGCCTCAAATGCAAGTTCAAGCTCAACAAAGGTATTCAAATGCCCTCACAACAAAGGTGATTCCATATTCACACAAAATTTCTCAACAATTTAAAGTCTCAGAATCACATACAACCCTCACACTCACAAAGATGAATACATGCATGACTTCACCCATAGGTTTGCCCTTACTTTCGTTTCAACTCACTTAAGATCACAAGGGTTTTTTCAAGGCTTGTGACGGGACTAAGTGTAATGGTATGTTCATTTAGGCTTAGTGTCTTCTACCTTCATGAAGTATGGTCCAAGCATCACTTTCCTCTTTTTCTTTAACATTTCAAACATACTCATAATCCACCCCAATATTCAAGTTCATATGAACTACCGGATATCCCATTTCTTTTGCAAATTTTACTACTTTATTTCGCAACCTTTTCTCTTTTTGTATTTTTCTTTCCTTTCTTCTTTTTATTCCTTTTTTTCTATCTTTTTATGGAGGGGTTCAATATTTTTCAAAACAATCCATAAATAAGGGAGATGTTTTCACACTGCTTGACTTTTCTTCCTTTCCACCACACCCCCAACTTAGGTTTTTGGCCTAAGTTGGCAATTCAAATAAAGCATACTTCATGAAAGTTATGGGTGAATGGATAAAGAGAGGCCACAATTTTTCAAGTTTCTTCCAAGAAAAGGTTAGGATCAAAAGGGGTCAAGCAAGGGTCACATTTTTCACAAGATTGACCAGAAAGAGGTATGTAGTCAAATAGGCTCACTCTTCAAAATTTTTGCCTAAGATTATGTCTATTGCTTGCATCACTCAATCAAAAGAACCAGCTGGGCAAATCTAGGTGTCATCAAGCACAATGTTTGGTACAAACTCACCACTCAAGGCATTGATGTAATTATCAAACAAGACTCCACACTTTCTATCTAGGGCTCAATGTTCATCACAAGAGACTCATTCGACAACCAGCTAGTCACAACGAGATGCTAGAAGTTCACATATTTCCTATGTAACTTTGTTTGCCTCATCGTGGCCGTACATTCATTTTGTTCAATTAAGAGCACTATTTAAGTCATCGATATTGACCATAATCGACACTTAAATTTGTACAAGAACAGTCACAATCACACACAAGAGGTGGAAAAGTTTTAAAAATTATTCAAAACCATCTACAATTCAAAACAATGGACCAATATGGATCAGAACCCAAGATATAGATATGTAAACTAAAAATTAGATCCAACATTCATAGAACCCAAAAACAATAATATTCACAAAAACAACCCAATAGAGGCGGGTATGGAAATACCTCACCCCGCCAACAAAAATGCAATTGTCCTCAAATGCAAAGAAATAAACACCATAAAATGATCAAGCATTTGATTACAACTAATTTTTTTACAACGGGGTTCGGAAAACCAACCTTTGATAGCAAAAATTAGGAAAGCTAGGAAATAACGTAATCCTAAAATCCACCCCGAGCACAAAATCGCAAATAAAGTGAGAACAATAATGAAAAAACAACAATATAATCGGTTGTGAGAGTACATAAATCAAAAAATATGAAAATGAAGAGATTTTTCAATTTAAAACTGTTTGGCCTTTTAAAAGTCTTCAGTTTATGCGCAATTCGACGACGTAAGTCACGGTCGCCAAACCACTCAGTGATGCATCGAGTCTCCCTTTAGCTCACAGATTTTTACAGAATCCCTAGCAATTTGGGTGGTTCAAATGGCGATCCAAGTCAGGATCGCTGACCTCTTTGGCGAGTTGCCGATTGGACTTTTGGCTCGCCTACTGCTCATTTTCCTACACTTTTCAACTTTCCAACCTGCACAACAACACATGTTATTCAAAAGCAATATTATAAACATTAAAAACTTGGGTTGCCTCCCAAAAAAAGCCTTATTTAACATCATGGCACGACGGAGATACCAATTTAAGCTACATTTTAGGGAATGGCCATTGCATTGCTTCCGTTGAAACTCATTTTGTAATCTATGCAAAAAGATAACAAACAACAACAAACAGTAAATGGGTTCAACTATAACACAATAAAATCAAAAACCCACATCAAAAAGAGAATTCAATAACACCACTCCCCAGCAGCAGCGCTATTTTGATTAACGTTTCAACCACACCTCATCCAATTCTAGGTGTAAACTATCGTAATCTAGTATATAACCCAATGAAAGGTTGGGGTAGAACCCACAGGGAGTGGTATCATATCAAATTCTATTAGGAAGTAAAGATGTGATTTTGATCAGTTATAGAAGCATACATTATCGAAATAAAAAAAAATAAGTCAAAGCATTGACAACGAATGTCAGCTGGGGGGTTTTAAGATATCAATTAACAACTACAATAATCACTAAAACAGGGGATTTGACAAGTAGGAAGGAATTCTCGAGATGTGATCGATTATAAGCTAATTTCACTATATGGGTAATTCGGGCTTAATAATAAAGTGTTGAATCACTATGGGTAGGCTAGACTATGGGTGCAATAGCTTTCTCTCGAACAACCATTACGGTTCAGGTGAGTTTCCTCAAACCTCGACAGGCTTTACACTACAAAACAAACCAAAACCTTAATTTATCTACTATCTCAAGCTAGATAAGTAGGAATGAGTTAAGATTCCCTCTCTCTAGATGAACCCATAACAACCCACACACTACAATCATCAATCAATAACCTTGGTTTTAGAACCTCTCTCTCGAACAAGCCTAAGATACTATGCTAAAATTGTATTTGCAACTACAATTCATATGTTACTACTCATCTATTGATCAAAACCACATTAAAACATCATTTAAATCATTAAACAATAATACACATAAGCTAATTAAGCAAATAATCACATAATCACACCCCGAGAATTAAGGTTTTAGCCAAGCATCATAAAAATATAGAAATTAATACCAAAAACATTCCCCATGATCTTGGTATTGCAATTCAATTCTTTAAAATGATCCAAAATGCTAACTATCAAAAACCCACTTCGAATCTACTTAAAAAACCCTTCAAAGTTGTTCTCCAATGGAAAAACTACTAAGAAAAATCTCCAAAAATGGAAGAAAACTAAAACTGGACTTCCATGGTAAAAATCAGAACACCTTTTGAACTCTTTTAGAATTCATTTTATAGTTTCCCAAATTTCAGCTGCAAGGACCATTAGGCACCAATTACTCTATCTCATCGTCTGTTTTCCTTGGCTTTTAGTCCTCAAGGTTCTATGACTTTAGCCGATCCAGAATGTGTCGCCGATCCAGTCGGAGGTCTGTCGAATGTCCAAATCCATCGCCAAATTGGCTTCTCCCCAGGGCTAGGAGTTTGGAACTTTAGGCAAGATGAAGTGGCACTCGATGAGTCACTGAGTGGCTTTGGCAATTCTCAGTTTGTGTTATCTTCAGCCTTTTTCATCTTTTTATGTCCTTTTCTCCCGGTAATGTCCTTGCCTTTCTCCTTTTGCCTTCTTTGTTGCAAATCAACATTGTAACATCAGTTCGGAGCATAAACTAGGCATTTGAGGATAATAAACTATAAAAAAAAAGCCCTAAATGAGTCAAAATCTCAGACTCATCAACCAACAAAAGTGTAGAAACAAGGGATAAGTACCAACAACACGGTACCCAGTAAGTAAACTAATAAATAAGGCATCTATCTAGAAAACAAATACCCTTTACTCTCCAACTGAACCTCCTCAAACTATAACCTGCACAAAAATTAGCCCAACATAGCAATTCTATACACGGCTCACAAGGCCCAATAACTACAACTCAATAGTCACTATCAATAATCAAATGAATCAAGTAAGTCAAACTCAAAGTCAAGTATTCCAGTCACACACAACAATTACATCAATCTCAAGTAACAAGTATGTCAAACATAAGCATCAAATTCATCAAGTTATAATAGTTAATCTCTTGCTGGAACCTTTTCCAATCGGCACAATATCACTAGCCGGAACAGTTTCCCATCGACTTTATGTCATATCACTAGCCGAAACTATTTTTCATAGACTTTATATCACAAGCCAGAACCATTTCCCATTGGCTTTATAAACATTTGTTGGAAATGACCCCGGCATCACAACACTCGTTATCAAAGACCTCTGGAATCATAACACTCGTCGACAAAGACCTCGACATCATTAAACATCACATGTCTCGTTATGGTGTTCAAAATCAAGGCACACAAAAAATATCACACCATATGGATGAGACAACAATTCAGACAATTCAAGTCCACAATCATGTTTTCAAGCATCTCATCGATCAATCAATAGGGGTCACAATAAGGCAATTCACATCATATGTTCATCACATAGCCTTTTTCATTCCATCCCCTTTTTATTTATTTAGATGTATCAAGTGGACAATTTAAACCCTTTACCTCATCCCCATTACTCTCAACACACAAACTATGAATGAAGTACACGAATTCCACTAAAATACGAGGTTTAGGAGATCACATGCCTTAAATAAATCAACAATCACTCCACTAGTTGAGTCTTCCCCTTCTGAATCACTTTCAAAGCCACACAATCCAATTGATTTAGCACAAAAAATCCTTTCGAAAATTGCAACCAAGGGTCCCTAAAGCTCAAAATTAAAAAATTGGCTTACAAAATTTGCAGGCCAAAAATCCTCTTAAGTTTCGTGCAAGCGATCAGGGGTTTGCTTAAGCCTTTTTCGCTAAACTGAAGGTCGCTTAAGCAACATGTCATTCACTTAAGCAGAGATCGCTTAAGTGACGAGTCTAATATTTGGACTCATTAAGGGTTTTGTTTTGATAGTTTAAGTGTACTCTAATTCCTAATATATTATCTAAACTAATGTTAAAATGTTGATTTGAAGCTATGAAGGCTAAGGAGCAAGACAAGGATACTACTGGGAAAAAGGAGCTAGCAAGCTGAAGAAGTGAAGAAAAATGATCCTGGTGATCACCTAGACCGCTCGGCGAACTGCCAAGTGGCTCTTTACTTAGCTCAAAGTTCCAGCATGCTAGCCCTGGGGATGAGAGAAATTAGGAGAGGCATAATCCCTATCGGTAAAGAGAGGTTAGACCGTCGAAAGTTACAGAATGTGCAAAGAAGATGCAAGCAAATTGGCGATCCAAAGGAGCAAAGGGTGCATCGCTGAACCCATCGGTGATCCCGACTTAGACTACCTAAAGTCACGGTGCATATTAGATGAAAACTCGAGACAAGAAGGCGATGTACAGGGGCGATTGAAGAGTCGTCGACCAGTCGGCGAAGCACGACTTACCTCGCCGATTTTTTCCAAAAGGCCAAATTTTGAATTAGTATAAGTTGACTTTTTGAACAGGAAGAAGGTATCAAACATTGGGATTCTCTTACCCATATGAAAAACATTCTTCTTGTTCAATTTTGAAGCTTTCTAAGTAGTTTTGAATTGGGTTTTGCAATTGAAGCTACACTGAATCATTTTAAGGGTTTGGAAATCAATACCCAATCATGGAAACTGTAATAGGTATTGAATTCATACTTTTTATGATGAATAGCTAAAACCCCCATACTTGGGGGTGTGACTATGTGACTAATTTTATGATTTGACTGATGGGTGTTAGGGATTATTAATCTTATTATTATTTTGAAGTGGGTTTGATTTATAGGTAGTGTTAAATTAAAGTATTGGAGTGTATATTTCAATATTGTTTGGTGTTTTATACTTGCTTGAGAGAGAGGTGTAAAACCAAGGTTATAAATTAGCATTTGTAGTTATTGGGTTGTTGTGGGTTCAGCTCAAGAGAGTGAATCCTAAAATCAATTCTACTTATCTAGCTCGAGAGAGTAGGTGAAGTGAGGTTTTGGATTGTTTATATTGTGAAGCTTGTTGAGGTTCGAGGGATCTAACCTGAATCGTAATATTTTTTCGAGAGAAATCTATTACATCTAAGGTCTAACCTACCCACTAAGATTTAGAAACCATTAGTAATTCCCGAGCACCCATTTAGCAAAATTGATAGTTAGTCGGTCATCCCCCTATGTATCTGTTAATTACTTGATTCCCCTTATTGTTTATGATTGCTTTAGTTGTCGCTTGCCAATCATTTCCCCCATTTGATATTTATGTCACACCTTTGATTTATTTAAGTGTTTCTGATTATTTCCATTCTTACAACCGATTAAATCGCATTTACAACTTCATAATTGAATTCAAATTTGTACTGATCCCTATGGGTTTAATCCCAACTCACTTGTTGGGTTTTATACTAGATTACGATTGTCTACACCTAGTACTAGATGAGGTGTAGTTGAGCGATAATCAAAATGATGTCGCTGTCGCTATCGGGGAGTGTATTTAGAATTCTTCTATTAAAGTTTACATTGTGAATTCTTTGTGTTGTAGTCGAATCAACTTACCTTTGTTTTTGTGAGTTGTTGCGATCAGGCAATAGGATAAGTGCTAATGATAGCACCATGAACCAACCTATTCACCAAAATGATGGTGGTGATTTCTTTCAAGCCAATAAAGCTCTATTAGAAGGCGTTAGTGCTATTCGCCTATCTCTATTGAGAATCATGCTGCATTCCATGTGACCAATGCAATGCTGCAACTGTTTCAAGATAGAGCGATATTTGGAGGATTCGATCATGAAAATACCCATAAGCATATTCAGAACTTTATGGAGATATGTAGTCCTTTCTCCCTCAAGGATATTTTGCAAGAATCAGTGTAGCTTCGGTTGTTCCCTTTTTCTTTAATGGGGGAAGCGACCAAATGGTTAGCAAGGCTATCGAGAGACTCCATTTCATCATGGGAAGAGCTTACCGAAGCGTTCTACATAAGGTTCTTTCCACCTTCAAAGATAGTCAAATTGCGGGACAACATCCAAAACATCAAGCGGGTAGAAGGGGAACCAAATCATGAAACTTGGTTGAGATTTCAAAAGTTGCTATTACAATGTCCTACTCATGGGCTTTCGGGTGTTGTGATACTTCAATATTTTTACCAGAATTTAGACTCAGTGAACAAAGGAGTAGCGGATTAGTTGGCCCGAGGAGGGATAATGTTACAATCATTTGAGGCAGCCTCGTCCCTCCTTGATGAAATGACAAAAGATCAATCATGCATGGTACACTTAAGAGGACCAAGTTTATCCCTTAACTTTCAGGATGATAAAATAGAAACTTGATGAGTAGAAAGAGAGGAATGAGAATATTAGCAAAATGATGTTCCTTGGTGAACCCAAAGAGGTTAGAAGAGTATTTAGACTTGAGTAGGGTTCTCACCCAAGTTACTTAAATGAGGGTGGGCATCAAGGTTGGAAATCGTACAAGGAAGAGGAGAGAAGACAATACTATCAAAGTTGGACTGAACAAAATGACCCTTGGAAGAGAGAAGAGATTCATGAAGACTGCCACATGCAATCAAGTGATAGCCCAAGATCAAAGGGTAGTTCGAGTAACTTAAGGGTGGATGAATTGTTGTCGCATATCCTCGATAAGGTTGAAGGATATGATGACATTCTCAAGGAGATGAAAGATGATTTCTCATCATTGAATAATAGAATGAACTCTTATGCGGATGAAATAAAACAACTTGAGGGTCAGCTGAGCCTGCTTTCAGAGCAATTGGAACCCAAGGTACTTAAGAAGGGTGAAGCCGATGGTACAACAACTTTGAGGGCCAACTATGACAAAGATTTGACGGTTGTGACTTGAAGGGGAAAATAGCAGTTGTTGATGTAAAGGGGAATAATAAGATGAATACTCATGAATAAGAGAAAGCTATTGAAGTGGAAGAAATGATTGTTCAAGCACCGAAATGGGATATTCTCAAAGAGAAGGAGGAAAGTCCTGAGAAAAGCCCCACTGAAGAGCTGCAAAAAGCTAAAGAAAAGGCTATCTCAACTCCAAAGATAGTGCAACCTCTTCCCAATATAAATCTTCTATTTCCTCAACATCTCAAGAAGAAAAATGAGGATGAAAAACTAAAGAAATTCCTATTTATGTTTAATACACATTTTTATAAATCTTCCTGTAGTGGAAGAATTATTGGAGATGTCGGGGTAAGTAAAATTCATAAAGGAGCTGGTTACTAAAAAGAGAAACATGAAATTTGAAACAATCGAAGTTTCTCATAATTGTAGTGCCATTATGACTAGTGAGATGATTATAAAGAAAGAGGATCCGGGAGCATTCACTATACCATGCACCATTGGTATGCTTCAATTTGCTAGAGCTTTATGTGACTTGGGGATTGGGGGCAAGTATAAATTTGATGCTCTATGTAATCTTTAAACAACTTAGGATGGGCGAACCACAATCTACAATAATGTGGCTTCTTATGGCTGACCGATTGACCAAACACCCTGTTGGAATACCCTATGACATATTGGTGAAGGTTGATCGATTTATTTTTTGGCCAATTTTGTTATTCTTGATTGTGAGATTGATGCTGAAATTCCCATTATTTTGGGTTAATCATTTTTAGCAATCGAAAGAACTCTAGTAGATGTTGAAAGTGTGGAGTTGAAGTTCCGGGTGAACGAAGATGAGGTCGCCTTCAATGTGTGCAAATTAATGAAACAATAGAGTGATATTCATGTAGTTTCAACAATTGATGTGATTGATAAAGAAGTGCCTAGTGTGAGGGAATTGTGTTGTATGAGTGAACCTCTTGAGGCTATCCTTTCAAATTATGATGAGACCAAAGTTCAAGGGTATGAAGAAGTGGTAGCTACTCTATCGGGATTAGGTAAATACTCAAGGAACCCATTAAAGCTACACATTGATCTAAAGAATTGATATACTCATCCCGCCAAACCATCCACAAAAGAACCACCTAATCTTGAGTTGAAACTGCTCCCCGCTCATCTTTGATATGCATTCTTGGGGGAAAATAACACATTGCCCGTTATCATTGTAGTTGACTTGATTGAATGGCAAGTAAAATTTCTTCTTGACGTGTTGAGAAGGTACATCAAGCGATAGGGTGGACTATCACTGATATTGTAGGTATTCCACTCGACATTTGCACTCACAAGATTCAACTTGATAGTGGGTGCAAACCGAGTGTCGAACATCAAAGGAGATAGAACCTATCGATGCAAGAGGTGTAAAAAAAGGAAATAATCAAGTTGTTGGATGTGGGTGTGATTTACCCTATTGCGGATAGCAAATGAGTGAGTTCGGTGCAAAGTGTACCCAAAAAATGTGGCATCATGATAATCTCAAATGAAAAAGGGGAACTTATTTCTATGAGACCGGTAACCGGATGGAGGGTATGCATGGGCTATCAGAATTTAAATTCTTGGACCGAAAAAGATCACTTTCCTATGCCTTTTATGGATCAAATGCTTGATCGACTCTCGGAGCGCGGATGGTATTGTTTCTTGGATGGTTATTCCGAGTATAAACAAATCTCTATTGCACCAAAAGATTCAAGAGAAAACCATTTTTACTTGTCCCTATGGAACTTTCACTTTCAAAAGGATGCCTTTCAAGTTGTGTAAAGCCCCGACGACGTTTCAACATTGCATGCTGTCTATTTTCGCTGACATAGTGTAAGATTCAATGGAAGTCTTTATGAATGACTTCTCAGTTGTGGGCGATTCTTTTGAAACGTGTTTAGCACACCTTGGGCAGGCCCTTCAAAGATGTGTGGAAACCAATTTAGTCATCAATTGGGAGAAATGTCACTTCATGGTTAGGGAAGGTATAGTTTTGGGTAACAAGGTATCACAAAGAGTGTTGGAGGCCGACAAAGTAAAGACTGAGGTAATTGAGAAGCTACCACCACCAATCTCTGTAAAAGGTATTCGTAGTTTCTTGGGGCATGCTGGTAAACGGGATTTCTCAATGATGCCTTCACCTTGATCGGAGTCCCTTAGATATGATGTAAAAGGGCGCATATTCGCAAGACTAGTTCGATTGACTCTACACCTGCTGCACGCATAGGTCTTCGCCTACTTCCTTCTTATAGTAAGCATGACTTTCTTAAACTTTTCTATAATATAAGGTAAGATTTTTGGAACCTTAGTTTACCAGAGATTCATCAAAAATTTCTCAAAAAATACACACCCATTGTGCAAGCTTTTGGAGAAGGAGGTGAAATTTAGCTTTGATGACACAGGTATGGCAACCTTTAAGTGTTTGAAAGAGAAGTTAATCTCTACCCCAGTGATTATTAGCCGTGATTGGTCGGCACCTTTTGAAGTGATGTGTGATGCAAGTGGTACAGTGTTAGGGCAAAAGCACAACAAACTATTCCATTCGATTTACTACGCTAGGAAAACATTGAATAGTGCTCAACGTAACTACACGATTACTGAGCAAGAATTACTTGTGGTGGTATATACATTTGAAAAATTTCGGGCATACTTGCTAGGCACCAAAGTGGTAGTTCACACTGATCATGTAGCTCTATGGTTCTTAATGGCAAAGAAAGATGCTAAACCAAGGTTGATAAGATGGGTGTTGTTATGGCAAGAATTTGACTTTGAGGTCAAGGATAGAGGAGGGTGTGAAAATCAGGTGCATATCACGTATCTAGGTTAGAGGGTTAGGATAGAGATGAACTAGAGTTAGACATAAATAATTCATTCCATAACAGGAAGGTATTCGTGGCCACTCTTACGTAAACTCCTTGGTATGTTGATTTTGCTAACTATGTAGTATGTGGGTTAATGATGGAAGACCTGAACTTCTATCAACAAAAATGGTTCTTGTTCGATGTCAAGATATATTTCTGGGATGAATAATATCTCTTCAGAGAATGTGCAGACCTTATTATTTTGCGATGTGTGCCAGAAGGGGAAGTAAATGAAATTTTAAATGTTTTTCATGCTTCGTCGCTTGTTAGTCATCATAGCGGTGTGCGAACGGTCACTAAAGTCCTTCAAAGTGGATACTATTGGCAATACCTCTACAAAGATGCTCATGAATTTGTCAAGAGATGTATACAATGTCAAAAGCAAGGCGGGCTATCTAGAAGTCATGAATTACCTCTTAACCATGTTCTAGAAGTTGAGTTGTTCGATGTCTGGGGAATAGATTTGGAAATAATTATATTTTGGTGGTTGTGGATTATGTTTCTAAATGAGTGTAAGTTGTCGTATTACTCCACATTGAAGGGAGGAGTGTTGTTCAATTCTTTAAGCGCTACATCTTTGCAAGATTTGGCACCCCACGTGCTATTATAAGTGATGGAGGCTCACATTTTTGCAACCAGCTGTTTGCATCCTTATTGAGTAAATATGGAGTAAAACATAGAGTGGCAACACCATATCATCGACAAACGAGTGGCCAAGTTGAGGTTTTAAATCGAGAGCTTAAGATTATCTTGGCTAAAACCGTAAATGCAAATAGGACAGACTGGTCTCAAAAATTAAATGATGCTCTTTAGGCGTATCACACTGCTTAGAAAACACAAATTGGTATGTCTCCATATCAGCAGGTTTTAGGAAATTTTGTCACCTGCCGTTTGAACTTGAACACAAAGCACTATGAGCATTAAAGGCATAAAATCTAAATTGGGTGAATGCTTTGAAAGGGAGAGTCGATCAACTAAATGAGATGGAAGAATTCTGATTGAGGGCATATGAAAATTCAGCTCTCTACAAGGAGAAAATGAAGAAACGGCATGACTCAAAGATCCTTAGAAGATAATTTTGAGTCTGAGATTTTGTGTTGCATTACATATATCAATTGAGACTCTTACCGAGCAAGCTCAAGTCGAAGTGGTTCAGTCCATTTAAAGATATACGAGTGTTCACGAATGGGGCTATTGAAGTTGAAGGTAAGGAGGGTCCATCTTTAAAGGTGAATGGGCAGGGTTTGAAGCTTTACTTCCGTGAGTGTCAAGAGATCTCAGTGATTGAAGTGGTGTATTTGGAAGATGATTGAGAGCATTTCCACATTATTCCTCGATGTTAAATAAGGCGCTTCTTAGGAGGCAACCCAAGCTTAGTTGTTTCTTGAATAATGTGTGATATTTGTTTAGGTATATGTGATTTTGCGAGGTTATGGCTATTTTGGTGAGTTGCCACGTAGAGTAATCATCCCGAAATGGCTCACCTTCTGTGCTTCAGGGAGCGGGCTGCAGTTCTAAAACATTTGACGAAGCACCAAGCTCACTAGGCGATGCGCCGAAGAGGTTACGCAAGCCCGACTTTCATCGCTCTTTGGCCTACCTTGAAGAGCTGGTGTTCTGGAAAATTGGGCGACAATCTATGGACATTGTGAGAGTCGCCAATGCTGTTTGGCGAGCCCGACTTTCACTGCCCTTTGACCTACCCTGAAGGGCTCCTGTTCTGGAAAATTAAGGACGAGCTATGGACATTGGGTGAGCCGCCGATGCTGTTCGACGAGCCCGATTTCAATCGCCTTTTGATTCCAGCTGAAGAGATAGTATTCTGGATATTTCGTCGAACTGCGCAAGGTTAGGCAGTTCTCCAAATTGTTCGACGCTTTCCACATCACTTCGCCAAATGGCCACTTAGTGAAGAATATTCCTAACCCTGTTCTTTTCATTCAGTGCTATTGCATTTCTATCTTTATTTTATGTTTGTTTATTTCTTTTACATTGAGGACAATGTTAGATTTTTTTGGTGGGGTGGAATCGTGTTAGGAATATCACATCTAGAGGAGTTTGAAGAAAGCTATTCTCTTGCATTTTTGAGTGTCGGTTGTAGTCAATGCCAATGACTTGAACAGTGCTCTTAATTGAAAGAAATGGAGTATTCGATGATTCATGTTTAGCTGAATAATGGAAGGGATTATGAACATGTTTGAATGAGAAAGAGAAGGAGAAAAAGTGATCTTCAGGCCATACTTCATGAAGGTAGAAGCCACTAATCCTAAATGACCATACATTTACACTCAGCCTCATTACAAGCCTTAAAAAGGCCTTTGTGATCTTGAGTGAGTTGAAACGAATATTGATTGGAAAATAAAGGCAAGCCTATGGGTGAAGTCATGCTTGTGTTCATCTTTTTGAGTGTGAGAGTTGTATGTGATTCCAGAACTTTAAATTGTTGAGAAATTTGTGAGAATATAGAATCATCTTTGTTGTGAGGGAATTTGAGTACCTTTGTTGAACTTAAACTTGCATTTGGAGCAAGCATTGTGAGCTTGAGTATACTTGATAATTGTGAGTCACAATTTTAATCTTTAAGTGCACAATTGATCATTGTATGTGTAGTTTGAACCTTTTGTGTGCATTCATGTTGAGTCTTAAGTAGCATTGTTTGTAGACATCATTGTTGAACCGATTGATCTTGAGTTATACTTGAGGACAAGCAAAAATTTAAGTTAGGGGTGCTAATGAGTCCGAGATTTTGACTCATTTAGGGCTTTGTTTTGATAGTTTAAGTGTCCTCAAATGCCTAATTTATGCTCTAAACTAATGTTAAAATGTTGATTTGCAGCTATGAAGACTAAGGAGCAAGACAAGGACACTACTGGGCAAAAAGGAGCTAACAAGCTAAAGAAGTGAAGAAAAGCGATCCTGGTGATCGCCAAGACCACTCGGCAAACAGCTGAGAGGCTCTTTACTCCACCCAAAGTTCCAGCATGCCAGCCCTGGGGATGAGAGAAATTGGGCTCGGCATAAGCCCTATCGACGTGTCGCCGATTGGATCAGCGAAGAGAGGTTGGACCGCCGCAAGTTACAGAATGTGCAAAGAAGATGCAAGCAAATTGGCGATCCAAAGAAGCAAAGGGCGCATCACTGAACCCATCGGTGATCCCGACTTAGACCGCCTAAAGTCACAGTACATATTAGATGAAAACTCGAGACAAGAAGGTGATGTAGAGGGACGATTGGCGAGTCGCCGACCAGTCGGCGAAGCATGACTTACCTCACCGCTTTGCTTCAAAAGGACAAATTGTGAATCAGTATAAACTGACTTTTTGAACAAGAATAAGGTATCAAATATTGGGAAACTCATACCCAGAACAAAAAACATTGTTCCTGTTCAATTTTGAAGCTTTTTAAGGAAAATTTGAATTGGGTTTTGCAATTGAATCTACATTGAATCATTTTAAGGGTTTGAAAATCAATACCCAGCCATGGAAACTGTAATAGGTATCGAATTCTTACTTTTTATGATGAAAAGGTAAAACCCCCATGCTTGGGGGTGTGACTATGTGACTAATTGTTTGATTTAGCTTATGGGTGTTAGGAATTATTAATCTTACTACTATTTTGAAGTAGGTTTGATTTATAGCTGGTGTTAAATTAATGTATTGGAGTGTATATTTCACTATTGTTCAGTTTTTTATGCTTGCTTGAGAGAGAGGTATACAACCAAGGTTATAAATTAGTATTTGTAGTTATTGAGTTGTTGTGGGTTCAGCTCGAGAGAGTGAATCCTAAACTAAATTCTACTTATCTAGCTCGAAAGAGTAGGTGAAGTGAGGTTTTGAGTTGTTTATAGTGCGAAACTTATTGAGGTTCGAGAGAACTCTTGAATCGTAATAGTTGTTTGAGAGAAAGCTATTACCTCTAAGGTTCAACCTACCCACTAAGATTTAGAAACCGTTAGTATTTACCGAGCACCCATTTAGCAAAATTGATAGTTAGACAGTCATGCCCCTGAGTATCTCTTAATTACTTGATTCCCCGCATTGTTTGTGATTACTTTAGTTGCTGCTTGACAATCATTTCCCCCATCTGACATTTATGTTACCCCTTTGATTTATTTAAGTGTTTCCGTTAATTTCCATTCCTACAATCGATTAAATCGCATTTACAACTTCATAATTGAATTCAAACTTGTACTTCTCCCCGTGGGTTCAACCCCAACTCACTTGTAAGGTTTTATACTAGATTAAGATCGTCTACACCTAGTAGTGGATGAGGTATAGTTGAGCGATAATCATTAAGCAACGGGACATTGGCAAAAGCAAAGCCTGCTACATCAGAAAACACAACCAACTTTCAACACTCTGAAAGGACCCTCGGGATTCGTTCGAAAACCCATACACATAAACAAGATATACAAATCAATTATCCTTGACATTCCAGATTCAATAAAATCAACAAAACACGAATCTGAGGTCTACTTGACCCGATATTTGCTAAAACCACAAGAAACAAACTCACACCTAAAAAGTCTAAAACATGCTCGGGACCTCTCAAAAATCAACTAAGACCTCACCTAGGCTAAAATCATCCCCAAATCCAATAGAACTCTCAGAATTCCGATTCGAGCATCCGAACCCCGAATGTTAACCAAAGTAAACCCAAAGGCTAAATTTTCACAATTCACACCTTGGGACCTCAAATCCTCAAAAAGACTCAGAAACTAAAGCCGACAATTCTCATAGCTCATACTCTACGTTATGGGACTGATGGAATCGACGTAATTCCATTTCGGTACTCGAAACTCCAAAAATTTTCGAAACCCACTTTATAAACAGTATTAGCCTTTCAAACTCAAAACCTACCAAATTCTCAACTTTTAAGTAAAAGTTCAAAACCAATTTTTCAAACTCAAACCATAAAAGACTCGGGGTCAATATTTGGAGGAAAAAATGGTAAATTCATAAATTTTTTCAAAAATGACCAATTGGATCATTACAACTACAACAACATAAGAGAGGGAGAGGGTGACGAGAGAAAGATAGAACATTTGTGTAAATAATAAAATTTTAAAATTAATGTCATTAGCACTAATATTAAAATTATCATCTCTATCAATAATTAGATTGTGTCACTTTTCTTAGTTTTGTGAAATTTTTTAATCACCCTTAATTACTTTTTTTCCAAATGAGTTTGCATTTTCCTCCATTACTCCATAATTATTACAAGTTTTTCATCTTGTATTTAAAAACTATGGTCTTTGAATACACATTGAGCTCACTCTCAAGTGTCTTAAATAATATAGTTGGTACATAACTTAGGTTCCACATTGTAGATTTTGATTTACATTACACAAAGTTAGAGTTATAAATAGTTAAATTGGAAGGTATTCAAGTTGTCGTGGAAACCTTATCAACATAATGTTACTAAAAACATATATATGTTGATAAATGTTAGAAGGCCAAATATGATAGTGTCAGGAGGTTGGGCAGAAGTGATAAAAGAGCTGGAGATAAAAGGTGCGCAAATGAAGGTAACTATGGTAAGAAGGGAATATCTCCGGAAGGATGGGTCAAATACAACACTGACGCTGTATCCAAGGGAAATCCAGGAGCTAGTTCGTATACCTATTACTTAAGGGATGATATAAGAAATGTTATACAAGTAGATGGAGTTCGTATGGAGAATACTACGAACACAGTGGCAGAAGCAAATGCTATTCTAGCACCAAGTAGGCATTGCAAACAATCTCAACATCATCATGTAATAATACAAACAAATTCCGTGTTATTATTCAAAGTGCTAGAAGGAAAGTGGCATGTCCATGGATAATAAATGAAATAGTTGAAGAAATTAGAGAATGTTTACAAGGCTAGCAACACAAGTTCCAACATATAATGAGGGAAGAGAATCAACTTGCAGACTACTTGGCAATTATGGCTATAGAAAAAAGATATTGCATATTCAGAGATTTTCATAGCATGGAGATGAAAGGTAGGAGAATTATAAACCATGACAAATTAAACAACTCATATCTAAGATTTTCACTAATAAGGAGATATTGGGGAAGGGAGTCTACAACATAGTTTTTTCACAAGTACATCATTTACAAAAATATAAGGGTATCAAGAAATGTGAAACGCTATGTAGCCTAGGCTACTTTGAGCCATGAACAAGGATTTGGCAAAAGGGGAAGATCTTGATCAAATGGAAACACTTTAACTTGGAAAAAGCTTTAATCACTATTGAGGAGGTGGAGTGAAGCTACTCATGCACTCCATTTAAGCACCAACTACAAGGGAACAGAGGCAAAAGAAATCAGAAAATGGACAATAAACAGGAAAAGGAAGCATAAATTACCAACCTAATAATTAAGTATCCTTCCATTAGGTTAGATCCTGAAGCTACACACAAGAAGTATAGACCACCAAACTAGAGAACACAACTGCAAGGGAGTATAGTCAGCTGACGTACGCACATGAATATGAAGGTAGGGAAAGTGGAAGATACTAACTCTTGTCAGCTGATGAAGGACACAAGAGGAAGAACTCAATGTTAATGACCCATAAATGAGGAGGACGAATTGACTATTCTCCTATTAAGGGAACATTTTCTTAGGTGTTTTAGGGTGAAGGCGGTAATGGTGGAAAGCTAAATTAGAAAACCCTAGACGAAAGGACATGTTTATATAGATAGGACAGCGATGCACGTCATTAGGGATTACATGCACTATAGCAATCAACAAAATAGAGACCAAATAACTGTAAGAGCCATTAGAGAGAGAAATATAAAGTACTACTCCCTCGGAGTTCACATTAAGTGGTGTTTTTATCTTTTTAAAGAATATATATATATATATATATATATATATATATATATATATATATATATATATATATATATATATATATATATATATAATAAGTGGTGTGTCACATAATGAAGAGGTAATTTTTTTAAAATCAAAAGTCACCTTCAGGGTGGGGGTTAGGCATGAACCCTACCTTGTGTATTAAATAAAGTGAAGAACGTGTTAATTACTCCTTTCGTCCACTTTTATTTTTAACTAATATAAAATAAATGTTCATTTTTATTGGTCCAATTTAGAAAATCAAGATATAATTTATACTTAGTTGCTAATTTACCTTTATTATTATCTATAGTTATTTTTTAAAATATTGAATTTATTATATTCAAAAGGTAATATAGTAAGGTTGTCATTCTATTTGTTTTCCATTAAAGACTTTTTCCAAGTCAATACTGAACAAATAAAAATGGATGGAATAAATGTTTTCTTTCAAATTTACCTATATTATTTAGTAAAGTGAATTTTATATAACCAAGAAACTATATGGTATTATTTAATTAAAGGTAAATTTAGCAAAAATACTTTTTACTCTCTAGGAGTGAGTAGATTTTGTAATGACCGTGTGTGTTCAAGCAAACAAAATCACTTAATATGGACCAAAAAGAGTATTATTCAAGACTTTTGGACAAATTACTAGTTATTACATTGAAAATTGGGATTAACCACATATATGTACCTGGCTAATGATGATATAGATTGAAGATATCTTAAAAAATATACTGAGGATCTGAGATAAAATTATGCAAGAGCGGTGCATGTACTTCCGATAAAAGAAGAAAATTTCGTAGAAATAAAGGTGAACTTATAAAGAATACAATGCCATCATAGAAATTTTCTAATGTTTTTTGCATTGGAGTCCCGATTTGGGGGTGATGTTTCCAACATGATTTTTTCTATACTTAGGGTTCAAATCCGAAAGGATGAAACAGTCTTACCACTGCACTACAACCCATGTTGATAGAAATTTTTCTAATATAATCCACTGTCCAAATATCCCTTTTCCCTCTAATTAATATTTTCATATATTTATGTTTCTTTTTATCAACAGTAGATTGTGGCTCCTACTTATAGATATATTCATGGACCACTACAATTGTAGAAAAACTACCATATTCACCACAAACTGCTCTTTGAGGCAACAACTTTCAAGTGTAATTAATTTAAAGAGATCACATTGATATTAGAGGACACAACACAAATAGATTTAATTATAGATAAAGTTGATTTCGCAGTTTTCGATTTTGAAATAGATGAAAAATAACCGAAGATTTTCAGTTACAAGGGTAGATTAATGAAAAATAGCCAAATGATTTTTCTCTTACAAGGGTAGTTTGATTTTTAATGAATAAATATCATGTAGATTAATTTAGTGTTAACCAATAAATATTTGCAACCAGGCGCACACAACATTTATCCAAGCACTGTAGCTAGCCAGCTACTACGTACATTTACTCCCATTTTTTCTTCTCCCTCTAAATTTTACTTTTATTTTATAAAGTCCTCTCATGGTTGTGGCCAATTAATATATTTCATTTATTTTTCTTAATATTAAGAAGTATGTATTTGTATATACATTTAAATATTAAGATATTTGAATCTAAATATACACATAAAAGTTAATTAGATTTTGTATTAAAATATAAATATTAAATAATTAAGAGTGTTTATTTTTTTTTAAATATCTTAATACATAAAATTTGTGGTGGTGATGTGTGATGGTTGTGGGTTTCAATTGAGGATGGTATTGGCTAATGGTGGTATTGATGGTATTGACGGTAGTAGCAAGTGGTATTAGCGGTGCCTCGAGAGCTGCCTACGAAAGAGTTTTGGCTATGCATGGCCATCATAACATTCATAAATGAGATTGATAGATGAATAGAGGAGTTCAACCACAATCATTATTGATTCGTTCGGGAGGAGTTCAACCTCTCGAACTCAGAGAGATGAGCCTAATTACAGTGCCCCAAGCCAAAATAGAGAGTCGGCATTAGTGATTGATGGTGGTAATTGGTTGTGATCGTCGCTAATTATGATCCATAATAGTGATAACTAATGTTGATAGCAAATAATGATAGTGTTGACAATATACATTGGTGATTTTCGATTCTAATTATGGTAATAGTAATTGGAGGTGGAGATTATAAATGATGGCTAGCGGACAATGATCACATTTAATTGTAGCGATTTGTAGCGGTGGTGGTTGTGGTTGAAGTTGGTAGGAATGGCAATGACAATGGTGCACGGCAACAATGACATTTGATAATAGTGGATGATAATGATTAGCAGTAAATGAATGAAATTGATGAATTTTAACTTTTTGTAAAAGATTTAATCATTCTGACCGGACATGTTAAGTGGTTTTAATGCATGATTAAAATATGAATGATTAAGACTTAATAAACAAATGTATAATTAAGATATTTGTTAAACCCAAATAGATATGGCCAAAGCTAATCTGATAATTAGGGGTCAATTTTTTTTTTACGGTGGACAAGAAATCTCTTATAATCTTCTCTATATAATTTTGGGATAAAGCGTGAAATTATTTTATTCTATTATTGGTATAATTTCTAATTGTGCGATTAACTATATTGGAACGATTTATTTCACAATTATGATGTTTATTACTGTTATACCACACTTTGTATGTGGCACAATCAATTAGGATAAGTAAGTCCATTATAAAACAAAAAACAAAGTGACACATCTTCACTTTTTCAACCTATTCCTCCATTTTAAAGAAAGACAAGGATAAAATTGAAAATGAATATTGAATAGATATCTCAATTTATTAGATTTAAACCCAACATATATTATATTTATTATATTCCATTTTATCTGATAAAAGTATATTTACTTAATAATATCATTATATACTATTTAATTCTCGTATTATAATATCAATATCATAATTTTGAGATAATTTGTTCCTGCACTTTCTTAATTATATTAGTATATAAGAATCATAAAAATTAGTATAAATTGAGGAGGGAACATTTTGTCTTGGCCTACTTGTGCCTTTTGATTGATTAGAATACAAACATAATTAGAGTAACCTTTATGTTTGCTTCTTTTTTCTTTTAAAGAAGTTTATAATTTCACGTGACACAATGTATATAGTAGTAGTGGTTGCAGTATAAAAATATCTCCATGACACTATATATTATATATTATACATATATAAAGGACATTATTATTTCAAAGTATAAAATATGAGCACACCACAAAAGTAAACTGGACCTCTATTCCTTCCATTCACCTCTCCTAATATCGATCTTTAGCAAATGGATAAAGCCTATTTTTTTTTCTTTGTTTTTGCACTCCTCCAATTAGGGACTTAATAGTGTGAACCCTAATAGTTAATTAGCAGCGCTGCTTTCCTTTTTCTTCAATCTTTTATGTCTTTCTGTTTTTATATTATGAAGCAATAATTTATTTATTTGGGTTTCTAATTCTAATCTTAAGTCATTTCATTAGCTAAACTAAGGAATCTTTTTTCAGAATTATACTGCTTAAAGTAGGAAAATAAGGATATCTTAATTTTAAAATTTAAGACATGCATGCTCATTGCTTTTATAAAAAACAATACATATGCTTAATGCCCACTGCAATTATATTCATTCAATCATTGTTTATGATATGTCATGTTAATTTCAAATTTTATATGTAGAGTACCTACTGTAAACTAGGCTGACACGTTTTGCTAATTTTATAAGCTCTAATTACAATCATAGTATGTAAGTTCTTTTCTAACAATAGACAAGTAACACCAATGTTTTAAGTATAACATCGAATGGAATCACATATATAATTATTCGCCAGCTCAACTCTCAAGAATCATCTGCTTTCTCTTTCCCTTTCACTCACAGTGGTGGGATGAAATGAACTCTAGGGATCCTACTTAGTGACAGAGTCAGAAATTTATGAAAGTAGTGAGGATCGAACAACAAATTCAGGCTTAAATGTGCATACTTACCACTGGACTATCAATTCCTTTTGTGACTAAGGGTATTCATATTTCAATATATTTAATTAATAGAGAATATTTTATCTATATACACCATCAAATTTTCCGACGAATGGTATTCAGTTGACCACCCTTACTCAATTGTTGATCCGCCCCTGATTCTAATTGAGTTTAGGAAGAAGATTAGATTAATAATTCAAAATTAAATTACTTTTTAGATCGTTCTATAACACATGAGAGAGAACGAGAGAAAAGGAATATTAATAGTGTTAAATTTCAATATGCCTGTAATAAAGGTCTGTAAGTAGAGCCGTCAAAATGGGTATAGCCCATGGGGCCGGCCTAACCATATCTGTTATTGGGGTAGAATTGTGATATGATTTTTCAAGTCCATTTAAAACTAGGGCTTATAAGCCCGGCTCATATACTTGAGGCTTGATGGGGGCTGGGACGGGGTCGGCTCATGGGCCAAAACTTTTTATTTAAGAGTAATTTACAATAATCTCGCTAGTATATAATCTAATTATTTGAATACACGCTATGCTGTAATATTATGAATCTTTGTCTAGATACATGTATTTCAAAATATATAGACTCAAAATTAGGTTAATTTGTTTTAGATACACTCTGTCCAAGTAGATTCGCATGTATCTAAGATACATATACAAATCTCGCGCCTTCGCCTCCCTCCCATCTTGCTTGTCACTCTCTTATCTCACTCACTTATCTGGTATGCGAGATACATGCTAATTACACTAGATTTTTGCTAGTGTTATTGAAACAACACCATTGTTTGCCATATTTGATTTGAAAATCTTCTCATTTTCTTGATGTTATAGAATTATAAGTTTGAAAACAAAAAAGATTAAAAAAAGAAAAATAGAAGGGCTAGCCCGCCCCAACCCTTAGCCCTTCTAGGGTTGGGTTGGGTTGAGCATTTTCAGGCCCTACCAAATGAAGGGCCGGCCCACCCTAGACCTTCAAATTCCTTTGCCCATGAGGCTTGGGCCGGCCTTTTTCGACAACTCTATCTATAAGTAATTCCAAAAAAAACAATGTAATAAATTTAAATCAAGAAAAAGGTGAATGTAATAATATCAAATACTATGAATATTGTTAGTATGCTGTATATGCATGCATTTTTCGACCAAAGCCAATTAAGGAGTTCAAATCTAATAAGAGGGGTTTGTTCGATGGTAACTATCCTCACTTTCAACTTTAATATCGTGAGTTCGAGTCACCAAATGAGCAAAACGTGAAGGCTCCTTTGGGGAAAAGAGGTAAAAAGAAGAAGAGTTCAAACCTAGAAATTAAGACTCCATCAACCATGATGAGGCAAAATAAATTTCAGTACGACCTACAAATTTTTTCATAAAAAATATTATAAAATGAAAGTACACTTTTATAAGTGCATAGTTTGATTGGAAATCATATAGTGATATATTATACGACACATAAAACTATACTAAAAAAAACATATATTATTATATAACTTGGCCAATTGACCTATATAATTTAAAACTATTATTGAGCATAGAAATTGTAGAGATAAAAATCTACCGAAATTCTTAATTGTCTACATTGTGAATACTATTGTGAGAAAAAGGGTATTCAATCTATAGAATTCCATACGTTTCCTTTGAGGAAAGAATGATCAAATATGAAATAGAATTATTTCTTTCAAGAAAAGTTAAAACATTTATGATAATATTTTAACTTTGATGCTTAAAAAAAAGACTAAATCATTAACACAAAAAAATCAGGACAAAATCATTAACACAAAAAATAAGGACAAAATCATTAACACAGAGAACAACACTTTCTGGATTTCCACGTACGAATAATGAATTTCTATCCTTTTCACCTTATTAGTACTTTACCTATGTACACTAAAGTTAATTAAAATTTTCATAATATTCCTTTTCCTCTAATCTAACAAATGAAAGATTATAACTATACACCAACAATATATATATTTCATGTTTTAATTTGTTTGATATATTTTGACTTGATATAGAATTTAAGAAAATAAATAAGATTGTTGAATTTTATGATCTTAAATCAAAAATATATCCATGTCCATTAAATTTGTAATCTTAAACATATCATATGAAAAATTAAAATTAAAAAATATTATTCCGTTGTTGTTTTGCTAATTGGCACATCAAGGGTTAGCTGTAATATTAATTTGATTACCATTCGATTGTCACTTCACAGATAGACTATTTTTGTGTGGTGAGCTATCGGGCCATGTGGGAAGTAAAATGTATCAGATATTATTATGATTGTGAAGAAGATTTAGAAAAAATAATTTTGTCATTTGGTGCTACAGTATATATGACAATTTATTGTGATGAGCAAATGCATATGATGTCACAACTATGAATAAATAGTGATTGATGAGATGGTTTTAAACAACATCAGTCAATCAGATATGGCCATACGCAATGACCAAGCACCAACCACTCTACACTATTCAACAAGAAAAACAATTCCATAGCATTATTTATAAAAAATAAATCGTTATTAGTATAAAAGTTGAATATTGATGTAGTTCAAATCACGAATTACAAATGCCAAAATTTAAGGTAACAGAGTAAAGACAGATGGATAGCATGGTGGCTCTACAAACCTAAAGCCCCCAAATTTTAGAGGCATCATTTTCAATATTGAATATCATATGACAGGAAAAAATATATAAGTTTGATAAATCTAAAATATTATGCCTCAAAAAAGATAAAATAAAATGACTATCATAAACTTCATTAAAAACATTAAAATTTAAGGCCGCCATTCATTTTTATCTTTAGGTCACTGATATGTTTAAGCCGCCTCGGATATATATATATATATATATATATATAGATAGATAGATAGATAGATAGATAGATAGATAGATAGATAGACACAAAAAGGAAATATAAAACAACTAAATGGTACACTAAACTTTGAGACCTCAATTCGTTAATCCTATAAGAAATACCTACTTCTTGCAACCAACGTTTCTAAACAAGTTTCAATCTAACACACACACACACACACACACACACACATATATATATATATATATAGATAGATAGATAGATAGATAGATAGATAGATAGATAGATAGATAGATAGACACAAAAAGGAAATATAAAACAACTAAATGGTATACTAAACTTTGAGAACTCAATTCGTTAATCCTATAAGAAATACCTACTTCTTGCAACCAATGTTTCTAAACAAGTTTCAATCTAACGCTGAAAGGATGACCTAAACTAGTTATTTAGGGGTCGTTTGGTACAAGGATTAATAATGTAACGATTACCCTTGAATTATTATGATATTTCCTATTTCATATAATTGGTAAAGTATATAACTGTTGAGTAATATTATTGTTATGCCCCAAGCCTACACCCTGGACGTGGACCGCACTCGAAAACCATTACTAGTCCCAAGCAAATCCTTGGCCTGACTGACTACTCAACAGAAGAGTAAACATACATGTGAAAGCTTTAAAGGTAAAGGAAACATGTAAAACATTTAAGATTATTTTATACTGAACGCCTGGAAATCATCTTTGAAATCATGGATGGTAAATATTTTTAAAACATCTGATATTGAAGACTGAATTGATTCCCTGAATTGCCTATCTATGAAGCCTCTACTAATTGAAGATAGGTGCAGGGACAAGACCGACAACTACCTAAATAAAGAACTAAATGTCTACTAATACTAAAATGCATAACTAAATGGATTCCTCCAAAAGTAAGGAGGTCTCACCAAAGCGGATGAGGTAATGATCTCAATGAAGCACCTTAACAATCCCGAACACCCGTATTTGCATCATAAAATGATGCAACATCGAAGACGTTAGTATATGAAATGTACGGTATGTAATAAGTTAGAATGAAATAAATATCTAAACTGAATAAATAAACTGAAAGGAAGTTGAAAGTAAGTTCATTGAAGGTAAAGTATGCATATGTAGTAAAAAACTGATAATTGTTTACCTCCTTATGCCGGTTTAATAATATTATTTTGAACTCATTTTTAGTTATGTATTCAATTGTTGTGAATTAGGTTTCAAGCCGTCCGTATTGATATTGTGATTGTTTATTTGTTAGCATCACAACGATCAGAGTTATTATGCCTTATAAATCCTCTAACGTCATTTAAGATGATTCTAGCTCTTTGTAGACTAATGTGACAAGCTTGAGTCTAATAACATGGATCCTTATCTTTATAACAACTCTGCTCTTGCTAGAATTTCATCTATAACTTCATATACTACGGCCGACATGTTTCAATTGTGTTTTTCAGCCTTATTTATTACATTGGATCATGTTAGGGGTTTCGAGCTGCAATGGGCCCTTTGTGACTCTGAAGGAGGTTTCATTCTATGATTGGTTCCTGCATGATGATGAACATGTGATATTAGAGTCCTTTGAGGTATGCTGCCATGGTTTGAGTTTCAGTGTAATTTTACTAGTCATAGTTTAAGTCCGAGAACACTTCTATTACTCTGGTTTGAGTCCTAGCACCTTGGTTCTATTATATTCTTTGGGGTTCCTTTGCCACAATTATAGTCTGGATTAGTTGTTTCAATTCCGATTACACTTAGTCAAAACTAGGAATTTCTTTAGCTGTTCTATGCACCCATCAGGCTTATGGGATCCATTTAGGTTATTTACCTTTCAATTATGCATGTGTGTATCTTCATGTCTTATGAGAGTCCAATTGGGTTATAAATATCATTTTTAGCTTATCACTCTTCTCCTTCTAGATTATCGAGGTGTATAATTAGACTTATCATTACTATTCAATTTATATGACCTTTAACTACGATTTACTTCTCCGCTTTTCATTATGTATTTTCTTTCCAAGCTTAGTCAACCTATGATGCCTACTGGGTACTAGTTGATTTGGTACTCATACTAGACTCTGCATTTGTTATTCTAAATTCATATCTTAGCACCATCCAACAATGTTTATTTTTGTGCAGTAGGGAGAGCTTCTGGAGATTGAAGGTAACCTAATGACATCCTAGGTAACTCATTTCCATATGTATATATAGTTTTTGGTTAGTCTTTTGTATTCGAGACAAGTATGTGCTTATTTTGTTAATTTTTTTAACTTGTACTCATTTTAATTGGTTGTACCATCATCCACCAAATCGTGGGATTTAATCTTGTATTATTGTATATGTTTATGTCATTCTTCTGTTCATTATTATTTCTGTATTATGTTGTTTATTTTTCCATTATTTTACATTTTTTCCAAACATACTCGTTACTTGTCATTACAGGATATGGGTTGTCTTACCTACGTTTGGGTCCTGGTAGTTGTAATCATGAATAGAGTGTTTGGGTCGTTACAAAGTTGGTACCAGAGCTCCAGGTTTGCTGGTTTCACTGGTGCAAAGTTAATGTCTAGTAGAGTCCTACAAATCGGTGTAAAGTCGTTTGTATCCTATCTTTGAGATATTATAGGACATCTTTAGAAAGATTCTTTCTTTAGTTTTTTATTATGCATGAACTTTCTTATTTTGTTTCAAGAATCTTACTTATTTCACTCTTTTGTAAGATGGCTCGTGTACATAGTGTGGTGACTGAGGGTAACACTCTCTAGTTAACAGATAGAGCCCTAAGCAGGGTAAAGGGTGATCCTAAGGTCATACATGATCTACAACACCATCTCATGATCGTGTCAAATATATGATGCCTGATCCAATTGTGGATCCACAACCAAATCCTGTTTCTCAGCAGCAGCGGGGTTGGGACCAACCCAGCCCCCACCTTGGCCAACTATGGAACTAAAGTTGTAGGTGTCTATGACTTACTTATTAGGCATTCTAGGGTGGTATGCAACAAGACCAAGATCCAACTATATCAGCTTCACAAGTTTAATTGGCAATGGTGGCTTCTTAGGTTAAGTGCCTCCCGCACCCATCGCCGTTTACTTAGTTATCACACCAGGAGCAATGCTATTAGAGGATTAGAGATTTTCAGATTTTTTTTTTTTTATTTTGACTCCTCTGTAGTTTTCAAAGGATGTAGAGGGCTCCCACGAGTTTTTGATGATCGGCATGGAGATATTATATGCCTTGGGATTAATAGAGATGAGAAGAGCCGACTTTACCATGTATTATCTTGATGGACTATCTGGACAGTGGTCGCGTTTGTATATGGGGGTGTAGACCAGTTAGGTCATCTCCCATGTCTTGGACTGAGTTTTTAGAGGCTTTCTTTTTCAGATTTATACCAATGAGCATTAGAGGTCAACTTTGGGATCAGTTTGCTATGTTGTAGAAGAGCTCCATGGCTATGTCAGGGTATAAATCCATCTTTCACAAGTTCTCCATGCATGCTAACATGATTCTACCGACCCATTTGGAAAAAGTTCATTGCTTTGTTCGTGGATTGAGGTTGTAGTTGCAGATCGAGACTGAGTTTATGGCTTCTGCAGGCAGATATTTCCTTGATATTGTTGATCATTCCCATACTATGGAAGAGCTCTGTCATGAGACCGAAGGGGGGAGTGATAAGAGGGCTCATCCTAGGGCAAGTATAATGGTTCCCAAGCTAGGGGCATGGGCTATTATGAAAGACTTCACTAGCGCTTCTAACATTAAGTTTAGTCTACTCATGCAGTTAAGGTGGCACTCTAGACCTCAAAGGTTAAGCAATATAGCCAAGGTGGTTCTGGTTCAATTTAAGGTTTGAGAGGCTCATATTTGATTCCTTCGAGCCGTTGTGATTAATTCTCATAAATCCATTCTTTTCAGGGTTTTCATGATTGCGTTGATTTTGATCTCTAGTTTAGAGAGTGTCACTAGCGAGGGATGATTGCACATGCTCTATAGATAGCTTAGCTAGTTCTGGTAGTAGCACCTCTGGCTAGAGGCGATGCCCAGGGTTAAGATCGATGTGGTGGCCATTAGGGGTTAGAGAAGGCTCCCAGGAATGTAGGGCAGGATATAGATCAAATGATCAATTCAATGGTAGAAAGGGACACCTTTGTGTAGCTCTAATAAGGGAATAGGCTAAGGTATCATACGATGGCATCATAGATACGATTCTTATAGGTCATCAGTCCACCTGGACCTTATTTAATCCGGGGTCTACATGTTTTCACTTATACTTCTCAATTGAGTTTGTACTCTGAGACTCTATCAACACCATAATATGTTTCGACCCTAATGGGTGAGTGTTTAGTAGTAGATCAAGTGAGATTATATTTGGTGACTATCCAAGGGCGTGACACTTGAGATGACCTTATTGTGTTCGATATGTTACACTTTGATGCTATCATATGCATGCACTGGTTATTACCCTATAGTGCAGTCTTGGATTGCTTCACTGAGATTGAAACCTGAGCCATGTTTGGTATCCTTCGAGTAGTGTGGCAGGTCTCTTTTAGTCACAAACTAACTAGAGTTGTCTCTTATGTTCAGGTGAGAAGATTAGTGTCTAACGAATGCTTAGACTATTTATCCTATGTAAGGAATGTTAGTAGAGAGGGACCTACATTTATTTTGGTTCCTATTGTGTAAGAGTTCACAAATGTATTCCTTACCAATATACATGGCCTTCCCGCTGAGCATGACATTGATTTTTCTGTTGACCTAATGTTGGGAACTCGTCTGATCTCTACTCTACCTTACTGTATGGCCTCTTTAGAGCTTAAGGAAAATAGTGTTCAAATTAAGGATTTATGGGCTAAGGGATTCATAGGATTGAGTGTTTTTCCTTGGGTAATCTGGTTCTATTTGTGAAGAAGAAAGATGAGTCTATGCATATGTGAATCGATTATAGACATCTAAACAAGGTGACAGTGAAAAAATCGGTACCCTATGCCTCATATCGATGGCTTGTTTGATCAACTTTAGGGTGTCATGGTGTTTTCTAAGTTTAATTTGAGATTCGGTTATCATCAACTGAAGATTAAGGTGACCATCCCCATGACTACCTTTAGGACTCATTATGGCCATTATGACTTCCTAGTGGTGTCTTTTAGGTTGAACAATAATACCCCAATGACATTCATGGACTAAATGGCACATGTATTCTGGCTGTATATAGGCTACTTCATCATATTGATGGCATTCTGGTGTACAGGCAGAGCATGGAGGAGTGATAGCGCTCAAACTACTCTTCAAAACCAATTAAAAGAGTAACCAGTTGTAGTTAATAAAAATACCTAACTGAGAGTTGGGGTCAAATAGTAGAAAGAATGATACAAGGCTAGTAACTCTATCAAGAAATATGGAATGTAAATTCGTTCATTTGTAGCAATAAAATAAGTCGGTGGATGATTCCACCAAATTTAGTAAAAGGATTTGATTATTAAAAGTCACAATTAAACTAAGATTTCAGAAGTTTAAATAAGTAACAAGTAATCTAGGGGTGCGGGGATTGGAAATCGATGTCACATAGGGTAAATTGTGTTGCTCTATATTGATGAACATTCATGGATATGCTGCGCTATCTTCATTAACACTAATCTTTTTTCGATCTAAAAGTATCATTTCACAGAATTTCCTTTCGGTCTCATCTATGTGTTATATTGAACAACCCAATACCTTATACTATTCTCTCTTTCAATGCAACAATAGGGAAAATTGATACGACCCATAACCTCTATTTTTGAGCAAGTTACAAACATCAAAACTAAATTGAAAGTATCAGACTAATTACTCTAATCAATCTCTTTCGCGCATTAATCGGAGATCGGAAGTAGGAATTGAGATTTCAACCTTAACCTAGAAATTAACCCAATGCCAATTAGCCCAAATCCATGTATGAACAACAGCAAAACCATAACACTATACCCACTACATTGATCAAACACCCAACCCCGTAATTGCAACCCTAGATCTTGGAGTTTTAGCCACCCATCACAAAGAGTAAAGATATTATACCTTTCTTGAAAGTAGTTATGGGTACAATGAAATTGAGAAATTACAAGTAAACCCACTTTGAATTCAACTTCAATTCATCAATTTAAGGAACAAAGTTGAAAACCCCAAAAACTAGAAAGTGTTCTTCACAAGGTAAAAAAGAGTTTTCATTCTCTAAATATTGTTCAAAAGTTTATTTTTATTTTTGTCCTTTTGTTTGAACTACCTTTTTCTCTCCCCTTAAGACTTTTCCCCAAAATTTGGCCTAAAACTCAATGTGTTACCCATTTGGTGATATTAGTTGGGCTCATTGATCATGTTAGGCGCATCACCTACAACTCTTCAACTTGGCATGTCTTGATCTAGGCTTTAGGTATTTGAACCTTAATTGGTGAGCTTGTTCGAGTCTGTCTTTCACATTCGGCGTATTACCGAGTACCACTTTTGTTAACCTTTCAAGCTTTCAATTTCTTCTTGCATTATTACCCTCGACGATGGTCAACATGTCCGCCTTTCTCTTTCGGTAAGTCACCTTTCAATTTGATGTTCGCCGACCTGCCTCAATTAATGCAAGTTTTGTGCACTGTCAACTTTGGCGATGTCATACCCTTGTAACACCCCAATCAATTTTTTGAACTAAGACTCGAACCATCCTTCATTGTGAGTAGGATTTTACTGAGGAATTTAAATTTTTTTGAGTGTTGAGGTCACTAGATGTAGTACCTTGAGTTCTAAGAGGAACTAAAGATAAATTTATTCAAGTCCTTCTTAAGTTATTGTGGGTTTTGGGTCAACTTCAAATGACAATAACTTTTAGTGCTTTAACTGCCAAAGGAGCGGGGAAATGATGAATAATGTTTCAAGCAAACCTCATCCAATTCTAATAGTAAACGATCAAGAAATATATTACCCAATAATTGAGTTGGCGTCACATGAAGCGGTACGTGTTCAAATTCAATTAAGAAGTACAAATGTGATCTAACTAGATATAGGAATAGAAATTATCGAAAAGACATGAAACAAATCAAAAGGGGTGACATTAAATGTCAGATGGGGGGTTTTTGGTTTGCAATTATAAACTACAACGCAGTCACAAACGATTTGAAATAACAATTAGGAGTGGAATTCTTGAGATGTGATCGATTATAGGCAAATTTTGATATATGGGTAATATAAACTACTAGTAAATAGCTATATATCAGTGGGTAGGCTACACTATAATTGAAATAACTTCATCTTGAATAATTATTTCTCTTCAAGTGATTTCTCTTGAACATCAACAAACATAGCAATTAAGAATAACCCGTAACCTTAATACTTCTTGTCTCTCGAGCGAGATGGGTAGGATTGGGTTTAGGATTCACTCCCTCGAGATAGACCCAAATAAACCCAATACCTACAAACCATTAATCAGGATCTTCGATTATAAAACCACTCTTTCGAGCAAGCTAAGAACACAAAATTAGAACTACATTTGCAACTACAATTGATAAATTAAACCTCAACTAATGATGAAACCCACTTTAATATAGCAATTAAACTAGTCATTAATAATACCTATAAACTAATTCAACCCATAATCACATGATCACACCCCAAGAATTAGGGTTTTAGCCAAACATCATAAAAGAGTAAAAATGGTTACCAAATCGATTAGCCATCAATTGGGTAAGAGTAATTTAGTCTTTACAATGCTTCAATTTGCAGAAAATTTGAAGCTCACTTGCAAAATCTCCAAATTGAATGTCTAAAAGTCTTCAAGTCTACTAAGAAAGTATAAAAAACTCAAGAGAAAATTGTTCTAGACTAATTTAGCTCAAGTCAACCTCGCAATTAACTTTTAAAAATCTAATTTATAGGTGCCAAAAATAAGCCACAAAGGGCCATTAGGCGAAATAAGTCAGGTTCACTGAACCACTCGGCGAACCACCCAATGCTCTCTTCTCTCACTTTTTTGTCTTGGCATTCAACATCCTCATGTTCTGTAACTTTGGGCTATCTCTCTTTGCATCGCAGAACTGCTCGGCGATTCTCCAACTGCCTCTTTTTATCACTGACTTGGTTTCTTCCCTCAGGGCTAGCACACTGGAACTTTAGGCTGTCAAAGTAGCCACTCGGCGATACGCCAAGTGCTCTTGGCGATCCTCAGGCTCGTCTTTCTTTACTTCTTCAGTTTGCTTTGTTCCTTTTTGCCTGTTAGTGTCCTTTCTTTGTTCCTCAATCCATATACCTGAAAATCAAGGCTTTAACATCAGTTTATGGCACAAATTAAGCATTTGAGGACACTAAATCTATATAAACAAAGCCCTAAATGAGTCCAAATCTCGGACTCATAAACACCCCCAACTTAAACTTTTGCTTGTCCTCAAGTAAAACTCAAGACTAGCAGTTCAAAATAGATGTCTCAAACAGTGCTGCATAAGACAAAATCATGAATGCACGCAACAAGGTTCAACTTACTCATGCAATGATCAACTGTGCACTCAAAGATTTAAATTGTGATTGACCATTATCAACAATGCTCAAGTTCACATTACTTGCTTTAAATGCAAGTTTAAGCTCAACACAGGTACTCAAATACCCTCATAACAAAGATGATCCATATTCACACAAAATTCTTCAACAGTTCATAGTTCCGAAATCACATACAACTCTCACAAAGATAAACACATGCATGACTTCACCTATATGTTTGCCTTTATTTTTCAATCCACTTTTGTTTCAGCTCACTCAAGATCACAAAGGTCTTTTCAAGGCCTGTAACGAGGCTGAGTGTAAAGGTATGTCCATTTAGTCTTAGTGGATTCTACCTTCATGAAGTGTGGTCTAAACATTACTTTCTTCCTTTTGTTTAACATCTTGATCATGCTCAGAATTCACCCCATTATTCAACTTTAAATGAATTACCGGATACCCCATTTCTTTTGCAACTTCCACTACTTTATTTCGTAACTTTTCATTCTTCTTCTTTGCTTTCTTCTTTTCTTTTATTCTCATTTTTTTACATGGAGGGGTTCCATCTTTTTCAAAATCATTACTCAAAGGGAGATTTTTCACACTTCTTGACTTTCCTTCTCTTTTCACCACACCCCCAACTTAGGCTTTTGGACTAAGTTGTCTATTCAAACAAACCACACTTCATGAAAGTTATGGGTGAATGGATAAAGAGACGTCACAATTTTTCAAGTTTCTTCTAAGAAAAGGATAAGGCTCAAGAGGGTTCAAGCAAGGTTCACACATCTCACACGGTTGGCCAAAAAAAAGTTATATTGTCAAATTGTTTCACTCTTCAAAATTCTAAGATCATTTCAATTGCTTGCTTCACTTAGTCAACTAGACCAACGGGGCAAATTCTAGGTGTCATCACACACAATGTTTAAAGTAAGCTCATCACACAAGGTATTGACACCAATATCGAACAAGACTCCACACTTTCTAGCTAGTGTGAAATGTTCATCACAAGAGACTCATTGATAACCGACTAGTTACAACGAGATGGTAAAAGGTCACACATTGACTATGCAACTTTATTGGCCTCATCGTAGCTGCATATTCATTTCGTTCAATTAAGAGCACTATTTAAATCATCAGTATTGATCATAACCGATACTCAAATTCGCACAAAGATGGCCAAAATCACACACAATAGAGGTGGCACAAATTGTAAAATAGAGGTTTGAAACCATTTCCATTCAAAACAATGGACACATGCTAAAACATCCACAATAATCAAAATCAAAACACATATACAGATCACAAAACCCAATATTCACAAACTAAATAGAATCACAGGAGGTAGGTATGGAAATACCTCACCCCACCCATAAAATAAAAGTAGTTGTCCTCAAATACAATTAAAACAAAGATAATTAATAAAAACAACAAAAAGGAAAGGTAAATATCATCCTGCCTACTCAGTCACTCCGTCTGTCAGGGCATCAATGCCTAGGGTAACACTCTGAGGATGGGCATTAATGCCCGGTGTAGTATCAGTTGTAACAGCACTACACCTAACCATATTAGTGTCTTTGAAGGATGTCAGTATAGCCGAATGTACCCTAGCCTCTTCGATCCCAATCAGGCCCTTATAGGTGGTCTCCTCCTGAATACCAAGTTGCTCCTTACCAATCTATGCCTCAGGCTCTACAACCGCATCATCAGCTATAACCTCATCTCCAGTTGTAGTAGAAGGCACATCAGAACAAGCTGGAATGTCTGTTTCCAGGTTCTTAGGAATCTCCATGGTTCCAAAAATCATCGACATATCAGTGGACTTTAGCTGGTCCACATCTCTCCTCAACTTTGCAATCTCAGCCTTCAAGACCGTCACCTCATGAATGGCTCCCTGACCTCTCATACACACCTTTATCTTTGCTATGAGGGCATCAATATAATCTCTAAGAGGTCTCAAAGCAGCAATGAGAGCTCTCTCAATCATCTTAGGAATCGCAACCTCTAGCCTGGAGGCACGCACCTCAGCAAAATGGGCTATGTGCCCCATCCATAGTAGCATGGCCTGGGTGAGTGGAGGTCGGGAAGCAGCAGTACTAGCAGCAAACCTAGGAGGTAGGGAAGCGATAGAAGAACTCGGAGTCACAGAGGTGGCAAAGTTAGAAATACATTAAGGCCCAGTGTCCGGAGTAGGCAATACTGCCTCTGCAAGTAGAGTCTCAATATCAACTGCAGGGGATGTATCCATTGGAGGTGCCCTCTTCTTCTTAGCCTCATTCTTCAAGTACTTGACCTCAATACGCCGGATGCCAGTAGAGGATGTAGGAGTCATTTCCACATCTGTCTTCTCATCCGCGGAACACGAGCCCACCTGTATAGTTCGGTGATCAACATTGGAAATGGGAGAGATGTCTAGCGCCGCCTGGCCCGCATGGCCATCTCTTGTCCAATGATCATACCTAAATTGAGGCTTTTTATATAATTGATAGAGCCAAGATAGGCCGCCTTCGTGTGGCAGATGATAGACTCGTTCTAGGATGACATGATTCTGCTGCTATGAAACCCAAACAAGTACCTCGCTACCATATTTTCTTCTCTATGGGAACTTCGACCTTAATCCACTAAGGGGTTTCGTCAGAAAGGAGAGAAGCTAGCCAATTTTTAATGTCCTCCAATGCTGCTCTCTTGATCATACTATGGTAATCATTTGCAATGTTGTGAATGCATCCCAAGACGACACTTGTATCGTCACTATCACACTTTACCTTCTTCCCCCGAAAAATCACTGAATCAACTGGTTTGAAGGTGCTGGCTTTCCTTTTCCCTTCTGGTACTAACTCTCCGTAAGTAGAGTAAAACCCTTGGACCCAATTAGAAATGTAGTTACCTCGAGGCTTAGTGAATATCTCAAACTTGTGGGACTTTAGGGTACACCATATTTACATGTATCGGTCTATCACACCATATGTGGACAACCTCTTTTCCTCAATGACAGTCCTTAGTCCCTCGACCTTTAGTCTGTTGAGAGACCAGGGAGGAGGACCATGTACAAGTGGTATGACCATGTACAAGTGGTACTGGGATGACAGTTTGGTTTGAAGGTGGATGAGGAGAAGTAGGTAGAGGCACCCAAATCCTAGACGGATCATGCATCCTCTTGGAGCACATCTCAGCTTTCCAGGACAATAAAAGCTAGTCATCCTTAGGCTCAGAGATGGAAGACTGAGAATCTCGGTGTTCTTCCTCACTTTCTGATGTAGTAAGGTGAGTCACGTAGACACCCTCACTATCGAAGCGGACCTTCGGTGACTCAACTGCCAGTGCCTTACCATTTCCTTTGCCTTTCCCACCCGTTGCAGAAAGTTTGATTGCCTTTGCTTTAGATGCCGCAACATCGTCATTTATGATGATCCCTTTTACCCGCTGGCAGGGCGGCATGTCTCTTCCTGACACTTTGGGTCTAGCCATATCCGCACAACACATCAAAAATTGTTAGAAGTAATTCAATAAAATGGCAGAAATCAAATTGCTAGAAGACTCAAAAAACCAATTGGCGAGTCACTTGGGTGAGCCAAATCGGTCTCGTCGAAAGGACCAAATCAAAAATTTCCAAAATTACGGCATGTCAGCGATGCTCAGGGCCCTTCGACGAATTACCGACACCAATCGGTGAGCTTGACTATCCTACCAAATATTACAATGCATTCTAGGTGATAAGGGCGCAGAAAAGGCGATCAAAGGAACTTTTCAGTGAGTCACCGAGTGAACTCACCTAGCTTATGCTTCCCGCAGAAAGTTACATACTTACTTAAGCCAAAACAAGAAATTAAGGATGATTAAAAGGGGACGTTGGCGAACTGTCGAGTCATTCAGCGAGCTCAATGCAACTCGCCAAACGGCCCAATAGGCCAAATTTCAACTAGATTTCCCAAAATCAAGCCCACAGCCCCCGAAATCTAAATCAAGCACACACACTATGCAATTAGTACTAGACCCATATGACCTATGCCCTCGAGGTACTCAGACTTCCCCTAATTTGGTCAAAATTGGCCGTTTGACGACTTTTGCCCTTAAGAATGACGTCAGACGCTCCATCATTAGGAGAAGTACGTCATTTGGCATAATTTGGAGTTACTCAGACTTCACCCAACTAGACCCGATGCAAAATAATGGCAACCCAATAATTTAAGACCAATTCAATCACATAAAACATGGGAAATCATATTTTTAAGCATTTAGGCACCATTTCGAACACAATAAGGGCAATTCGACACTTAAAACACCATTTAAAGAATTACCCAACAAATATCAATACCCAATTACCGATGTCATTTGAGTTTAACCACTAAACTAAGTTTCGAGGTTTGGAAAACAAACCTTGTAGGCCAAATTGTGAAATTTAAAAGGTAGGTGGCAAAGAATTCCAAATTCGAGCATGAGATTACACACAAAAAGTGAATGAAATAGCAAAAATACAAAATACCGAAAGTGCATGTGAGACTGTATCGGGTTAGAAATGAGAGAATATGAAAGATTTTAAAATTTCAAACTATTTGGCCTTTAAAACCTTTCAGTTTGCTGCCTTTTCGGCAGAGTAAGTCATCCATGCCGAACCTCTCAATGATGCGCCGAGTGGTACTTTACCTCACCGAGTTTTACAAGACCTCCAGGGAATTTAGGGGTTCAAATAACAGACAAAATTGGGCTCACCGACCTGTTAGGCGAGTTGCCGATTAAGTAAATAGCTGTCGAGTTTTACAGACTTCCACTTCAGATTTTGTGAGTCCATCAGAGGTCCAAGTCGGGCTTGCCAACCCCTTTGGTGAGTCGCCGATTGGAACTTCGACTCACCAAACTTCTTATTTTCAAACATACTTCACTTTTCAACCTGCACAAGCATTATCAGTTATTCAAAATAAAAAATAAAGCATTAAAAACTTGGGTTGTCTCCCAAGAAGCGCCATAGTTAACGTTGTAGCACAACAAAAATACCAAATCAAGCTTTATTTTTAGGGTTTGCCATCGTGTCACTAGGCAACCCCCTTGTTGTCTTGGAGTTAAATCTGAAGATATTTGACCCATTTGGGTCTCCAACTGCTTAATAGAGACTGAGTGAGAAGTCACCATCTGATTGAGAGTCGAGACATCATCTTTTATCTCTTTCAGCACTTTGTCGGACCCTTCAACTTTGTTAAGAATGTGCGAGAGCATATCTTCTGTCCGGCCACCTTTAGATTCCTTAGGCTTTTGATGCTCATGAGGAGGAACATACCTATCTCTATCCCCTTCTCTTTCCTTCTAAGTAGCGTTATGATCATGCTCGTACGTTTCATATACTGAGCCATTTGACCTGCATCGTTTCATGAAGCAAATATAGGTTCTCAGGATCATCAACATACGCTTTGTTGATACCACATGTAATTTGAGTTAGCTATGGTGAGCGTCCTTACTTCCGGAGGGTTCCACTTGTACTTTTAGTTATATCAATTGTTAGGATGTTGTGAGTCTTATCCCGACTTTCATCTTTGTTCCTTAGAGGCTTCATAAAGAGACAATAGATAGACAATAAAGTTTCAGAAGTTTGTTCATTTATTTTGTTATATGTTTTAAAAGACTTAAGGTTCCTATTTTATGGCGAGTTGAATATATTATTTTTGTTTAGTTTTTAAGCTTTGTATGCTTGAGTTAGTCTTCCACTTGTAGTCATCCAGGATTAGGGTTCACTTGGGGACTAGTAATGGTTCTCGAGTGTCGGCCACGTCCAAGGTGTAGACTCAGGTTGTGACAAAGTTGGTATCAGAGCATAGAGTTCAAGTGTCCTAGGGTTTTTATAGCCGTGTCAGTAAGATCTTGTTTATGGTTGTGAGGGACCTACTTCTATAAATAAAGGACTACAAACATTTAAGTAAATTTTCCCTTCTTTCATACTCTTAATCATGCAATAGAGCTATGTCATAGAGATTGATTCATACTCGTGCATTTTCAGATTCATTCGACTACCCCTCATACTAGAGGTTGTTGACAAGAAAAGTCAATCCTTTATCGATGAGTTGTTCTTTGCAAGAGTCTTGAGGAAGTCATAAGACTTTAGAGGGGATTGGGATGAGCCCTTGAGTAAGTTAAGTGTTGAGTTTTAGAGGAATGCACTCATGTTCATATGAATTGTGCGTTCATGTACTTTATTCTCTAAGCCTTGTGTGAACTAAGATCCTTTTGAGGAAGTATGAATAAAGCTTGGGTAGTATTTTCACTCGAAAAGGTAGCCTGAGTTACAAGATTATGAGTAGTAGTAGTAGAGAGTGCCCTTAAGTTAAGAGAAAAACATGCAGAGGTTCAGTAATCTAAGGAAATGAGATAGTGATGGGATATCTTATGTTATTGCAATCTTGTACCCGTGAGTTATAAGTGATGAGTTCCTTTATGAGTAGAAAAATGAATAATAATGTTGTAAAGAGTTATTGATAGAAGTAATAGGAATAGTTACTAGTCAAGATGAGTTATAATATATTGTTAACGATAATAGATTTGATATCAATGCGTCATCGTGTTAGAGAAGACGAAATGTATGTGTGGAATCAAAAAGTATAATATTCATGAGGTGATAGACCCAAGCTAGGCTTATGAACTTTGAAAAAAGAACTTTATGGTATTCAGAGGATGATAGAACTATTTGTGAGATAATGCACAGTAAGTGAGTAACTAATACTTAAGTTGTGAAGTGGAATGTGATGGTAATTTGTGAGTATGGAGACCAAGAGGTAAGTATTGACTACTTCTCATAAGGTCTTAGTGGATGAGTTTTTTGAAGTTGTATCCAGTAGTTGTAAGTTAGTATAGTAAGCAAGTAATCATATTGATATTCGGGTTTAGTAATAAACATTAAGCTTCAATTTGAGATGAGTATCTTGATCAAAATGATGGAAACATAAGGGTGATGATGTTAGTCTTTAGATTTGATCGAAAAGACTTGGCATAGAGTAGGTGGGGAATTGAGGTGATTAGCTGTAATAAATATAAGTTGTACAAGTGAGAGACCCTAATCTTTAGATAAGGGCAGTGAAGTGTGGCTAAGTCACAAGAGTAACAAGAGCATTAAGAGGTTTACCGAAAGGGTATGTAATCAAAAGAGGTCAAGAGGAAGACCTTAGAAAGAGGTCTTAGTACCTGCTTATGGAGAGTTCAGTAGTCATGAAGTAAACTTCTCCTGAGTGTTAGAGTAAAAGAGGATGTAGACCAGCTAGAGATGATGGAACAGGTCCATAGCTTTCAAGTGCTAGCTTTAGACCTAAGAGGGAGATGACATGATGAGAAATCTAGTCAATTGTTCGAAAATAAGATATTAATGAGTTCCAAAGAGTATGGGAGATATCTTTTTAGAAGTATTTTCAGTAATAGAGTGATGTTAGAAAGAGAAGGTTTATGATCCTATCGTGATAATGATGGTGTGATAATTTCGTCTAAAGTTATAAATGTGAAGGAAGAGGAGGATGAGGTCTTGCTATGAGAAATAGCTAAATGAGAGCCCTTACTTAGTTTCGAATAGTAATGCAGGCAAATTTTAGTTGGTATGGCATAAATGATAAGAGTGACTCCATTCCATACCAAGTCTCGCCATTCTTCGAGGATGAATGATCCCAAGGGGAAGATATTGTAACACCCCACAATTTTTTTGAACTAAAACTCAAACCATCCTTTGTTGTGAATAGGATTTACCGAGGAATTTAAAATTTCTTGAGTGTGAGGTCACTAGATGTAGCACCTTGAGTTCCAAGAATTACTAAAGAGAAATTTATTCAAGTCCTTCCTAAGTTCTTCTAAGTTTTGGGTCAACTTCAAATACCATAACTTTTAGAACATGATGAGTTAGGTGGCCCAAGAGATATCAAATTGAATGTCTTTTAATAATCTTTCCAACACCACCGAATTTGCTAATTTTTGACCTTGTATGAGTGAGATATTCCCTTTTGAAGTCAAGTTGTCCAGTTAAGGATAGTTACCTGAAAATAGTGAGGGGGTATTTTTGTCTTTTCCTTATCCAATCAGATTTAATTAATTTTTAGTAAGGTTTTAGGGGTCTAATATGATTATGTTCAGTTTTATAATCCTAATATAAACCTAGGGTTTGAGTTGAGAGTTCAAGAAGAGAAAGAGGAGAAAAAAGGATAGGATCAAAGCATTCGTCGAGATTCTTGTGTTTTGTTGCAGATTTTCACCATGTGTTTTATCTCTAAGAGGTATGTAAGTTTTTATAGTGTTGGGTTCATTCACCCACACACCAATCATGAGTTTCAGTTACGAATTTCATCCGTAAGTTTGAGTAAGTTGAGTTCTTGATCAGTGTTCATAAAGTTCATTCTAAATCTTGTTTTGTTGGGATTTTTGATGATATCTTGAGATGGAAGTTACTAAATTCAGGGTTGTTTTGAGTGGCTTAGGATGTACATATATTGAGTATTCTATTCTAAGTGATTGGGGGAAGAAACCATTCAATTCTAGGTGAATTAGGGTCCGAAAATGAGCAAAAAATATTCGTCGGGTTTGCTGGATTGTGGCCTGGCACCCTGTGCCAACCAATGCACCCCCAAATCCTCTTCTGTAGTTTAGGGTCTGGCGCCCCACGCCAGGGTCACCTAACATGTCCAATTTGTAGTCGATTGCTCCGTTTGAGTTCTTTTAAAGTTGACCTTCACTGCTTTTAAATTCTAATCACTCTAAACTACTTATAAACACCTAGAACTCATTTATAACATGAATCAAACCTTGAATTCATAATTTAAATTGATGGTAGAGTTAAGAGTTAAGTTTTGAGAGTTCTTCTGAACATTTTGAGAAGGTGCCTTTGAGTCTTTTGAGGAGTCTTCTACAATTTCTAATAAATTGTTTCTAGACTCGAGCAAGTGAGTAGGATAATGAGGAGAATTGATTCATGAGTTTACTTTATCATCACGAGATCCTTAATATCATGAACCATAACTCTTGAATTCATAATTCACATTCAAGAGAGAGTTAAGAGTAGAGTTCAAGAAAGTCTTTGAGTTCAATTATGAATCCTTTGAGATCAGCTATTGATTTGACCTAAGTTTTGAGCAAGTAAGTATGATAATGAGAAGAGTTGCATACATTAATTCCATATTGTTATTTAGACCCTCAAGTCTAGTCGTTCATGCCCATAAATTCCGTATGGACTTAATAAATTGAGCATCTTTGAGAGGAGTAGTATCGTTAAGTTCTAAGTCTTGAGTATTGTGTTCCTAACCCTTTTGAGATTATATTCGTAATCATAGGACTATTACATGTTACCCATGAAGTCCTCGAGTTGAGTTGTTCATGACCATCATTTTGCATGAACCCTATGAGTTGAGCATTCTTGAAATAAGTAGTATCATGAAGCCCTTGAGTTGAGTAGTTCATACCCATAATTTCGCATGAACCCTACGAGTCGAGCATTATTGAAATGAGTAGTATAATTGAATCCTTGAGTTCTAGAGTTGTTGGGTTCCAAGTATTGAATTCTATGCATAGTTATTGAAAACCTTGAAGTGAGTCATTCACATCCATAATTCGGCATGAAACCTATTTTAAGAAGTCTTTTACAAATGCTTTAACCTTGTTTTAAGACTTGAGCATTGAGTTGAGTAAGAGTAAAAGTGAAGTTCATTTTCTTCAAACGATTATATGGGAAGTAAGTATTCCCAAAGAGTAAATGTTTTCACATTTAAACAAGAGAGGAAACACTGATTTCCAAGAGAGCTTTTGAGCTAGTTTTTGAGTAATTATCTCCAACCACAGAAAGAGTTATGTTTTTAAACATATGAGATAGTTGTATTTTGGGAGTAGTATTGAGCACTGATATGGGGACGAGTTTGAGTTCAGATAATTCAAAGTCTCCATAAATCGTGTAGCCAGCATGGGTAGAATAGGGCTATACTTTTTAGATGATTCCTTAATATTTTTTAGCATATACTAGTGGATCCACTTAGTTGTAGGTTTTATACCCCTAGCAATGTATAGGATGACCCTGGCAGCGTGAGGCAAGAAGTTGTATCATCACATAGCTCATAGTGATGGTTGTTGGTTAGAGAAACTCCCACACAGATATTTTGTATTCTCATATACAAACAAAGTTTATATTGTATCCTTGCATACAAACTGAGTTACTATTGGTTTTTTCAATACATTGAGTTTCTTTCTATTGTTTTAAAAATTTTCCATATATTGTATATATATTATTGCTTTATATTGAGTTGAGTATCCATAGTTGAATACCCAGAGTCGAGTACCTTCTTATTGAGTTGAGTCTTATTTCACTTAGTTGAATATCTTATCATTGAATGGAGCCCTATTTTCTCTGAGTTGAATTGAACTATGTTTCTTTGAGTTGAGTGAGTTGAGAAGAGGTAAGTATGTTTCTATTCCACTAGTTCAAGCATATGTTTATGCTTTAGAATTCCCCTTACATGCTCGTACATTCCATGTACTGAGCCATTTGGCCTGCATCATTTCAAGATGCAGATACAAGTACTTAGGATCATAAATATATGCTTCGTTGATATCACATGCAGTTTGAGTTAGCTATGGTGAGTCTCCATGATTTCAGAGGGTTCCACTTGTACTTTCAGTTATATCAGTTGTTAGGATGTTGTGGGTCTTGTCCCAACTTCCATCTTTGTTAGTTACAGGCTTCATAGATAGACAATAGAGTTTCAGAAGTGTGTTCATTTAGTTTGTTAAATGTTTTAAAGACTTAAGTTGCCTATTTTATGGGGAGTTGAATATATTATTTTTATTCAGTTTTTAAGCTTTGTATGCTTGAGTTAGTCTTCTGCTTGTATTTAACTAGGATGATGGTTCACTTGGGGACCAATAATGGTTCTTGAGTTCCGGCCATGTCCAGGGTGTAGACTCAGGTCGTGATACCCATTAGGTGATTTGCCTTTCTTATTTGGTGATCAGCAATATGAATATTACATTTCTTTTTATATTTTTTGCCATTCTTTCAAACATTCATCCTTGCCTTAGCCTTTAGCCTTCATAGCTGTAAATCATCAAAATATCATTAGAATAGGACATAATTAGGCATTGAGGACACTAATTGTTGAGCAAAATAGGCCTCAAATGAGTGTAAATATACCACTTATCAAAACCCCCAACTTAAACTTTTGCTTGTCCTCAAGTAAATCAAGAATACAATAAGTTCAACAAGGGTGTCTAAATAGTACTGAATCAGAGTTAACATGCAAATGTCATTGCAAGACTACTCTCAACAACATGCTACACTAAATCACAATCAATAAGCTTCAAATGAAGACTAGCTGGTCTCAACACTAACTCAAGCTCACTATAGCTTATTTTCTAATGCAAGACCACGTTTCAACAAATGCATTCAAGTACCCTCACATCAATAAAGATTCCACGCTCTCACAAAACAAATCAACAAAGAAATAAGGAATCAATACAACTCCCACTCTCTCGAAAGAGAAATCGTGCAAGCTTCATTCCATTGGTTTGCTCATATTTCTCAATCATCACACAACCTAATTCAAGCAAGATTTCAAGGGTCTTTTAGGCTTGTAATAGGCTGAGAGTTAAGCTATGGTTCATTTGGCTTAGTGAGTTCACATTTTCAAAGCATTGTTACAATTATCTTCTCCTCTTCTAAAGTTCTTTTCATTCCTTTTCATTTGACAACTCAAACATTGACTTGTCAATCCTTTTATTGGGAACCCTCTTTTATTCCAAAAACTCTCTTTTTCATTTCAATTTTTCCACATTGTTCATTATAATATTTCTCTTCTCTTTTTTTTTTTTTTTTTAATAAAGAAGAGTTCTTTGTTTTTGTGATAAACTTCAAAGTTGAGTCTCATTTCTTCTTTAACTTCCTTTCACTTGGCTTCTCTTTCTCTTTCCTTTCCACACCCCCAACTTAGGATTTTGGCTCAATTTGGCTATCCAAGAAAACCAATGTTTCAAAAAGGATTTTTGGGTGAGAAGGTAGGGACAATTTAGTTCATGAGGTTTCAATGTGGTTGTCAACAAATAGTTTAGGCTCAAATGGTGCCAAAATAGATGCACACCCTCACAAGGTAGTCACAAATGATATGGGAATTTAGGGGTTCCCTCTCTAAAAATTTGCCCAAGATCATACCTTATACTTACCAAGGTTTAGACAATTAAAGTAACAAGACAAATTCTAGGATTCCACACACATGCTTCCAAATAAAATCTCACCACACATGACACTTCAAATACACTAATCTAGCACAACTCAAAAAATCAAAAGCTTACGTGCAATGTCATTACAAGCCTCAAAAAGATCATTCAAAAATGTAACTGTATCAATTTCTTTCTGTCAACACAACACTTTACACCATGCTCATCATGATTATTATTCAAGACATCTATATTGAACACAATCGATCCTTAAATTATTATCAATGAAAACTCAAGCAATTCAAAATTTACAAAACTCATGGGGCACTAAGATATTGAGAGAAAGAGGCAAAGAGTGATAAATACCAAAGAAAACACTATAACAGAAACAAAAAGAACAAACTACAATCATCCAAAATTGAAAATAACAAAATACAAAGCAAAAGGGGATTATTGGCACACATTATGTTAGCCCACCAAAAAATAAAGTACAGTGTCCTCAATGAAATAGTTTCCCCGACAGGTTATGCCTTTGGATAGCTCTCATAAGGAGTCTCTGGAGGAGTGGCATTATGTAGGCATCACTGCCCGACAATAGTATCACAAGAGGTAGCAATGTAGAATCAGTTGGGGCATTAGTGCCTAATACATCACTAGGAGAAGAGACTCCATTGGTGCCAAATGCGGAGGTTTCTCAAAGAGATCTCTCCAACATAACATGAACTATCATTTTATCAGTGTTTGCAACTCTATGACTGCCAGTGCAATCCTCTGCTCATCATTCTCTCTCATCATCTCATCCTCATCATTGTCCTTGGCCAAATCATCATCAACTCTCTAAGCTACCCCACTCATAGGGCACTAAGATATTGAGAGAAAGAGGAATAGAGTTATAAATACAATGAAAAACTATAACATAAACAAAAGAAACAAACTACAATCATCCAAAAATGAAAATAACAAAATATAAAGCAAAAGGGGAATAATGGCACAAGTTCCCTCACCTCACCAAAAAGTAAAGTACAATATCCTCAATGCAATAGTAAATAGTACGGGAGGAAGAGTGAAAATGTCCTATTGACCGGCTATTCCTGTGGAATGCTCTCATTGGGAGTCTCTGGAGGAGTGGCATCATTTGGGGCATCAGTTCCTGACAAAATTATCATAGGAGGCAGCAATGTAGCATCAGTTGGGGCGTTAGTGGCTAATACATAACTAGGAGGGATGGTGTAGTCTGAAGAGACTCCACTGGTGCCAACTGCGGAGGTCTCCCAAAGATATCTCTCTAACATAGAATGAATTGTGTCCTACAACTATGTGAGTGTCACTGCAATCCTCTACTTATCCTTCTCTCTTCTCATCTCATCCTCATCAGTCTCCTTGTCCAAATCATCATCAAATCTCTCATTTACCCCACTCAGTTGCATACTTTGTGCTAATTTACTGCTAGGCATAGTAGGTGGCATAGACGAAGGTGCATCGGGTAGGGGAACCTCGCCCCACAATATAGAAATATCTACAAACCTCCGCTGGTTTACATCTTTTCTCAAGGCAATGAGCTCGCCTCTCATTATACCAAACACACCTAACTACCAACGACCTTTTCGGGTCTCTAATCGAGTAGTGAGGTTATCTAACCTCACCTTGTGTGACTAAATCAATCCCTCATATAAGGTCACCCTATATCAGAAAGGAGCCATAAACCTCTCAATTTCCCTAATAATCACTGAGGGCATATCCTTCTCAACCCTCACAGCCCTAACATCTGTAGATCGAGTAAGACTTCCCATTTGGTAGATCAAGGCTTGGGTCAAGGAGGGACAGAAAGTATGAACATGGGTAGGTACATTAACAAGAGTAGAACAAAAAGTGTAAGGTACAGTAAGAGGGTGAGATAAACCTGGCTGCTCCACAGAAGGAGTGGATGTAGTGGCCTCAGAAACCAAGATAGTGGGATCAACAACGGGCGTAGTGTCTGGTTATGGTGACTTCAGAATCTAAGATGCATCGTCCCATAGATAATCAACCTCAATCCTCCAAATATAATTGGAGGAGGCTGGGGTGATCTGCATAGATATTTTTCCCTGAAAGAGAACTTTAGACTCTTCACACAGTCATGTGATCAATATTGGGAAAGGTTGTGACGTCTGCTCCTATTTGGCCCGTAGTAACATCTCCTCGACAATAATAGCCCCCACATTGATTGTCTTCCTATAAATATGGTTCCCACTAACACCGCCTTGTGATGCCAGATGAAAGACTCAATTTGGGATGACATGATGTTATTGCTTATGAACCCAAACCAATACCGAGCAACAATGTTTAGATTCTTCTTCTCAATTCTCGTACCATCAGCCATCCAAGGTGGAGAAATATCATATATCAATGGTGGTTACCATCCCTTCAAATCATCAATAGCATGGTGTGTCTAAATATGCAATATGTCACCCTGATGGAACATATGGGTTGTGATGTCATGTGAAACCTTCAAACTTATGAAATTGAGTAGTATCCCAAATCACCGAGTAGTTGCTCAACACACCATTTGTGGAGAGTCATCTGTCCTCTAGAATGGTACTCTGCCCTTCTACCTTGAGCCTATTGAGGCTTCTTGGAGCAATAATGGTGAGAACTCTTGATGATAGTGCTTGAGTAGATGAAGGTGGCACTAGTTTGGAACTTATGTCCGTTCTTTTTCTTTCAACCTTCATTGTGGGTTTCGCACTACCATTTGTACATGAATGAGGACTAGTTGTTTGTGGTTGGTGAGTCTTTAATGGCTCATTGATCACTATACCTTTTTGCTTTTTAGATAAAAGAGAAGGAAGGGGAGAGTCTCTATCAGATTCCCTATCTGACGTCACCATATACTTTCTCTTGGTTCTTGTCATAATCTGTGAAGCACAATTATTCAAGCAAAGAATTGGTGAAGGTTATTTGAATCAAAATTAATTGGAAGTACAGTTCCAATAAAAATTTTAGGTTTGGCAATGAGAAGGTGGTCCGCCTAATAGGACTGCGAGCTTTGGTGAGCTCGCCGAATAAAAAAATATCAAAAATCAAAAAACTTAGGCATAATGGGTAGAGTCAATTCCAACTCGGTGATTTGCAAAGTTGGTTTGGTGGGCTAAGACAAGTCCACTGAAACTGACAGTGCAAAATGAAAAGAAACAGGTATCAAAGGTGATTTCTGCTCCCACTTGGCGATATGCCAAATGGGTTCGGCGAATTAAGACAAGTTCATCGAATGGAACAATACCCAAGGTTACATATTCACTCAAGAAGGTGATCTGGGACTTACTCGATGATTTTGTTAACCGCCTTGGCAAGCTAAGACAAGTCTGTCGAACTAGTGGTATTCAGCCCAGTGCCTAATTTCACACATTAAACCAACATATGCAACAATATCAAATTCCCTTTAAAGTCTACAATCTACCCACATGCTTATCTACCGATGGGCACACAAACTTCCTCCCAAATATAATGAAGTATTGCTCAAAGTGATGATTTGACCTTAAGAAAGTCGTCACTCTATCCATTATTGATAAAAAATCATGCAATCGGATCAACACTAAGCCACTTATATATCAACGACAGCAAATTCAACCAAGACATATACAGGGGATCAATTTAAACATTTAGCCAACACAATCAAATTTAGTAATTTCTAGGCATAAACAAAAGCAATTAATTTAAGGGCACAGTTCAATATGAATATTATAGAACTAGCCAATGAAATCAACTAACAAAATGCATCATATGGCCTAATGCCTATGCATAAAACACATTTTTAGGCTCAAAATATAAAATAGACGTCGAAAACAAACCTCAAATAGAAGTAAATATATGCAAACAAGAAATTTTAGGGTCTGGGTTAAATGATTAGGCAAGAAAATGTGCTTTGCACACTAAGAATCACAGACTTAAGACACTCACACACTCAAATATGCTATTACAAGTGAAACAAAGGAAAGGTCTAAGAAATGGCAAAGGATTTTCTTTATGAAATTGAAAAAATCCTTGGCCTTTTTATACCAGGCACGTTTGGTGGTTAGGACTAATGTCGCTGAGTGTGTTTGGTGGTTCACCAACTAAAGCTGAAGCTCGCTGAAGAGGCTTGAAAGAAAACCAAACCGCTGATTTGGCAGACACGATAGAGGCCATATAGTGTACTTAAGTAGGTCACCTTTTGGATCTCAGATTTCCTAAATGGAAAATACACTTTCCACATTTTCCAGCTTAGAAGGTTGACAAGAATAATGAAAGAGATTAATCCCTTGATTTATTTCATTAACATCCCTAGTATATATATATCTATTACGAGAGTATAATCAGCTATAAGTAAGGAAACTACCTATCTATATATATAAACTAAATATATACCTATATATATATATATAAACTAAATATATATACAATCTGTTACAATCTGTCAGAATATATTGTCATATATTCTAACACACCCCGGCAATCGAAGCGGGAGGTCACAGAATGCTAAGACTGTCCCAAAAATCTTTGAATAATACCAATGGAAGGCCTTTGGTGAAGATATCTGCAATTTGATAATGAGAGGGGACATGGAGTACTCGAACCTATCCACGAGCCACCTTTTTCCTTATAAAATGTATATCCATCTCAATGTGCTTAGTGCGTTGATGCTAAAAAGGATTACCAGCTAGATAGATGGCACTAACATTATCACAGTAAACCAAAGTAGCTCGTGGAATAGGACAATGAAGTTCCAAAAGCAAGTTATGCAACCAACAGGACTCAGACACCACATTGGCCACCCCGCGGTATTCTGCCTCTGCACTCGAACGGGATAAAGTTGCCTGACGTTTGGTAGACCATGAGATAAATTTATCACCTATAAAGACATAATAACCAAACGTCGAATGCCGTGTATCGGGGCACCTACCCCAATCAACATCAGTATAAGAGAAAAGGGTGGTTGTGGAAGAGGGATACAGGTGAAGACCATAATCCAAAGTACCTTGTAGGTAGTGCACGATGCGCTTGAGGGAGTGCATGTGCTCATCCCATGGGTCATGCATGAACAAGCACACAAGTTGCACCACATAAGTAATATCGGGTCTTGTGAATATGAGGTATTGGAGTGCCCTGATAAGACGCCGATAAAGTGATGGGTCCACAAATGGCGTGCTCGTATTAGCTCCAAGCTTCGGCTTTGTATCAACCGGAGTAAGAGATGGCTTACATGATGACATGCTGGTGCGTTCAATAATCTCAGCTGCATACTTCTTTTGAGATAAAAATAAACCAGTTGTATGACAAGTGACAGCAATGCCCAAAAAATAGCTCAACAGGCCCAAATCCTTCATAGCAAATTCGGAGCTAAGAAGTGATATGATAGACTAGCGAAGCTCATCGGAGGAAGCAGTGAAAGTAATATCATCGACATATAATAAAATATAAGCCATAGAAGAACCTCAACGATAAATAAACAAGGAATGATCGGTCTTATTGTGAGAAAACCCAAGGGTATGTACATAATCAGCAAATCTCTTATACCAAGCCTACGGAGCCTGTTTCAATCCATAAAGAGATTTCTACAGTAAACATGGATGATTAGGCCGATCAGGATCCCGATAGCCCAAAGGTTGATACATGTAAACAGTCTCTTTGAGCTCGCCATGTAAGAACGCATTTTTGACGTCAAGTTGGTGAATCGGCCATGCCTTGGAGAGAGCCAGACTGAGAACCGTACGAATAGTCACCAGTTTGACAAACGGACTAAACATCTCACCACAATCCATGCCAACCTGTTGGGTTTTACCATCACTTACAAGACGAGCTTTATGTCGCTCAAACAAACCATCAGACTTTTCTTTATGAGCAAAAATCCACATACACCGAATAACATTAACATTTGGAGAACGGGGTACCAATTCCCACGTCTTATTTTTAATAAGAGCATTATATTCACCATCCATAGCCAATTTCCAATTCAGGTCATGAAGAGCAGACACAGGGTTACGGGGTAGAGGGGATTTCGAGACGGATGTATGAAGGTTGAAAGACTTCTTAGGCTTATAGATCCTATGCTTACTTCTAGTAACCGGATTGGAGGGTATACTAGAGTGCAAGACGGGAGTTGGTCGATGAGGAGAGATAGGACGAAGAGCGAAAGAGGAGGCGGACTGCTGCTACCCAGCAGGCATCAATAAAGCTAGCTGCCCAGGTAAGGAGACAGACCCGCTAGCTGGGCACGGTGGGCGGGGCAGATGTGCGGCAGGAAGAGGTGGAGCTGGTGGGTTCATGGATTTAGTGAGATGATGAACCACATATGGAGAGGGCCCATCGTCTAGAAAGTGGTACGTGTGATTTTGAGGAGTATTTACCTTGGCAAAAGGAAATTGCATCTCATCAAATATTACGTGATGGCTAATGATGATTTTGCGAGAGGACAAATCAAAGCATTTATACCCTCGATGATGTGATGGATATCCCAAAAAAACACATAGGGTTGACCGGGGTTGGAGTTTTGTTATTTGTGTGGAGGGAATGAGAGGATAACATAAACACCCGAAGATACGAAGATGGGAATAAGATGGATCCTTTCGATAAAGAATGCTAAGAGGAGATTGATAGTTTAACAGTTTATGAGGAAGGATATTGAGAAGGTAAGTTGCCATTTGTAACTCATGATGCCAAAAGTAAGGAGGAAGGGAAGCATAGGCCAATAAGGTACGAACAATTTTATTAATCGTACGGATTTGTCGTTCGGATTTCCCATTTTGAGGGGAGGTGTGAGGACAGGATAAACGAAATGACAGACCATTGGTTTTACAGAAGTCCCAAAAAGGGCCATTATCAATTCCTTGCCATTATCACATTGGATATTCTTTATATCCCGCTTAAAGTGAGTTCGAATAAATGTCTTGAAAGCTAAAAATGTGGAAAAGGTTTGTGATTTTTGCAATAGGATATGTCCACAAGAATTTAGAATAATCATCTATAAACAAGTCATAATATCTATGACTAGAGGAACTTAACACAGGTGATGTCCAAAGATCACTATGTATAATATCAAATGGTATAAGAGTGTGAGAATTCAAAGCATAAAATGGCAACTTAACATGTTTTCCAAGAGGACACGACTGACAGATACAAACATCCCTACTTTGATTATAATCAATCAATTTATTTTTCCTAAGGGAATTCAACACAGGTGCGCCCGGGTGACCCAAACGATCATGCCAAAGAGATAGAGGTAGTTGGAAGAGCAATTTTCAGGAACATCAGGAGAACCCTCGGATGAGTGAGCAACTAATGTAGCAGAGGAATTTTGGGCTGCTTTCTTCGCACGGCCAGCCTTTTCAAGAGTGAGCATCGAACGGGCTTGATAAAATTACGGCAAAGGGTCACGTTGGCAAATAAGAGTGGCCACACCTTGGTAGGGCTCGGTAAGGCCAGAGACCAATTAAAGAACTAGACGATCGTTATCCATCGGGGAGCCAACATTCTTGAGTTGATCCACCAGAGATTTGAGATGTTGACAATATGCAGAGACATTCAAAAAATCTTCCATGTCTACATGAGTGAAGTCGTACTCAAGGGTGACAGCACGAGAATGTTTGTTATCGTGAAATATGTCACTCAAGCGATTCCATGCCTCCATTGCCGTGGTGTCAGGCTCAAGAATGGTATGCAAAAGATCATGAGAAGTAGTAGCATAGAGCCATTGGAGAACGGTGGTGTCAAGAGTGGACCACAGTTCTTTGTTCTCCTCTTGTTGAGGTTGTTTCTCCGTTCCTGCTGTCGGAGGAATAATATGATCAATTACCCGATGGGATCTTGCATGAATCTTAAAGAGTTCCACCCAGGTGGAGTATTAGACGTTCTCCATCTCAAAAGTGATGGGAACATGGTTCTTGATGTTGAAGACAGCAAGAGCAGGATGAAAGGAAGATTTGGAGTTAGACATAGTGATGAAGAATAAAGGAAGAGAAAGAGGTGGGGGGCAGCGGCAGCAGGGGGGTCAGCAAGGGGTCACGACGAAGGAAGAAGGTCGAATTATGCCCTAGACAGCTGATACCATGAAAGAGATTCATCCCTTGATTTATTTCATTAACATCCCTAGTATATATTCACCTATTACAAGAGTATAATCAGCTATAAGTAAGGAAACTACCTATCTATATATATAAACTAAATATATATACAATCTGTTACAATCTGTCAGAATATATTGTCATATATTCTAACAAATAAGTCCTCATAATACCTTCAACAAATCACCGTTATGGTTTTGGCATCACCTATTGTTTCCTTTCATATCACTTTGACTTATTTTCAACCTGCACTCACAATACACATTATTGAAAGTAATAAAATAAAATTAAATACTTGGGTTTCGTTTATGAAATTGAAAAGACTCTTGGCCTTTTTAGACTAGGCACATTCGATGGTCACGACTAATGTTGTCGAGTGCGTTTGGAAGATCACCAACTGGAGTTGAAGATCGCGAAAGAGGCTTAAACAAAAACGAAACGTGAAGGTTGATTCGGTGAAAACAGTGGAGTTCGTATACTGTAGTTAGGTAGATCACCTTTTGGAGCTCAGATTGTCTAAATGGATAATACAATTTTTCACATTTTTCCTACTCAGAAGGTTGACATGAATGAGTCGTCACAATGCCTTCAGTGGATCACCGTTATGGTTTTGGCATCACCTAATGTTCCCTTTGCAACACTTTGACTTCTTTTCAGCCTCCACTCATAACACACATTATTTAAAGTAATAAAACAAAAGTAAATACTTAGGTTGCCTCTGAAGAAGTGCCTTATTTAACATCATGGTATGACATAATTCTCATTTCCTCAATATTCATTTTGGGATTTGGGATGGTGTCACTAGGCAATGTTCCCTTTTGCCTTGGATTGAGATGAGTGAAGATCTAGTACATTTAGGTCTCAAGTTGATTGATAGTTGAATAAGAGGTCACCGTTTGAGATAAAGTGGAGAAGTCATTTTTGAATATCATCAACACTTTGATGAATCCTCCAACCTTGTTAAAGATCCTCGTGAGCACTTTCTCTATTCAGTTTCTTTTCGAACCAGAGGGGTCCTTTGTTTGTTGACGATTATGGAGATAAAAGTATATATTTTCCCCCATCCCTATCTTTCCAATTTCCACCTCTCCAATCTTTCCAAATTATCTTCCTCTTTGTTCCAACCTTGGTTCCTACATTGTATTTGGTAGTTCGGGTGAGAACCCCCCATTTGGTTTTCCTAGTATCGCAGTTCTTCATTGTATAATGCCTCAAACTCAATAACATCAAGAAATTGCCTATTTGTTCCAACCACATTCACTGATTTACGTCCACTTCCCATAACATATTTTGACAATAGATCAAATTGGGTTATCATTTTGGTCATGATTTCATCTTATTCATTGTCCTTCTTAATATTTTCTTTGGTCATACCCAGTTGTAGAGTCGAACTTGGTCTTCTTTAGTATGTTATCCTCGATTAACTTTGGTCATGTCATCTAGCAACAACATTTCCACTTTATACGGTTGGGTTATTAATCCTTTTTGGACTAATTGATCAGCCACATATTTATTGACTAAATGAAGGCTGCAATAAAAATATTACAGCGGCAAGTTATCTGGAACACCATATGTTGGATATTTCAAGAGTAGTTTCTTGAACCACACCTAAGTATCATGTATAGGTTCACCTCCAGTTCACTTCAGCCAATCCTCCTAAGAAGTTACAGAGTCGCTTGGCAATTCCGTCAACTATTATGTGGCGTCACCCATCAAAGAGAACGGGAATAACAATAATTTTATAGACTTTTGTGAGATGTTTTTGAACACAAACATCCCACACACCTCCATAATGTTTTGAAGGTGTTAATGGGGATCTTACTGAGCTAAACCCCCAAATATTCCTCATAGTTGGAGCAATTGTAGCATTGTTCTGGTTACGTGAAACACTGTCCTCCTGGTTGTGGGAGGTATCCGAATAGCTCTTGTGATTTGAATAATGTTCACATGCATATCATTCAAACCACCCATGTTATCATTTTGACCATTGATGAGTCCATGATTTGGACTCATATAGGGCTATATTTTGATGAAATTAGTGTCCTCAAATACATGTTTTATCTCGATATCTGATGAAAACCTTTATGTTTAAGGTATTTGAAATTTGAGGGAAAATATGGCACGATTGAGCAAAAAGGAGCAAAAGAAGCTAAAAGAATAAAGAAATAAAGATCTGCGAATAGCTGAACCCATTTGGTGAATCACCAATAGATCGCATATTCGCCTTTCGTTCAAGTGTGCTAAGCCCTGAAGGAAAGGAGCAAATCGGCGGTGAAAAGGAGCTGTTGGCATATCGCTGAGAGACTCCACGAAGTTGTGCTACATTTCCCAATGATCCAGCACACAAATATGGTAAAGGAAACTGATGAAAGGCGACGAAGTAGACCAAAGGGCGGATCACCAAGTGCATCGGCGATCCCGACTAATGTCGCCCAAAGATCCTTCGGAGCACATTTTCTGAAAAATCATAACTACTAGTTCAATTTTTATTCTTAGTAGTGAATTTTACCTTATTTTATCTAGTTTTTAGATTATTAAGTTTGAGAGAGAGTTTTGGAGATATTCTCTCTAAGCTTTGGAGAGGGTTTTGAAGAACTTGGAGCTTTCAAAGGGTTTCTAATTCAAGGAATTGGACTTGGGTCTTGGATTCTTCACTTTTGGCTTGTTTTAAGACATAATCTTGCATACCCATTGATGGAAAATGATATTGTTATACGCCTTTGTCTCTTTTATATGCGTAGCTAAAACCCCAATTCCTGGGGTGTGATTTTGTGAATATGGGTTAGATTAGTTGTTGGATCTTGCTTGATGATAGTGTATTCGTAGTTTAACTATGATTTTGTTTAGTGGTTTTGGATTAATTTAATGAATTTGTAGTTGCAAATACAAGTTTATTATGTGTTTTCACCTTGCTATAGAGAGAGGTCGTAAAACTAGGACCACTAAATTGATGGCCAGTATGAGTGGGCCGACGACATGAGGTTCAGCTCAAGAGAGTGAACCATAGTCCCATGCCCACACACTCAACTCGAAAGAGTGAGTGGGTTAAGGCGGAGGCTATTCTTCATGCGGCAAGTGGGTGCCCGATAGGAATGCATTTGAAACGGGGTAAGTTGCTTGAGAGAGAGCTTATCCCACTTAAATTCTAGCTTTGCTAGTCACAAATACTCAATGAATTTACTATAAAAAAGATGTATCCAATGATTTAGTCTATCCCATATTGCTATCACATCCCAAGAATCCTGTGTCTATACTTGTATTTTTACTTATTTTCACTGTTTTAATTGTTTCTTGCTTACAACCCCTATTTGATACTTGATGGCTTGCATCACCCTTTTTAATTTGCTATGTTTTCATTCGCCAAATCTTTAGCTACGATTAGCTTAAGAACTTTTACACTTAACCACTAATTCTCACGCCCTTCCCTTGGGACTCGACCCCAACCCTTGGTTGGGTTACTATACTATTGCACGATCGTAGACACTTGCATCGGAAGTTGTGTCTTGATTACACAAACATCAACTATCATTGTCACTACTGTGGTCAAACATGCCCTTAAATTGATAAATTTGCTAAACACAACCCCAACCAACAATCTAGCACAACTAAACCAATTTACAAAGTAATTTCCCAAATGGAATTTCTAGCCATCACTTCCCATCAGCGGTGACATTTTTGATAATGCTCGAACTACTTTTCTAAACCAATTAAAAGAGTAAGTGGTTGTAGTCAATAAAAATACCCAACAAAGAGTTGGGGTCAAGTCCCACAAAGAATGATACAAGGTTAGTAATTCTATCAGGAAATATGGAATGTAAATTTGTTCATTTGTAGCAATAAAACAAGTGGGTGGATGATTCCACCAAATTTAAAAGGATTCAGTTATCAAAATTCATAATTAAACTAAGATTGATTAGAAATTGATTTCATGAAGAAGTAAATGTATATCCTCTATACTGATTAACATTCATGGATAGGTTGGGTCATCTTCATTGACACTAATTTTTTTTATCTCATAGCATCATTTCATAAAATCTCATTTCAGTATAATCTATGTGGTATATTGAAAAACCCAATACCTTACACTATTCTCTCTTTTGATACAGTAATAGGGAAAATTGATTCGAACCATAACCTCTATTTTTAGGAGAGTTACATAGATCAAACCTAAAATACAAGTATCGAACTAATTACCCACTACAATTAAACTGTTTTGAGCATCAATCAGAGATCAAAAGTAGAAATTAAATTTACCACATTAATCCATAAATTAACCCCATATTAATTAGCCCAAATCTATATATGCACAATAGTAAAACAAAGCATGACACAATACCCACTACATTAAATCAACACTCAACCCGATAATTAAACCCTTAGATCTTGGGGTTTTAGCCACCTATCACAAAGAGTAGAGAAATTATACATTTCATGCAAGCAGCCATGGGTACAATAAAATTAAGAAATTACATGCAATACCAATTTGAATTCAAATCTAATTTATCAATTTCAAGAACAAAGTAGAAAAACTCCAAAAACTAGAAAGTGTTCTTCCCAAGGTAAAAAAGTGTTTTCGCTCTCTAACTATTGTTCAAGACATTTTTATTTTAATTTTGTCCTCTTGCTTGAACTCCCTTTTTCTATCCCCTTTGGGCTATTTATAATTTCACCAAAATTTGAGTTTGTCTTTAATATTCCGCGTATTGTCGAGTACTATCTCTGTTCGCCTTTCAAGCTTTCAATTTTTCTCCTTGCACTGTTTCCTTCGATGATGGCCAACATGTTCGCCTTTCTTATTCAGCGAGTCACCTTTCTATTTAGAGTTATCCGACCTACCTCAATTAATACAAGTGTTGTACACTATCAATTTGGGTGATGCCATACCTATTAGGTGATCCGCCTTTCTTGTTTGGCAATCAACAATATAGAGTTTATACTTCTTTTCATATTTTTGACTATTCTTTCAAACATTCATCCTTGCCTTGTATTTTAGTCTTCATAAGTGTAAATTATAAAAATATCATTAGAATAGGACATAATTAGGCATTTAGAATACTAATTGTTGAGATAAATATGCCTCAAATAAGTATAAATCTACCACTCATCAAGGAGCAAGAGCAACATTTGAGGACCATGCTCAACACTTGAGAGATCAATGACTTAATGCCTAAGTTCTCAAAGTGTGAGTTTTATATTAAGCCTGTAGCATTCTTGGGGTACGTAGTACCAATGAGGGCATTATGGTTGATTTGGAAAAAATTGAGGTTATTTGTGATTGGGCTAGGCCAACCTCAGTGACTAAGATTTAATTCATTATTGGGTATGTTGGCAACTATAAACAATTTTTTGAAGGCTTCTCATCAATTTAGCACATTTGAATTAGTTGACTTTTCTTGATGTTCCTTTTGGGTTTTGGATCAGTGTCAGTCTAGCTAACGAAAGTTCAAAATGTTGTTGACTATTCATGCTGTGACTTTTCTAGTTAAGGGCAAGGGGTTTATAGTATATCATGACACATCCTATTTTGGTTTGGCTTGCGTAATGATGCAGTGGACTGTGTGATTTACATAAGTCAACGTAGCCTAAGGTTCATGAGCGCAACTACCTCACTCATGAATTAGAGTTGCTTGTGGTAGTATTCATGCTTAAGATTTAGAGGCATCACCTATATGGGGTTCAATGTGAGATCATATCAATCATAAGAGTTTGTAGTACATCATAAGATTAAAAGACTTCAAGTTGAGACAGTTTAGGTTGATTGAGCTCCTGAAGGACTATGACCTATTAAATCTATACCATTTGGGCAAGGCAAATATGGTAGCAGATGCCTTGAGTTAGAAGGAAGTTAGTATGGATAGTCAAGCCTACCTTTTTTTTTTTTTTTTTTTTTTTTTTTGCTATGGAGTGAACTTTGGATTTAAAGTGTCATTCTTTAGCCAAGATGATGCTTCGCCTAGATAGTTGGAATTCTAGTCATATTCTAGCTAACTTTGGGTTTATTTATCTTTACTGGATCAAATTCATGGTCGACAATTTGAGGATGATGCCCTAGTACATATTTGAAATCATGTTTTGTGAGGTGCTGCTAGGCAAGCCACCTTGAATACTAATGGTATTATGACGTTTTATGGTTGTATTTTGTTTCTAGAGTTGGATACTTGATACGGTTTATTCTTATAAGGCCCATGATTCCATATATTGTATTCACTTGGATATATCAAAGATGTATTACGATTTAAGTTAACATTACTGGTGGAGCGGAATGCAGATACATATAGCAAATAATGTGTCCCATTGTTTATATTTTTAGGAAATAAAGGTCGATCATTTGATACCTGGTGGTCAGCTTCAGAGGTTACCCATTCTAGAGTGGAAATATGAGCACATCCGTATAGAGTAGATTATAGGGTTGCTTCAGACTTCTAGGGGTGTTGATAGAATTTGGTTTATCGTGGATTGATTGACCAAGTTAGAACACTTCTTTACCATTCAGTCTTCTTTCAAAGTCAAGAAGCTAGCTTATGTTTATATTTGGGAGGTAGTCCATCCCTTAGGGGTGCTGAGTTTACTTTAAGCTTATGGAGGGTCTTTTAGGAGAAGTTGGGTACCTGAGTTGACCTTAGTACAACCTTTCATCTGGAGAATAATAGGCGGTCGGAGCATTCTATTCATGTGTTTGGAGGATATTATGATGTCATAGATGTTGAATTTGGGGGTAGTGGAACCAACTCTTACCCTTAGCGGAGTTTTCATATAACAACTACCATTCGAGTATTCAAATGGTTCCATTTGATGCATTATATTAAGAACTGTGGCTCTCTAGTTGGTTGCTTAGTTTGAGGCTTTAGATCCTAGATCATGTGGGACTAATTTTCATTAGGACCCTTTTGACAGAGTTTGAGTGATTCAAAATAGGCGTAGGTCAGCATAGAGTAGAAATAAGAGTTATGTTTATTATAGGCACCAACCTTTGAGATTCAAAGTTGGTGATTGAGTATTCTTTTTTGTATCGCCCATGAAGGGCGTGATGAGATGTAGGAGGATGGGCAAGTTTAGCCCTAGGTATATAGGGTCATTTGAGATTCTCCAAACTATTGGTAATGTTTCTTATGAACTAGGCTTACCTCCTACATTTTTAGCTATTCATCCAATTTTCCATGTTTTTATCGTTCACTAGTATATTCTTAATGAGTCAAATGTGCCCTGCTATGGCTCAGTTCAGTTGTACAATTGTTTGACCGCTACGGAGGAGCTCGTTTCTATGTTGTCCAGAGATGTATGATGCTTGCATGTGAGTGTCATTCTTGTTGTTAAGGTCAAGTAGAATCATCATCCAAACAAGAAGGATCTCTATTTTTGGTCTAAAAGGATCTTTATTTTTGGTGTCCCGAGTCTTCTTGACTTTTTTCTAGCTACCTTGTAGGTTTTGGCTTCAATAGAACCTTGGGTGTGGGACCCACTTTTTATCGAGATGACCTTCTTTGAAAGTTTTGACGCCTCTATTGAGTAAAGAATGCCAAATTAGGTAGTATAGTTCCTTTGTATACATGGTTTTCTAAATTAATTTAGAGCACTCGAGCGAAGTCTGTTGGGACTTTGATAATTTTTTTTGGTACACGAATCTTTTGTAAACACTTTAGTGGCCAAGGAGTCATTTGAGCGGGTGTTGCTAGAAAGGAGCTTTTTTAACAACCCTGACACCATATTAGTGGTGGTCGCTTTAGCGGCCAGGGAGGATTTTAAGCAGAACCCTCCAACGAGGCCTAGCCATTGTAGCGGCAAAATCATCACTTTGTAGGGTTGCTTAAATGGAAAAATGACCTCTTTATCGACTATTGTTGCCATTTTCAATCCATTCTTTCTCTTAATTCTCTCTTTGTTCTTCAAATTTGAGATGTGGGAGAGCTCAATTTCCTTGGGAATTTGTGGGTTGTCATTGGGAGTTGTTGTGGGACTGGTTTGTTGATTGTTAGGATCATTATTGCATGTTTGACCCATAAGTCTCCCTCTCTTCAATTTGTTTTTAGCTTCAATGGTGAATTGTTGAGCTTGTTGATGCATGCATTGTTTCTACTCAAATTGTGCCCATTTTAGGGGAAATTTCATTGAGATGAATGAGACCTAATGATGGAGTCAATTTTGAGATTCCTTGCATAGGTCCCACAATGTCACTTTGGATTTTTATTTGTTCCATCTTTAATTATGGATAATTCAATGTCAAATATCTGTATTGACGTCATAATTGTTTATTTGTTTGCGTAGTAGTGATCATAGGTGGTTCTGAAGAGTATTGCTATGGTTTAGTTGATTTTAGAGCACATGTGATCGTCTTCGAGGTCGGCTATGACCAATCAATCTTTGATTGATCTTCTATTTGGTATGTAGATATTATATAGCTAGTTTTGGGAGGGTTCTTAGCATGATTCCTTTTGTTTAGGTAATTTTAGGGTAATTGAGCACATCTATCTTCTTTATGATGTTGTATTATGCCATATTTTAGTTGTATGCCTTTGTGTACTGTTAATTGTGACTTGTTATTGGCCTTAGCCTAGGTGTAGGGTAGTGATTGCCTTAGAGATACTTTTTGGAGTCATTATGGGTTAGAAATCCTTTAATATAATTTTTGACGGTTCTAACTCCCTGTAGATTGATGTAGCAGACATGAGTCTGATAGCATTGATCCTTAGATCAATGACAACTCCTCTCTTATTATATTTCATCCATAAATTACCTACGTTATTTCCCTGGCGTGTTTGAGTTGTGGTTTTAGGCCTTACTGGTTACATTGGATCGTGTAAGGGGTTTCGAGATGCAGTGGACCCCTTATGACTTCGGAGAAGGTTTCACTTTATAGTTTGTTCGCACAAGATGATATATATGTCATATTAGAGTCCTATGAAGTTTTCTAGCCATGGTTTGAGGTCTATGCGTACTTTTACTAGGTGTGATTTAAGTCTAAGCACACTTCTAGTAGTCATGTTAGAACCCTAACATCTTGGTTCTATTAGATTCTTTGGGGTTCCTTTATCACAATTCAAGTATGGGGTTGTCAGCTTCATTTCGAGTTATATTTAGTCATAGCTAGGAATCTCTTTAGCTTTTTTGCGCATTGATCAGGCTTATGGAGGTCTGTTGAGTTATTTAACTTCCAAGTGTGTGAGTGTATCTGGTGGGCTTATGGGGGTCCAATTAGGTTATAAATAATTGCTTTACCTTATTTATATGCTCATGTTAGATTATAGAGGTGTATAGTTAAACTTTGTGTTATTGTTCCGTTTATATGACCTTTAGCTACAATGTACTTTTTTTTTTTTTAACTTTTTAGTAAGAGTTTGTTTATTCATGCTCGGTGGGTCTATAATGCCTACTAGGTACCTAGTCTTTTGGTACTCATACTACACTCTGCATCTATTTTTCCTAATGCAGATCTAAGCATTAGCGATAGCATTGATTTTTGTGTAAAAGTAGGGGCTTCCATCGATAGAATGTGAGCTAATGGCATCCTAGTTACTCATGTCCATTTGTATATAGTTTTGGGGTAGTATTTTCTATTTTAAACAAGTATGTTCTTATTTTGTTTATCTTATAGCATGTACTCATTTCAGTAGCTTGTACCGTTGTCCACGAGGTCATGAGATTGGATCTTGTACCATTGTGTAAGTATAGGTCATTCTTATGTCTGCTGATATATCTATGGTTTGTTGTTTGTTTTTCCATTGTTTTAAACTTTCTTCCCAACATGATTGTTACTTGTTGTTTTGGGATATCGGTTGACTTACCTACTAGTGGGTCTCGGTAGGTACCATCATGACTAATGTTTTCCGGTCGTGACATTCAAGGATCTTTTATATCTTTATGAACAATTCTTGCAACCTATGAAGATCCCTAGATTGACTCTAAGTGAATGATCTCAAAGCAATTCAAATAGATCATTATCTCCTTCTTGAAATAATTTGACTCAAATTAGAAAGATCATCATCAAGAATAGTAAACAGAGTAAAGTCACACACATTGAAGGTGTTGTCAACTTAAAACTCTGAAGGGAGATCAATCATATAAGAGTTATCATTGAGCCTTATAATCACTTGGAATGGCCCATCACCTCTTGGCATCAATTTGGTCCTCTGATGATTGGAAAAATTCTCCTTGCAAAAATTCACCCATACCCATTTGCCCGGTTCAATCATTATTCTTTTCCGACCCTTGTTTGCCTTCTTTGCCACCTATTGGTTTTTGTTTACAAGGGGCAGTCACACGTTTTCATGAAGTTTCTTCAGATTCTACACTCTTATGTTTCCATTTAAGTTTAAAAGAACATCTTGAGTAAGAGAAGTTATATGTAAATGTGTTAGGGGGTTCAAATCATACACCACTTCAAATGGGGTTGTGCCAATAGTTCTACGAATACTCGATTATCATAAAACTCAACCAATGACAAATGTTCTTTCCATGAGTCCTACTTTAACTATATCATGACACAAAACATAGATCCCAAGGTCCTATTCACAACTTTGATTTCACCATCGATTTTTTTGTGCGTGACAAGAAGTTGAGAAGAACAACTTGGTACCAAGTCTACCCCTTGATTCTTTCCAAAAGTGACAAAGGAAATTTAGGTACCTATCACTTCCAATGGTTCGAGGAATTCAATGAAATTTGACATCATTTTCAATAAACAAGTTGCAACATTGTAAGCGTCATCACATTTATGACATGGAATGAAATGATCCATATTTGAAAACTAATCAACTACTACAAAGATGATATCTCTACCTCATTTTGTTCTTGGAAAATCCAAAACAAAATTCATTAAAATATCAAATCAAGGTATTTGAGGAGTGAAAGATGGGTGTACAATCCACGGGAAGGAACAATGACTTAGCACTACTACATTCAATGCATTGGCCACAAATTCAAGCAACATCTTTGCGCATCTTAGGCCAAAAGATATTACTCCCCTAGAATCCCCCTAGTAGTTCAATGCCAACATGACCCATCAATCTCCCATCGTGTGCCTCCCTCACAAATAGTTCACTCCAAGAGCTCATAGGTACGCATGCATAAACTGTTTTCTTTAAACAAGAAACCATCAAATTTTATTAAGGATTAGAATAGATATCACAAATCCATGTTTTCCTTTCACATGACTCACAAACTTGAAATATTTGAGAAAATTTGGGGTCCTTGGGATACAATATCTTCAAACATTTAAAGTTAAGAAATTTAGAAGACACATTAATTATCGACACATGCTTCCTACAAAAGGCATAGGGCACCACATTTCCTTTCCCTTTTTGTATTGTGTTATGTAGGGGAAAGTTTCAAGAAATTGAATCCATTCGGCATGTCATTTTCTTAACCTTTTTTGTGATCGAATATGCTTTAAAGATTCATCATAGGTCTGAATGTGAAATTCTATAGGCCAACAGAAATGCTTCCAATTACCCAATGATCTAATCAATGCATACAAGTTAAGATCATAAGTAGAATAATTCAAAGTTTCACCTATAAGTTTTTCACTAAATTAAGCAATAGGATTTTGAATTGCATTAAGACAACTCCAATGCCTACTTTACCTGAATCATATTCAACTTCAAATAATTTCTCAAAACTAGGTTATTGCAATAAAGGAGTGGAGCTAAGAATCGATTTCAAGGTTTTAAAAGTTTTTGATTGCCCTTCACCCAACTAAAAAGGTTTATCCTTTTGGATTACCTCTTTCAAGGGCACGACTATGTTTAAAAATCATTATAAAAGTACCTAAAGAAACTAGCCAATTGGAACATCTCGCACTTCAAAAGAACTAACTAGAGGTCCGTACAAGTTAAACTTCCGTTTGTAGTTTTGGGTCAATATCAAACGGCTATATCTTTTAGCACAGAAAGAATTATAGGGCCCATGGCCTATAATATTGAAGTTCTTTAAGTCCTATTTCCATCACTTCAAAGTTTGATAAATTCCAAGCTCGGAGTAAGAAGTTATGCGTGTTTGAGTAAAGCCTCTCTAGTTAAGACTTTTCATCTGTTTGAGAAAAGAGATATTTTGGTCTTTTCATTACCCCACACAACTTGACCACATTTTCCTCATGCAATTTAAGGGTCTAATTAAACGTTAAGTTATTTTTTACATTCCTAAACACTTAAAATTTTAGGGTGAAGTTTCAATAAGAGGAAAAAAGAGTTTTCAAGCGCTCATTGAAGGATTGAGGAATTATTCCAGGTATGTAACGTTTACCATAGTGATGGATTTGATCATCCTCACTCCAACCATGTAATGTTTTCATTAATTCATCCATGAAATCGTTTATGTAAAGATTCTTGAAGAGTTCTTGAGTTCTCATTCTTTAACAATGGAGGTTTTGAGTTCTTGAGGTGAGGGTCTTGCGAATGAGTGGAGTTCTTGATAGAAATTGAGTGGAATTTAGATAATTTTTGTTGGGTTTGTGAATCAAAAAGGGTTTGGAAGAAATTAATCAATTCTACCTGAGTTAGGACCCAAAATTGAGCAAGAAAATTTATTGGATATGGGTTTAGGGTGGGGCAATGTGCCATCAAGGCACCAGGATGGCTGGCGCCCTGCGCTTGCAGTGCGCCCCAAAAGCACCCAAGTAATTTAAGGTCTGGCGCCTTATACCAGTAATGCGCCAGGGTCGTCAGACCTATTTCTTCTTTGTTCTTCATCTTGTGTCTGTTCTTTCAATTCAGTTCTTCGCTATATTCTTTATTATAAATCTTAAATTCTTCCTAAGTCCTTGAGAGATCCTATATGTACTAATAATATCTCTTTATTTACATTTCAAATTAAAACAAAGTTAAGAGGGAAGTTTAAGAGGTCCTTTTGAGTCAAATTTGAGAACTTTTTTGCAATTAACTATAGTTATGAACTAAATCTTGAGTAAATGAGTATGAGAATGAGATGAGTTGTAGTTCATGTTTCAAAATGAGTATAAGGGAACTAAGTATTCCCAAGTGTAATACTTTTGCATTTTAATGAAAGAAACATCGATTTCTAAATGAGTTAAGAGTTTAGAGATATTTTCTAAGTACTAGCTCTTTTAAGAGGATCTTTTGAGTGATTACCTTAGATTAAAAAAAAGTTATGTTTATACATTTGGGCATGAGTTATATTATTGGGAGTTGTATTATGCACTGATATGGGGACGAGTTCAAACAATTCACATTCCTTATAAACCATGTAGCCAACATGGGTAAAGGATCGTACTTTTTAGATGATTCCTTATTGCTTTTAAGAGATGCTTAGTAGATCCACTTAGTTGAGGTGTTTTATACACCGGCAAGGTATATGACAGTTTTGGCAGCATGGACAAGACATTGTATCATCACATAACTCATAGTAATGGTTATCGGTTAGAGAATATCCCAAATAAGAATAAAGAGTATGCTATGGTATTTTCATACATCATTGAGTTTTTTCTCCTATATTATAATGTTTTAGGTATTGCATCTATTATTGTTTGTATTGAGTTGATTTGAGGTAAGAAGTTCTTCCATCCTTGTCAATTTAGTTAACGATTGCTTTCAATTTACCCCTTACATTCTCGTACATTTAATATATTGACATCATTCGACCTATATCTTTTTATTATGCAGATACAGGTGTTCGGGTAATCAACATGCGCTCTATTGATATCTTTTGAAATCCAGTTAGCTTTGGTGAGCCTCCTTGCTTTCTGGAGGGTTCCACATTTATATTTTAGTTTTGTTAATATGTCGTGAGTCTTGTCTCGGCATCTATCGTAGTATTTAGAGGCTTTATAGACAGTAGTAGTTGAAGAGTCTTTCACTATTTTCCTTGTGATGTTTTGAGGCTTTGAGTTGTTTTCTTATGTTTATTTAAGTACTTTAAGCCATTCATTTAGTTAAGTTGTTTAGAGATATTATGAGTTAAAGTTTGGTAATTGGAGTCCCCATTTTACTTGAGTAAGTCTTTCGCTAAGTAGTCAGCCAAGCCAAGGGTTCGCTTGGAGACCAGCGATGGTTCTTGAGTGTCAACAACGTCTAGGGTGTAGGCTTTGGGTGTGACAAACTTGGTATTAGAGCACGAAGTTCAAGAGTCCTTGTAATCGGTTTGAAGAGCGCTATATCTATAATTAGGATGCTGCGACATTTAGGAAATATTTCACTTTCTTTTTACTTTCTTTCGTGCGATAGAGTTCAACTTTATAAAAGATTCCTCTAACTCATATTTGCATGTATCTTTTCAGATCATTCCTCCATGAAGAGCTGTTTAAGGCCGTCTTACTAGAAGGAATGTTAACCCACAAGGTCTAGAGGTTACTAATGCACCACAAGTGCAAACCCCTCATGGAGAAGTTACCAATATTGAGTGTCAGATCCTATTTAGATATTGAGTCAAGTTGCAGCAAATCAAGTTGGCCAGTAAAGGCTGGTTCGTTAGGTTATGGATGATACATCCAAGATCCGTGAGTTCTTGAGGAAGAATCCCCTAGAGTTCATAGGGTCGAACAACACTGAGGATCCGAAAAACTCCGTGGAGGAACTGTAGAAAGTGTTTAAGGTTATGTGTATTACCAATGGTGAGCATGTGGAGTTAGGTTCATACCAACTCAAGAGTGTTTCTAGGATTTGGTACGACCAATGGAAGAAAAGCGGGGTCGAAAGGAAACCACCGGTGAGTTGTGTTGTTTTTGAAAGTGCCTCTTAGGGCGCTTTTTTCCCCGCAAGCTAAGGGAAGCATAGGTGAGGGAATTTTTGAACCTGAAACATGAGTCCATGAGTGTGCACGAGTACAACCTCAAGTTCACTCAACTATCCCGTTATCCTCCGAAGATGGTGGTTGAAATGAGAAACAGGATGAGCTTGTTTGTGTCTGAGTTGTCCCACTTGTCAAGTAAGGAAGTTAATACATCTATATTGATAGGGGACATGGACATAGCCAGGCTTATGATCCATGTGCAACAAGTTGAGGAACATAAGATGACAAATAGGGAAGAGTTTCACAGTAAGAGGGCTAAGACATCAAATCAGTAGTCCACCCAGTAGAAGACCAGAAATGTGAACCGGTCCTCTTTTTAAAAAAGGTCACCTGGACATGCTCCCTCATCAGCTAGTGGATCTGCACGAAAGAACGGAGGTGATTTCAGGAACAGAACTCCTAGGGATGAATCTATCACTTATGCCTAAATAGATTGTAAAACTCGAGTAGTCTTCAAGGGATGAATCTATCACTTAGTCCGAGTTAACGAATCTAGTGTTGAAACACTGCCTATTCAGTCAGTTCCAATTTTGAGTGAGTTTCCAGAGGTATTTCTTGATGATCTTCCTAGAGTCCCTTATGAGAGAGAAATAGATTTTGGCATAGATATTCTTCCTAATACTCGACTTATCTCTATTCCACTATAAAGAATGGCTCCAGCTGAGTTAAAAGAGTAGTTGAAATACCTGCTTGATAAGGGTTTCATTAGTCCTAGTGTCTTACCTTGGGGCACTCCGGTCTTATTTGTGAGAAAAAAAGATAGTTCTCTTAGAATGTGTATCGACTACCATCAGTTGAACAAGGTCACTATAAAGAATAAGTATCCCCTTCTAAAGATTGATGATCTTTTCGATCAACTTCAGGGTGCACTTGGCATTCCAAGAAGAACTCCGATCCAGCTATCATCAATTAAAATTAAGAGAAAGTAAAATCCCAAAAGCAACATTCAGGATCTGTTATGGTCATTATAAGTTTCTTGTTACGTCATTTAGCTTAACTAATTCTCCTGCAACGTTCATGGATCTTATGAACCAAGTGTTTAAGTCGTATCTTGGCATGTTTGTTATAGTATTTATTGATGGCATACTAATTCATTTGAGGACTGAGGAGGATCATGTTAGTCGTCTTAGAAAAGTCTTCCAAACTCTCAAGGATGGAGAATTGTATGTTTAATTTTTTAAGTGTGAGTTTTCTCTTGAGTCTGTGGCATTCTTAGGCCACATTGTGTTTTTTGAAGGGATTTGAGTTCACACTCAGAAGATTGAAGCAGCACAAAGCTAGCCCAAACCCACATCTCTAACTCATATAAGAAGTGTCTTGGGATTGGCTGGTTACTATAAAAGGTTCGTTGAGGGGTCTCATCTATTTCATCCCTGTTGACAAATTTGACTCAGAAAGTAGTCAAGTTTCAATGGTCAATGGTCAGAAGCTTGTGAGAAAAGCTTTCAGGAATTGAAAACTCGTTTAACTACCGCCCTAGTATTGACCCTACCAGTGGGTACAAAAGTCTTTGTTGTTTATTTCTATTAGTCCAGAGTTGGACATGGTTTTGTATTGATGCCGAATGGTAAGGTTATATCCTATATCTCCAAACAACTCAAGGTTCATGAGAAGAATTACCTAACTCATGATCTCGAGTTGGCAGCGGATGTATTTGCCTTGAAAATATGGTGTCACTGTCTCTATGGTATTTATGTAGATGTGTTCACCGATCACAAGAGTCTCCAGTATGTTTTCAGTCAGAAAGAGGTTAATCTCACACAAAAGAGGTGGTTAGATTTGCTCAAGGATTAATTTAAGGCTAATGTTGTTGTTCATTCTTTAAGCAATTTATCTATGGGAAGTACCGCCCATGTTGAGGAAGGCAAGAAAGAATTAGATAAGGAAGTTCATTGACTTGCGTGTTTGGGAGTCCGTCTATTAGATTACAGTGAAGGTATAGTTGTGGTGATGAATGGGGCTGAATCATCACTAGTGTTTGAAGTGAAGGAGAAGCAAGACCAAGAACCTCTTTTGGTTGAACTAAAGTTAAATGGTCATAAGCAAAAGGTGATAGCTTTTAAACAGGGGGGAGATGGAGTGTTGAGGTGTCAAGTTAGATTGTGCGTGCCAAAGGTAGATGAGCTCCAAGAGAAGATCATAGCAGAGGTTCACAATTCTAGATATTCGATCCATCCTATCTCCACAAAGATGTACCATGACTTGAGAGAAGTCTGTTGGTGGAGTGTTTTGAAGAGGTTCATTGTAGAATTAGTTGCTAAGTGCCTGAATTGCCAACAAGTAAAGGTAGGGCACCAAAAGGCCCGGTGGTGTTGCTTAGAACATAGATCTTCCAGAATGGAATTGGGAGATTATTAATATGGATATTATTACTGGCTTGCCGCAATCTCACTAGCAGCATGATTCGATTTGGATGATTGTAGACCAGATGACTAAGTCATCCCATTTCTTGTCGATAAACACTATCAACTCAACAGAAGATTATGTCAGGTTGTACATTCAAGAGATAGTCCGACTTTATAAAGTTCCCGTGACTATCATTTCTGATAGAGGTGCATAATTTGCTGCTTAGTTTTGGAAGTCTTTCTAGAAAGGTTTGAGCTCGAAGGTAAACTTGAGTATCGCTTTTCATCCTTAGACTGATGGCTAAGTAGAGCGCACAATCCTAACCTTAGAAAATATGTTGAGGGCATGTGTCATAGACTTCAAAGGTAATTGGAATGACCACTTACCTCTCATAGAGTTCTCTTATAATAACAACTAGCAGTCCAGTATCCAAATGGCTCCCTATGAGGCACTTTATGGACAAGGGTATAGATCACATATTGGTTGGTTTGAGGTTGATGGAGCTTAGTCTATAGGGCCAGACATGGTTCATCAAGCCATGGAGAAGGTGAAGATTATCCAGGAAAGGCTAAACACAACAAAGAGTTATCAGAAATCCTATACAAATGTTAGGAGAAGAGACTTAGAATTTGGGGTTGATGATTGTGTCTACTTGAAGGTTTCACCCATGAAGGGGGTTATGAGATTTGGTAAGAAAGGGAAACTCAGTCCCCGATACATTGTTCCTTACAAGATATCCAAGAGGATTGGTAATGTAGCTTATGAGTTGGAGCTACTTTCAAACTTAGCATCAGTTCATCCAGTGTTCCATGTATCCATGTTAAAGAAGTGTTTAGGCGATCCTTCACTTATTGTACCTACAAAGAATATTGGTATAAAGGACAACTTATTTTATGAGGAAATGCTAGTTCAGATTCTTGATCATCAAGTTCGCAAGTTGAGAACCAAGGAGGTTGCATTGGTCAAGGTCTTATGGAGGAATCCATTTGTTGAGAAAGCTACTTAGGAGGCTGAGGAGGATATCAAGAACAGATACCCTCAACTCTTTCCTTCTGAAGAAATTCCAAAATAAGGTAATAATTTTCTGTCAAGTATTATTTAAGTTGCCACATTAACTTTATGTTGATTGGTTGTTGGGTGCTTGGATTGGAGTTATTAGATATTTCCCACCCCTGTTCTGCTTACTGTGATCTTATTCAGGGATGAATATTCCTGAGGGGGAGATATTGTAACATCTCTAACTTCAAAAGAACTAACTAGAGGTTCGTACAAGTTAAAGTTTAGTTTGTAGTTTGGGTCAACTTCAAACAACCATATCTTTTAGTAAAAAATTAAAGGGCTCATAACATATCAAATTTAAGGTCTCTGAGTCCTCTTTCCAATGACGCCAAATATGCTAAATTCCTATCTCAGAGTAAGAAGTTATGCGTGTTTGAGTGAAGCTTCTCTAGTTAAGGCTTTTCATCCGTTTGAGAATGGGATATTTTTTTCTTTTCCTTACCCCACACAAATTGACCACGTTTTCCTCACCCAAGTTAAGGGTTTATTAGACGCTAAGTTATTTTTCACATTCCTAAACCCTTAGAATTTTAGGGCAAATTTCAAGAAGAGGAAAAAAGGGTTTTCAAGCGTTCATTCAAGGGTAGAGGAATTACGCCAAGAACAATCATTCTTTTTAGGTATGTGAGGTTTCCCATAGTGATGGATTTGTTCATTCTAATGTCAACCATGTAATTATTTCATTAATTCATCTATGAAATCTTTTATGTAAAGATTCTTGAAGAGTTCTTAAGTATTTGTCTCATTCTTTAACAATAGAGGTTTTCAGTTCTTGAGGTGAGGGCCTTGCAAATGAGTGGGGTTCTTGTTATAAATTGAGTGGAATTTCGATAATTTCGTGTTGAGTTTGTGAATCAAAGAGAGTTTGGAAGAAACCAATCGATTCTAGATGAGTTAGGACCCAAAATTGAGTAAGAAAATTTGTCAGATTTTTTTGGTTCGGGGTAAGGCAATGCACCACCAAAGCGCCAGGAGGGCTGGCACCATGCGCCTGCAGTGCGCCCCAAAAGCACCCTAGTACTTTGAGGCCTTATGCCAGTCATGCGCTAGGGTCATCAAGCCCATTTCTTCTCCGTTATATATCTTGTGTGTGCTCTTCCAAATCGTCTCTTTGCTCTCTTCTTGTTATTAAATCTTAAGTCCTAATTAACACTTGAGAGGTCCTACATTTCATAGTCAGATCTCTTAATTTACATTTCAAATTAAAGCAAAGTTAAGAGGGAAGTTTAAGAGGCCCTTTTGAGTCAAATTTGAGAATTTTTTCGCAATTAACTATAGTTATGAACTAAATCTTGAGTAAATAAGTATGAGAATGAGAGGAGTTTTAAATTATGTTTTAAAATGGGTATAAGGGAACTAAGTATTCCCAAGTGTAACACTTTTGCGATTTAATGAAAGAAACGTCGATTTCTAAATGAGTCATGAGTATAGAGATGTTTTTAGAGTATTAGAAGAGGATCTTTTGAGTAATTACCTCAAATTGAGAAAGATTTATGTCTTATACATTTGAGCATGAGTTATATTATTAGGAGTATTATTGAGCATCGATATGAGGATGAGTTTTGACAACTCACATTCTTTATAAACCATGTAGCTAACATGGGTAAAGAATAGTGCTTTTTAGATGACTCCTTATGGCTTTTAAGCTTAACTTGGTTGAGGTTTTCTATACCCCCAACAAGTTATATGATAGTTCTGGCAGCATGGGAGAGACGTTGTATCATCACATAGCTCATAGTGATTGTTGTTGGTTGGAGAATCTCCCAAATAAGAGTAAAGAGTATGTTATGGTATTTTCATACATCATTGAGTTTTAACTCATGTTTTATAAAGTTTTTGTAACACCTTAGTCTTAGAAACAACTAATTTTAGAAAGACTTAAATTGGAATGTGATAATTTGAGATTTTTTCAAGTTAGTCTTCAATTATGAGATTTAGGTTAACTTCAAACGACCATAACGTTTAGCACAGGATAAGTTACGGGGCCCATGAGATATCAAATGAAAGATCATTGAGTCCTATTTGCAATGCCAGCGAGTTTGGTAAACTTTGAGTTTAGATGAGGAATATATGTCTATTTGAGTTCGACCTGTTTGATTAAGGAAATTCATCCAAATTAAGGAGGGGTAATTTGGTCTTTTCCTTACCCCACTAGCCTAACTCATTTTTAGTAATATTTTAGGGGTCTAAACTGACTTAAATCAGCTTTCAAAATTCCTAACGTGCTTTGTTTTTTAGAGAGAAAGTTCAAGAGGAGAAAGAAAGAAAAGTTCAAGCGGTCGTTCAAGGTTCTTGCGATCTTCGAGGAATTTCACCAAAGGTTTGATCCTTACGAGGTATGTAAGCTTTCATAGTGTTGGGTTTGTTCGCCTTCACGCCAATCATGTAAACTCTTACCCATGAATTCCCTCTTGAAGTTGATTATTGAGTTTTTGAGATGTTTGTGAGTTAAATTGATAAATTGAGGTCTTTGAAATCCTTGAGGTGACGGTTTGGCGCAATAATTGAATCTCTTGATGGATTTTTGTGTGGGTGTCATTGAAATTGTTTTGGGTTTGTGAAATTTCGTGAAATTGGACCATAGAACTGAAGTGGGTATTAGTTGAGTCAAGTTTGGGAGAGAAAGAAAAGATTAGGCAAATAATTGCGCCCAGGTCTGCGTCACAGAGAGCTTAAGATTTTCAGTCTTTAGATAGTTACCCCTTCTCTGTGTCGTGGAGAGGATACGAAGTCCTTTGCCTCAAAAATTATTTCGCGACCAAAAATTTTATTTTATCTCCGCATCACTCTAGTGTTCTCTAATTTGGGTCTTCGCTGGTTCTTGTGATCAACTATCTTAACCTTCCTAAATTATTGAGAGATCTTATATTCAAAAGCATAATTCTTGAATTCACATTTCAAATTCAAGAAAATATTTAGAGTTATGTTTGAGAAAGACTTTCGAGTCATTTTGAGAAGTCTTTTACATACTTTTAAAACTTATTTTAAGTCTTGAGCACTTGAGTATGACGATGAGGAGAGTTGAGTTTCATTTTTTTCAAAATGAAATATATGGGAACAAAGTAATCCCTAGAGTAAGTACTTTTACATTTAAAATGAGAGGAAACTTCGATTTCTAAATGAGTTCATGAGTTTTAAGAGAACCTTTTGAGTAATAATCTTGAAGTTTGAGGATGAGGAAATGTTTTTAAACATATGAGCTTGAGTTATATTATTGGGAGTAGTATTGAGCACGGATATGGGATGAGTTCAAACAACCCAAAGTTCTCACAAACCATATATGCCAACATAGGTAAAAAGGGTCATACTTTCTATATGATTCGTTATTGCTTTTAAAGAATAGCTTAGTGGATCCACTTAGTTGAGGATGTCTTATACTCCGGCAAGGTATAGGACAATTCTGGTAGTATGGGCGAGACATTGTGTAATCACATAACTCATAGTGATGGTTGTCTATTAGAGAATCTTCCAAAAGAGTAAAAGAGTTATTATTGTATTTTTAAATACATTGAGTTATTATCTACTGTTTTAAAAAATTTCTTTATAATGCATCTTTATTGTTGCTTGTATATTGAATTGAGTTGAGTATTTCTGAGTTGAGTATCGTTGAGTATCATTAAGAATCATTGTGTATCCTTGAGTTGAGTATCCTTGAGTTGAGATGAGGTGAGTATGTTCTTCCTTTTTATCAAGTTCAAGCCTATGTCTGTACTTTAGAGTTCCCCTTGTATGCTCGCACATTCCATGTACTGACACCATTTTTCCTGGCATCTTTATGATGCGAATATAGGAGTTCAGGATCATCAACAAGCGCACTATTTATACCACTTGCAATCCTATAGTTGCTTTGGTGAGCCTCCTTGCTTTCGGAGGATTTTCTACATTTACTTTCAGGCATGTTAGGATGTCGTGGGTCTTTTCCAAACTCCCATCATAGTTATTAGAGGTTTCATAGATAGACAGTAGTGTTTTGAGGAGTCTTTTCATTTTTCATTGTTAAATGTTTAAAATATGAGTTGTCTCTTTTGGCCAGTTGAATGTTTTCTTTAAAATATTCTGAGTTATCTATTTTGAGACATTGAGTTAAAATCTTTACTTTTGGGGTTCATTTATTGTCAAGTAAGTCTTCCTCTAAGAGTTGAGTTAGGCCAAGGGTTTGCTTGAGGCCAACAATGGTTCTCGAGTGCCATCCACGCCTATGGTGTAGACTTGAGGCGTGACAGTTTTAAGTATTGCATCTACCATTGTTGCTTTGTATTGAGTTGAGTTGAGGTGAGTATTTCTTCCAGCCTTGTAAGTTCAGTTAACGATTTCTTTTAGTTTTCCCCTTACATGCTCGGACATTCAATGTACTGATGTCATTCGACCTACATCTTTTTAGGATGCAGATATAGGTGTTCAGTGTCATCAACATGCGCTAAAATGATACAATTTGCAATCTAGTTAGCTTTTGTGAGCCTCCTTGCTTTCCAAAGGGTTCCATATTTATATTTTAGCTTTGTTAAGATGTCGTGGGTCTTGTCCCGACATCTATAGTAGTATTTAGAGGCATTATAGACAGTAGTAGTTGAAGAGTCTTTCACTTTTTTCCTTGTGATGTTTTGAGACTTTGAGTTGTTTTCTTATGTTTATTTAAGTACTTTCAGACTTTCATTGAGCTAAGTTGTTTTGAGATATTATGAGTTAATGTTTGGTAATACGAGTCCCCATTTTACTTGAGTAAATCTTCCTCTAAGTAGTTAACTAGGTTAAGGGTTCTCTTGGGAACTAGCGATGGTTCTTAAGTGCCGGCCACGTCTACGGCGTAGGCTCTGGGTGTGACACCAATTTATGAAAGCTTCTAATATTGCTTATGAATTTTAGAATTGGTCAATTATTAGTAGCTTTTATTTAAGACTCATCAACCTCAATTCCCCTCCAGCTCACAAATAATCCCAGAAAAATAACTTCATCAACATATAATGAACACTTTCCAAGATTATCATGAAATTGCTCCTTCCTAGGCACATAAAAAACACACCTCAACTGATCTACATGCTCATTCATGATTTTTCTATAAATCAAGATATCATCAAAATAGAAAATCACAAACATACCTAAGGGTTTTATCATATGATTCATGAGATTCATAAAAGTACTTGGAGCATTGGTGCGACCAAAGGGCATTAATTACCATTCTTAAAGACCAAACTTGGTATAGAATGCACTTTTTCACTCATCACCAAGTTCATTCAAATTTGATGATAACCACCCCTAAGAACAATCTTTGAGAACAGACAATATCCATTAAGTTCATCAAGAATATCTATTGTGATCTTGTTGATAACCCGACAATCAACACACATGAGCTATGTTCCGTCTCTTTTTGGTACATAAATAATCAGAATGGTGCATGGACTCATTCTTTCTGTTATTTAGTTGCGAGTTCCTCAACTTGCCTTTGAAGATCATTTGTATCATTTAGAGTACTTTGATAAGTTGGTTTGTTTGGCAATTGAGAAACTGGCATAAAGTTGATTTGGTGCTCAATTTCCCAAAGAGGAGTTAATCCACTTAAGAGTTCCATACATCATCATAATAACGCAAAAGACAAGAAATAGATTGGGTAAAAGAAGTTATAGATTATTTAGCTTGACATATATGATCCATATAAGTTATCGACATGAAAAAATAAGTGAGCCTCATCCTCTCCCTAATCTCCTTGTATGTTTCCAACTACACTTTGGCTTTTTCCTCAATTACCTCCTCTATTCTTCTTCATTTCCCTCAACCTCTAGATGTTCCTCCTTTTCATCCTTATTTTACTCCTTCAACACATGTTGCTCCCAATTGCACCACACAAGTGTATGTGGTCGCGCAAGTAATATAGTGGCTCTTAAAAGAATAGGATTATCAAACACAAAGGATTTGTCAATTAACTATTTACTAAAATTATACTAGGCTAATTATTTATTTAAGAGGGCCAAAAGTATTTGTTCTCTATTTGTAATAAAAAGAATGCAGTAATTAAATAATAAAAATACTTACAATGGTTGGAAAGTTCCAGGGCTGCAACATGCATAGGGTTTCATGTATCACATCTCATGCATGAATTAACTACATTTATCAAATTACTGATTTACATGTTGATTTTATGATCATAGTCTCCCGGCCTCTAATCTCCTACTCAAATTAGTTGTCTAGCTACATCATTGAGCGGGGATAGTCAGTCCTAATTGGCGATCATTTATATTTCATCATGTCTTGTAACCAAGCTAGGTGTTCATCCAGGCATCACTCCTAAAATAAATCTAATCAATTTAATAAAAGATCAAGCTTTTTGTATTATTTGGTTTATCTACCTTATCGTCTTCCGAGTCTAAGCATAGACAAAAGGTTGATCTCTATGATGGCTAGTCAAGAAATCCCAAAACAAGAACACAAAAGTAATTTAAAGTGATAATTAACATTAATGCAAAATAGTCGATGTTCAACAGTTACCCATAGCCGCAGCCGCAAAACAAGGGTCTTTAGCTACTAATGTCTAAGAAAGTAAGAACGATGAAAAGAACCCTAGACAACTTTTTCTTCCATAGTATATTGCCCCTAAAGTATATATTGTGCCTTAAAAATTATTCTCATGGGCTATTTATAGAAGTAGAAAATCGTAAATAAAATAACTACATCCAAAACAAATTGGAAAACCAAAACCAAAAGGAATTGGAATTCCTTAGTTGTACGTGTGAACAGTAGCCAACCGCCTCAACAATTTGGTGTTCTTCCTTCGCTGGCTGCCATATGGCAAATAAGATACTTTAAATTCAATTCTTTCCTCAACTTCATATATATTATATATTATTATATTCAATTTAATCTAGTAAGTTGCTTGATTGATTTCCTTCTTCAATCTTCCACCTTTAATTTGTTTTAGCTCCAAACTTCTTTATCTTTACACCAATTTCCTCCTACAAATAAAATACACTGTTTAGCACAATCCATAAAATTCATGCTCAAAAATAAAAAATATAAATGATAAATATGAGGTAAATAATTATTAAAAAATATATTTTTTGCATCAACACCCTACACTTAAACTTTTGTTCGTCCTCAAGCAAACATTAAAACTCATCTCAAATAAATCATACCAGGAATATCATCACTTTTGTTGGTACAAACAATTAGGCCATATAGAAATTTCAAAAATCAAGTACAATTTCCGATCATTATTCAAGACATCCAAATAAACAACAAACCTCTAACTTCCTAACCTCAAGGAAAGACTTTGAACTCATCAAATTTAAGTTTGCTCACCTACTCTCATCAATGAAAGCTAATAAAATCACCTATCTATCATGAAACAAGTGCCCTTAGAATAAGAAATAGTGCACACACTCAATTCAAAAGATTAAATATAAATTAAGGACTTAGCATTAAAGAACAACTCTCACACTCACAAATAAAATTCACATGTATGCATAACGAACCATATGCTTGCCCGTTATATACATCTCTACTAATTATGCATGCTTGAAAAGAATCAAATAGGACTTTAGCGGGTTGTAATGTAGGCTAGGGGATAGGTAGGAAAACTATATAATAGTGACTTACACTTCCTTTAGCAATTTGTACTACAAAAAAAAAAGGCCTAAAGAGCAAGTATCACTCAACTCAAAAAAGGTATTTTATTTTCTTTCCAAAATAAAAATAAAAATTAAAAATAAAATTAACTTCCTATAAAAATAAAAGATACTCGGTTCAAAGGGACTATCTGTAACCACCTGAACCATCATTACTTAAGAAGGACAAAACATCGTGAGTAGTTGGGCCCCATTGTCTCACCAAATGGGGGTGATGCCGCTACAGCGGCGACACCCCAACGGGATGGGTGCTCCAGAGTGGGTTGAATAAAGGGAAAAACTTAATAACGCAAAGTCTTATTTTCTCCTTTTTTTTCTAAGTGCCAAAAAGAGGCAAGGATCACCCCAGAAACCCTCAAAAGGCTGCTCTAGGCTTCGGAAGGAAGCAAAAATAGATTTCTAGCGCAAAGTTGATGACAACTCATTGATTCTAGGCAAAAGTCCACCGTCTCATTTTTCGAACACCAGGATTGGAGCTTCAATCCCTATGTAGTTGTTTGGTGCCCACGTAGGCTAGATTTACTTACTTGAGTAATCATAAATTCATTCTCATTGCGTAATATATTGCTAATTGATGGTAGAATTCATATTTAGGCCTTCGGGCACAGAAAAAAGGGTGGTTGTACATGTATTCCTAGTTTTTAGATAAGATGTGTACTGACCTCGTCCTGTGAACTAGGGGTAGGTGATAGTTCGACTTTCTGTTTTGTTATATATACTTATTAATGGCTCTATTGTATGCTGCATGCATGGGAATAGACAAACATGAATAGAACCTAATAAAACGACTGAGTATGGATTATTACATGCCATGAACATGTTACTTGACTGTGTGACTATGTGAATTGTTCCTTATGGGTGTGATTATGGTTGTTGTTGTGCTTACTAGATCGGATATCGCATTTCGACACATATATTGTATTGGGTGTCACGTTATGACACATATATTGGATCGGGTGTCACATTCTGACACATATATATATACGATGTGGTGTCACATTCCGACACACTAACAGTTTGGGCATGGGTTCCATGAGAGAACCATTTGTGACTACTACATTCATATCTACCTGACATTGTTATTGGGGAATTCTATATTGTTCTTGAAATGATATTAAGCTTAACCATCATGTATATGAGTGTTTACTGGATTGTAATTAATTATTTATATCTCGTTTACTAGAATTAACTGTGAAGGATCAATCTCAATCGGTATGAGGTCTGGTAAGGGGAGACCGAGGGTCCTGCTGTTATTATCGACTATTTTAGAGAGATTTTTTGTGTACTTAGACAATGAGAAGTGGGGTAGTTTTCATGATGCACAAGTACACAGGTCCTACCTTAGGAAGGGGATTCGTATTTGGAACTGTTAGTGAGCCTTGATAGCGTATACTATGTGGTCAAGGATTGAATTATGAGACAAAAGAAACAAGAGCATGTCGTGAGTGGTTGGCCTAGTTGGTAGTGGTTGTATTCGGGAACTCATCTATGAGATAGAATGGTTAAGCCATGATCAAGAACAGAGCAATCATGGTGATAGAGTAAGAGGTTAGTGTAAAGTGTACTAGTACACTTAAGGTATACGAGAATAGTAAAGACAGGAGGATAAATGTTGAAGGGTGTACTCCCTTATCACTTTTTTCTGTGGTGGGTATCAAATTGATCGATGATGCCTACCAGTACATGTTGTTTGTACTAATACTACTCTAGCTATGCCATTTGGCATAGTTTGGTTGTAGGGTTAGTGATATTTCATAGGTGAAGACCAAGACAATCTCCAACAGCTTCTACATTTCTTTTCTTGTGGTGGAAGATGTGTCATTAGTTACTGTATTTTATACCTCGTAATCTTACAAGCTCTTGTACCTACTTAGACTAGAATCTTGGGGGCATTATTCATTCAACAAATTTAATCTTGGATTGTTTAAACTCTTTATTATGTAAAAATCTCATGGTTTTCCTTTTATCTCCAATTTTCTTAATCTTCCGCATGCTTTAAACCATTTGGAGATCAAGGGTCCTCCTATGTGAGTGTTAGAGTAGGTGACCGTATGGCGCAATGGGTTGGGTCGTGACAAATTGGTATCAGATCCCATGTTTCTGATCTCCTAGTACAAGAGAAAATGTGGAATAGACTCATGCAGATTGGTGTGCTGACGTCCACTCCTAATCTTTAGGAAGTTATGAACCATTCTAGGAAGTCGTTCCATTTCTTCTCTTCTTTCGTACGGGTTGTCGCTTGTTGTATGGGTTAAGTCCAATTGGTATCTTCATATTCCAATTGGAATCTCAACAAAGTGAACTGGATGTCGTAGTTGCGGCGGAAGGGACACAAGCAAGGTAAATAGTAAACGAGAAGGTTCTAATTGGTATATAGCCTTAGAGGTTGTATAAATGCATGGATAATTGATAAGTCCACAAATTGGACTCATTCAGGGCAATATTTTAATAGAAATTGTGTCCTAAAATTCTTATTTTATCTTAATATCTGATGAAAAACCTTAAGTTTTAGGTATTTGAAGTTTGAAGGAAAGCATGGATTAGACGTCACAAAAATGAATGAAAAGGCTGACAAGAATGAAGAAATGAAGGTATGAGGATCGCCGAGTCCACTTGGCGAGTCACCGAAGTGTATTATTTCGCCTTTTGTTCCAGTGTCCTGACCACTAAAGAAAAGGATCAAGTTGGCACAAAACAGGAGTAGTCGGTGCATCGCCGAGCAGTTCTGCGAAGCAGTACCATGGCGCCCAATGACCAAGAGCACGATGATGCTAAGGCTGGTACAAGACGGTGATAAACTACACCAAAGGGCAAATCGTCGAGTTAATCGACGATCCAACTAATGACGCCGAACGATCCGCTGCAGCACAAATATGTGATAACTATAAATACTAGTTAGAATTTTAGTTTTGTGTGGAACAATTACTATTATTTTATCTTAGAGTTGAACAATTGTGATCATTTTTAGAGAGAATAGTACTTTCTGAGGATTTTGAAGACTTGTAGAAGAAGAGGGTTTCATATCCAAGGATTTGGACTTGGGTCTATTGGATTCTTTATTCTTGGCTTGTAACAAGACTTAAATATTCATACCCATTTGAATGTAAGGTCATTTAGGTATAAATTTCTATCTCTTGATGTGTGGCTAAAAACCCCAATTCTTGGGGTGTGATTTAGCAAGTATGGGTTAAGATAATTGTTAGGTCTTGCTTGTATATAGTCTATTCGTAGTTTAGATGTGATTTTGTTTAGTGGTTGTGGATGAATTTAATGAATTTGTAGTTTTAAATACAAGTTTATTTATATGTTTTTGGGTTGCTCGAGAGAGAGGTCGTAAAACTAAGACCACTAGATTGATGATCAGTGTGAGTGGGTTGATATGAGGTTCAGCTCGAAAGAGTGAACCCTAGTCCTATGTCCACACACTCATCTCGAGTGAGTAAGGGGGTTAAGGCGTAAGCTGGTATTCATGCGGAAAGTGGGTGTCCGAGAGGAACGCATTTGAAACAGGGTAAGTTGCTCGAGAGAGCTTATTCCCCTTAAAGCTTAGCCTAGTAACAATTGCTCTATGAGTCTTCTATTAAAACCATGTACCCAATAATCTAGCTTAACCCGTATTCCTGTCACCTCCCAAGGATCCCCTCTCATTGCTTAGAAACCCTTGTTTATTTTTGCTATTTTTACTTACTAGTGACAAACCCCTCCCTCCCATTGTTTATTAACACTCTTGTGTCCTGCTTTTAATTTACAATGTTTTTACTCGTTAATTTCTTTAGCTACGACTAGTTAGAAGGAAACTTTTATTTTCTATAAATTCTCAAAACCACTCTCTTGGGACGATCCCAACCCTTGGTTGGTTTACTAAACTATTGTACGATCATAGACACTTGCATCAGAAGTTGTGTCTTGATTACGCAAACATTAAAATGGCGCCGCTGCCGGGGAGTGGTGTTATTTGAGAACTTTTAGATTAGTAGGAATTTTATTCTTGTTAGTCATAGTTTACTAGTTTAATTTTTAGTTTTGTTTTGTTGGTTTGTTTGTATCCAAGCAGAGGAAGCGAGCATGTCAAGTAGTACTCGGGAGCTAATGGAGTTTCCTCCATTAGAGGTAATGATAATCCGGGATCATATCCTCACCTTTAAGCAATCGGAAGGTGAGCGGATCCACAAGTCATGGGCAAGGTTTAATGACCTGATCACTCAATGCCCAACTTATAACAATCCTAATATGGCACTCCTAGACTGTTTCTACAAAAGCCTTGGCCCCGAAAACAAGACATTGGTCGACCAACTCATTCTGGGAGGCCTTGCAAAGCAGTCATATGAGAAAGCAGACCAACTACTTAATCAAATGGTTGAAACGCACCAAGAGGTAGAGAAAGACTTCATGTTGGCTGCCCTAATAACTCAGATTAATGAGTTGGCCAAAAAGGCTGTGAAGATCGAAGTCCAGTACAAAAGGAAGGATAAATACATCCCTTTTAATGAGTGAAGAAGTCTCAAGGACAATGAGGTTAAATGACTTGAGGGACATGCTCTCAATCATTCTCCACAAGGTAAATGAGCAACATAGAAAGCTAGAAGAAATGAAGGAAGACATTGAAGGGATGAAGTGAATGATTTGGTCTCAATCAAGAGCTATCTAGCTGCTCGAGAACCTTATGGGTCATGCATCGCCTGATCTACACTCGCAACAAAACAAGGGGTTGCCTATTGATACTATGGCTAACCCTAAAAATGGAATTTGACAGCTGACATACATCGTGCCATGACGTTAACTAAGACGTTGTTTGGAAGGCAACCCAAAACCTTTTTAAATGCCTTATTATTGTCTCAGAAATAACGATGTGTTGAATGTATAGGTTAAAGTGGGGAAGTGGGTGGAAATTGCATTTGGCGAGTTAATAGTTCCATTAAGTAAATTGCCGAATAGGTTGGCGATCACGATTAAGTCCGCAATTTGAACAGCCACTTTGACTGAAGGTTCTGTAAAACTGGGTGAGCCAAATGACCACTTGGCGTGTCGCCGATTGGATCAGCGAGTATGAATAATGTCACCAAATAGGCACGAACTGGACGGTTTATAATGGCCAAAAGTCCTAGAGTTTGAAATCCTTCAGTTCCCCTCACTCTTGATCTTCACAAACTCACACCAAGGTAGTATTTTCCCTATTTTAGTATTTTAGTTAGTTGGTTTGTGATCAGAAGTAAATTTCTTTCCTTACTAGCTTTTCAATCAGATTTTAATTGGCATAAAAGGGCAGTTCTACAAGCCGCAAGTTTATTTTTGAATAGTTTGTACTCTTTTGCAATGATCATATTTTATTGATGTGTGCTGGGCCTCTCTGATATGATTAGAATGCTTAAATGCCTATTTAAATCTGAAAATCTTGCCCGTATTGATTTGATAGTCAAATGCTCATAAATTGTATGTTTTTAAATGAGTGAAATTGTATTGGGTTGTGCTTGCGTACTGTTTAGATTTATTGGGTGAAATCTGAGTAGCCATTGTTTGTGCTAAACAAAGAGAACTGCTAAATGACAGAGTGGGGGACACCACTCTTAAAAGCAAATATTGTCAAATGGCCAAATTTGGCAAATTTGGGAGAAACCTGAGTATCCCAGGAGAATGAGTAGTGAGGTCTTATTTGAATTTCGTTAGTACATGCTTTGATTTTGTTTTTGGGGTTTACAGGATTGAATTCGAGAAGGTGTATTGAAAATAGGCACGTTGGGTCATTTGGCGAACTCAGTCTAGCTCGTCGAATCACTCTACGATTCGCCAATTTTCTTCATCTCGCATTTAATTTCATTTCAAGTTTGTCGTTTGAGTCTGCAAATTTTGACAAGATGTCTGCCTTCACTAAATGTACTCGGTAAATCACTGAAAGTACTCTTTATCGCTCTTTATTTACCCTCGAGACCCTTATGCACTATAACTTTCAGCAGACAAATCCTTGCTCGCCTAATGTAGTCGGCGATTCACCAAAAATACCTTTCTATCGCCGACTTGCTATGATTTGAAACCAACCATTTCAGCTAGCACGATTTAGCTCGCTAAAGAGGTTCAGCGATTCACCGATCCACTTAGCGAGTTTTCTTGCAGAAGATTGCTTGTGCTTCTACTTGATTTCTCTCCTAACTCTTCCCAATCTTTTGCAGATATGACTAAACCTAACAAAGCAGGTAGCAACATACCACCCCGAGGCAAAGAGAAAGGGATCATGCTCAATGAGGATGTAACTGCATCCAGGAACAAGGCCTCTAAACTTTCCACAATTGGTGGGAAAGGCAAGGGCAAAGACAAAACCGTTGAGCTATCAGATGCAAGCTCCGACAGTACTAGATTTTACACCAATGACCCAACATATGACAGTGAGAGTATGGGTTCGGGTGAAGATTAATTAATGGAGGCACAGAGGATTGAATTATGATTTAAACAGCTAAACGATCCATCTCGTATTAGAAATCCTCGATCCAACGCTCCGACCCCTCCAGTTTCAAAGCAGGCAATTGTATTGGCACCTCCAGTACAAGCCCCCCCCCCCCCCCCCACCTAAATCAAAGAATAGATTAAAGTCTGAGGGACTGAGAATGACCATTGAGGAAAAACAATTATGCATAGATGGGGTGATCGATAGGTATCCTGAGATAATAGAGTGCTTGAAATATCACAAATTCCAATTCTTCACAAAACCCCATGGCTCTTATATACCAAGCTGGGTCAGATAATTTTACAAAGCATACAGTGCATTGGTACCTCAATGGAAGAAGCTAGTATTGTCTTTCAAAGTAGTTGACTACGTGGTTGCCAAAGGAAGGAAGGTAGCTTGTGACAGTGAGGCAATAAACACAGTCTTGGGCATGTTTGATAAAATTAATGATCACTACCAGCACTTGACAAGGACAGAAGCTGGATGAGATGAAAAAATGGTGAGCCCTCCTAATCTCAGATGATAATGCTTTAAAATTGTTAGCAGAAGGTGTTTTGATTGAAAAGAAAGATCTGAACATAGCTATATGATACTGGTTCGGGTTTATCAGCAGCACAATTATGCCATCACAGAATGAATCAATCCTTCACCTTGCTAGGGTAGCTTATCTTGGATGCATCATAGAGAAAACCAAGATAAATCTAGGGATGATCATTTCTTCCAAGATCCATATGCGTGCAAAGAAAAGTCATACATCTATCCCTTTCCCGATATTAATCACTGCATTGTGCAAAAGAGCTCGGTTGCCTAGAGATGCATAGAAGGATGTGGAATTTGTTGCCACCGCCTCCACCAGTATTCGAAGATCGAAGCCGAATATCGTAAGGACCAAGTGAAAAAGAAACAGAATGAAGCTGTGGCTACTGGATTTATACCTATAGAGGCATCTTTGCCTACTCCAGTCCCTATGCCTTCAGGTATATCTGATGCCATTACCACTCCTACTGATCCTCCAGGTCCCTCTGTTGCCTCATTACCACCCACACCTACTGCTGTCGTTGCCTCCCGTAGGCTGATCACTCAGGCATCCTTTATTTGGATGGGACAGCTTGCCCAATCTGCTAATTGTCGAACTGCCAACATAAAAAGCTCCATTCTAGGCATAATTCAGGCTGGCCTTGATGATGTTATGAAACCACTGAGCACTACTATTGATGCTCTAGAGGCTAGGATTGCAGTGTGTGAGCACGACCAAGGAGCCACAAAGGAGGTAACAGCCTTAAAGGCTGCCATTGCAGAACTAAAGAAAGATGTGGACTATCTAAAGTGCACCGATATGTCCATGATCTTTGGAATAGTGGAAATTCCAAATGTGCCTGAAATGCCTTAGACTACCACAGGACATGGAGATGGAATGGAGCAGACAGCCGATCTCAAAATAGAGGCAGAGACTGACAAAGAGGTGTTTGAGGAAGCTGCAGCGGACGACATAGCCTAGACTGAACAAATCATGATAAATGTTGTTGTGCAGGCTTCCTTGACAAAGGCTCCTGCTGCTGGATCCAATGAAGCTGGTCCTTCTGGAGGTCACTCTGGGCACTGAAGCCCAGACATACGGAGCGATTGATTAGCAAGGATCACCTCTTTACCTCCTTCTCTGTCTTTCCTTATTATAAATTCTGAATATTGTGTTAGTTGCCTTTGAGGACAAACTTCTTTTATTTATTGTGGGTGACGCCCACCTTTTGTGTGAATATTGATGCTCGTGTTTTGTGCTTATATTTGGTTTATTCTATTTTAACTGATGTTATTATTGATTTTTATGGATGTTTGAGCTTGTCGCTACTTTTGTTTTTAATTGCAAAACGATTTTGACCCTTTAAAAAATTTTGAATTTTTCACACATTTTCACCACCCACTATATGCTCTTGAATGTGGCTATTCTTTTACAAAAATTTGAGTCTCGATTCCAATCAATACCGACGACTTGAATAGTGCTCTCAATCAAACGAACATGAATGTATGGCTACGATGACCAAATGAATTTGCATAGACAATATGTGAACTCTTTGCATCTCATTATGACTAGCCTAGTATCAAATTGATTCTCTTGTGATGATCATTGCACACTAGCGAAAGTGTGGATTCTTGTTAAACTTATAGTGTCAATGCCTAGTGTGATGAGCTTACCTGTGTACTATGCATGATAGATCCTAGAATTTTCCCCGTTGGTCTGGTCAACTAAGTGATGCTATCTCTTTATATGATCTTAGGCAACCTTAACAAGTGTGAGCCAATTTGACATATACCTCTTTTGTGACCTACCTCGTGAGTGTGTGAACCGCTTTTGAACACCCCTTGAGCTTTACCTTTCTTTGGAAGAATCTTGATGCAATCATAACCTTTCTTTATCTACTACCAATAATCCTCTTGAATTGTGGTTAATTGAATTGCCAACATAGGCCAAAAGCCTAAATTTGGGGTGTGGTGAAAAATAAGGGCAAATCAAGAAGTGTAAGAAAGTCTCCTTTAACCCATGGTGTTGAGAAAAATGGAACCTTCAATATAAAAAAAAAAGAGAAAGATAAAAAGATAAAGAAAAAGAATGAAAAAGAAAGTTGTGGAATAAAGTACAAAAGAGATAGGGTTCCCAAACAATCCATGGAAAGTGAATAATAGGATGACTTATGAACACTAAAGATAATGATGAACGAAAAGGAAAGGAAGTGTTGTGAGCACCACATTTCATGAGGATGAAAGTCACTAAGCCTAAATGACCATACCTTTGCACTCAGCCCCATCACAAGCCTTGAAAAGACCTTTTTGATCTTAAGTGAGCTGAAACAAATGTTGATTGGAAAATACGGGCAAACATATGAGTGAAAGCATGCATTGTGTTCTTCTTTGTGAGTGTGAGTATTGCATCTGATTATGAAAAAGCTTTAAACTGCAAAACACTGTGTGAATATGGAATCATTCCATGTGTCAGGGCATTGAACACTTTAGTTGAGCTTGAACTTGCATTTGAAGCAAGTATTGTGAGCATGAGGTTCTTTGATATTGGTGAGTCACAACTTGAAACTTTGAGTGCACATTTGATATTTGCATAAGTAAATTGAGTCTTGTTGTGTTGCATTCATGATTGAGTCTTGTGTAGCATTGTTCGAGTCACCCTTTTAGAACAGCTGAACTTGAGTTTGCTTGAGGACAAGAAAAGGTTTAAGTTGGGGGTATTGATGAGTCCACAAATTGGACTTATTCAAGGCTATATTTAATAGAAACTGTGTTCTAAAATGCTTATTTTATCTCAATATCTAGTGAAAACCCTTAAGTTTTAGGTATTTGAAGTTTGAAGGAAAGCATGGACACTACGTCGCAAAAAGGAATGAAAAGGCTGAAAAGAACGAAGAAATGAAGGCTTGAGGATCGCCAAGTCCACTTGGCGAGTCGCCGAAGGGTATTATTTTGCCTTTTGTTTCAATGTGCTGAGCCCCGAAGAAAAGGATCAAGTTGGCGAAAAACGGGAGCAACCGGCGCATCGCCGAGCAGTTTCACTGAGCAGTTTCATGGTGACCAATGATCCAGAGCACGACGATACTGAATGTTGGTACAAGACGACGATGAACTACACCAAAGGGCGAATCGTCGAGTTAATCGGCAATTTTGACTAATGACACCGAACGGTCCACTGCAGCACAAATTTATGATAAGTATAAATACTAGTTAGAGTTTTAGTTTTGTGTGGAACAATTACTATTATTTTCTCTTAGAGTTGAACAATTGTGATAATATTTAGAGAGAATAGTACTTTTTGAGGGTTTTGAAGACTTGAAGAAGAAGATGGTTTCATCTCTAAGGATTTAAACTTGGGTCTCTTGGATTATTTATTCTTGGCTTGTAAAAAGACGTAAATCTTCATACCAATTTGAATGCAAGCTCATTTAGGTATAAATTTCTATCATTGATGTATGGCTAAAAACCCCAATTCTTGGGGTGTGATTTAGCGAATATGGATTAAGATAATTGTTGGGTCTTGCTTGCTGATAGTCTATTTGTAGTTTAAATGTGATTTTATTTAGTTTTTGTGGATGAATTTAATGAATTTGTAGCTGCAAATACAAGTTTATTTATGTGTTTTTGTCTTGCTCTAGAGAGAGGTCGTAAAACTAAAACTACTAAATTGATAGCTAGTGTGAGTGGGTCGACATGAGGTTCAGCTCGAGAGAGTGAATGGGTTAAGGCGTAGGCTAGTCTTCATGCGGCAAGTGGGTGTCCGAGAGGAATGAATTTGAAACGGGTTAAGTTGCTCGAGAGAGAGCTTATCCCCCTTAAAGCTTAGCCTAGTCATAATTACTCTATGAGTCTTCTATTGAAAGCATGTACCCAATAATCTAGCTTAACCCGTATCCCTATCACATCCCAAGGATCCCCTCTCATTGCTTAGAAACCCTTGTTTATTTTGTTGTTTTTACTTAGTAGTGACAACCCCCCCCCCCCCCCCTCCATTGTTAGTTGACACTCTGTGTCTCTCTTTTAATTTACAATGTTTTTACTCGTTAATGTCTTTAGCTACTACTAGTTTGAACAAAATTTTATTTTTCTATAAATTCTCAAAACCACACTCTTGGGATGATCCCAATCCTTGGTTGGGTTACTAAACTATTATACGATCGTAGACACTTGCATTGGAAGTTGTGTCTTGATTACAGAAACATCAACGACCGGCTAATGGTCATCCATGAAGTGAATTTAGTGAATAATTTAGACTTACATGTGTGATGTAGCTTGAAATTGTGATTATGTGCATAGTGTTGTCTGAATAATTGCAGGGGTATGAAGTGTACTTGCTTAAATGTTATGATGTGATTATCTGCACACTGTTCTTGTCGAGATTTCGATATGTGAAGTGTACTTTCCTAAATTTTTGAAATTATGTGAGTTATGATTGCTTGGGATTTTGTGAACTTGTTGTCAAAAAGAGAGTCATCATTTGGTTATGTACAAAGGTCTAGAGATAAACTACAATATGATTAATAGGCATATTCTTTGGATGTGCCTGCTTGGGGTGTTAAATTAGTGTGGAAAAAGCTATGGTGAGTTTACTGTTGGGTTGATCTCGGGGTGGACAATACCTATCCCCTCTTTTTCCCTTATTTCACCTATGGACGCCAAATCGTGCATGGGCTAATTCCTATAATCTAATCAATACTCAACAATAGAACAATGAGTTATTTTCATTTATCATTTAATTATGGCTATGAAAATAGCAAAGCGAGCATCCATGTGCTTACAAAAACTAAGGAAAATCAAAAAAGGAAAAATAGAAATATTTTTTGTACATGCCCAAATGGGGCAAACCCAAATCAAGGTTCATGGGAAAGGGAAGTATCACTGTCAGATTCTAGGTCCTTTGGGGCTGTCTTGCCAGTCCACGCCTTACTCAACCAGGGGAACTCCCTAAAGTCTTTCGGATCGAGCCTGGGAAGCTCCCGCTGGGGGGCGACACTAAAGAAAATAACCTTCATGGTCTTCCACATTGTCCCATCAAACGATTCATCTCTACATTCTTTATTTTCTCCCATCGCAGTTGGCGGTGGAGCATCTCAACCTCGAGGGTAGTGGAGGGTGTAACTTGAGTCGAGGCACTAGCATAGGATCCCCCGAATTTCCTCTAGATGGCCTCCAAGTCCTCCTCCACACAAACACATAATCGTGGGGGCTGAGACAAGGTAGGAAGGGTGTTGTCGTCCTAATCATCATCATCTCCTTCGTTGTCCGCCTCAGTCACTTCTCTGATGTTGCCGGTCCCGTTTGTCTTTCTTCTCTTTCTTCCCATGGTAGAGGGCTACCTGATAAAAAGAGGATGAAAAGGGGGATCCGTAGGAATTACCTCATTAGTGTCCAAGCAGGAACAATGCCTTATTTTTCCCTTGGTAGAACATCTTTCACTCGGATATGATATGCTCCTCCAAATTCAGCCCAATCCCCTGTACAACACAAGCTACCACTAGAACCTAGGAGAAGGTCACGTTGGTGTGAATGCTCGATAGGCGGATCTTCCTAGATACCAGGTGCAGCTATCTCTTAGCATCTGGTGATGAGTGAGTAGTGGTGATGACCTCTGCAGTAGCCCAGTAAACTCGATTTCGGCGTGCAGCCTCAACCAGTGTGTCCCATAGCCAACCCAAATCCATATCCCTCAGCCTAGTTTCATACTCTGAGTTAGAGACCTTCAGCACCTCAAGCACCATTTTGATGAACTAAGTGCTCATAGGGATGTCGACTTCTCAAATGCATATGGTAGGGTGGGGATCATCCCAACAAACGGTGGGGAGTAGGGCATAAAACTCCTTCACCCAACCTGAGCACACGGTAGGGGGAGCCTCTATCAACATACCCCAACTAAATGCCATTAGCTATGCATTAAAGGTGGGGGTTTTCTCTATTAAGCCCAGCAGGTCGAAACCCCTCTCACACAAGAATTTGGTGTTTCGATAATCATAGTGTCTCTCCCGACTTGCATCATCGAGGAACCGGATGAAGGGCAAGTTTTCCTCATAGATTCCATTCATGGTTATAAAAGCCTTCGAAAAAATCAAGAAATGTACACATTAGGACTCCATGGAATTAGTCAATCCCTTGCCAAGAAAATGAAAATTTTCTATTTGAAATGGTAAAGGGCCACTGTTTAGCAGGATCCTTCCACAGCGGCCCCGCCATAACGAGATGGAGGATGCCACAATTGGATGAAGACCGCCATAGTATGATCGAGGCCGTCATAGTGTGATCGAGGCCACCATAGTGAGATGGAGGCCGCCAGAGTGTCTTTTATCTGGGTCAAACTTCAGGGCGCGATCATGGCACCCTTCACCCCAAAATCTCATTTTTAACAAATATTTCTCCAGATCAGTTTTTCTAAAGTACCCTAGTACCAAAATATTCGAAGGCCCTAGTAATTCAACCCCTAAATGGTGCCCAAATTCAAGTTTTCCCCCACCCATTTTGGAACTTTTTCAGCCATATTATCACAAATTCCTTACGCTCAGAACGTTGTGGAGACATTGTGAACGTAAGGAAAGTGTCCATGTTGAGTTTTTCTTATCTAATCAAGCTACCACATAAACATTTTTGAAAACTACCTCAAGGACATTCTACCCAATCGATTATTTTCATGCAATCATTGTTTGGCAAGTATTGAAGTAATTAGAGTAGGAAGCAAGAACATTACCTTAAGATTGATGTTCGGAGCAAAGAAATTGAGAAAGCTTTTTGTGTTTGAAGCACGTCTAGGAGGAAATTGGAAAACCATTCCCCTTTCCCCCTTCTAAAATGATCCCGATGGGTCCCACCTCAGCAGGAATCCTGCCGCTCTGGCGAGGTCAAGCAAGGAAAATGGGCGCGTCTCTTTACCTCCGTATGTTGCGTCATTTCCCTATTCGATTCCCTGGGTAAAGATACTTTCATGCCTAAACCTTGGAAACCACTATCTTTCATCGTCCCATAACGGGCTACAAATAAATTTGTGCTTACTCATCCGCTTATTGTTTGGGGACGAACGAGGGGTAAATTGGTATCTATTGTAATGACCTGAATCATCATTACTTAAGAAGGGCAAAATATTGTGAGTAGCTGGGCCCCATTGTACTGCCAAAGCGCGGTGATGCCGCTAGGCTATAGTGCCCCATCGGGATGGGAGCGCCAAAGCTGGTTGAATGGAGGGCAAAACTTAATGTGCGAAGTCTTATTTTCTCCTTTTTTTCACTAAGTATCAAAAGAGGTGAGGATCAGCCCAGAAACCATCAAAAGGCTACTTTAGGCTTAGAAAGGAAGGAGAAATAGATTTCTAGCACAAGATTGATGACAACTCGCTAATTCCAGGCAAAAGTCCACCGTCTCATTGTTCGAAAGCCACGATTGGAGCTACAATCCCTTTGCATCTACTTTGCGCCCAAGTAGGCTAAGTTTACTTACTTGAGTAGTCATAAATTTATGCTCAGTGTGCAATAAATTGCTAATTAATGGTAGAATTCATGTTTAGGCCTTCGGGTGCAAAAAAAGGGCGGTTGTACATGTATTCGCAGATGCTAGATAAGATCTGTACCGTGGGGGAAAGCCTCCTCCTGTGAACTAGGGGTAGGGGATAGTTCAACTTTTCATTGTGTTATATATGCTTGTTAATGGCTCTATTGTATTTATACATGTATGGGAATAGAGAAACATGATTCGAACCTAATGAAACAACTAAGTATGAACAATTACATGCCATGAACATGTTACTTGACTGTGTGACTATGTGAACTCTTCCGTATAGGTATGATTATGGTTGTGGTTGTGCTGACTGGAGTGGATGTTAGGTTCTGACACATATATTAGATTGGGCTTCACATTCTGACACATATATTGAACCTGGTGTCACGTTCCGCTACACTAACAATTTGGGCGTGGGTTCCATGAGAGAACCATTTGTGACTACTATATTCATATCTACGTGACATTGTTATTGGGGAATTGTATATTGATCATAAAATGATATTGGACTTCTGCATCCTATATATGTGTGTTTACCCTGTTGTAATTAATTTCTTATATCTTGTTTACTAGAATTAACTATGAAGGATCAGTCCCTATTAGTGTGAGGTTTGGTAGGTGGAGACCGAGGGTTAAGATATTATTATCGGCTATTTTAGAAAGGTTGTATGTGTTGTTAAACAATGAGAAGTGGGGTAGTGTTCATGATGCACAAGTACACAAGTCCTACTAACTCGTATTTGGAATGGTTAGCCAGCCTAGATAGAGTATATCGTGTGGTCAATGGCTGAATTGTAATACAAAAGAAGCGAGGGGCACGTCGTGAGTGGTTGGTTTGGTTGGTAGTGGTTATATTCGTGAATACCTCTATGAGATAGAATGGTTAAGCCATGATCAAGAATAGAGCGAGCAGGTTGATAGATTAGGAGGATAGAGTCAAGTGTACTAGTATGTTTAAGGTATACAGGAATGGTAAAGGCAGGAGGATAAAGTTTGAGGGGTGTACTCTCTTATCGCGTATTTTCTGCGGGTTGATTTTTTTATATTATATGGTGGATATCGAATTGACTGATGATGTTTGCCAATACTTGTTGTTTGTACTAATGCTACTCTTTCTATGCCATTTGGCATAGTTTGGTTGTAGGGTCAGTGATATTTCATAGGTGAAGACTAAGACAATCACAACCAGTTTCTACTCTTCTTTTCCTGTGGTGGGAGCTGTATCATTAGTTACTGTATTTTATACCTTGTATTCTTAGAAGCTCCTGTACCTATTTAGACTAGATCCCTAGGGGCATTATTTATTCTACAAATTTAACCTTGGATTGTTTAACTCTTTATTATGTAAAAATCTCATGATTTTCCTTTTATCTCAAGTTTTCTTAATCTTCCGCATTTTTTAAACCGCTTGGGGATCAAAGGTCCTCCTACTTAAGTGTTAGAATAGGTGGTCGCACTGCCTGGTGGGTTGGGTTGTGACAGTATCCTCAGGAAAAGAACTGAAAACAAAATCCAAGGAACTCATCCTAAAAGAAGACTCAATAAAATAGTAAAAACTGGGAATTCATTTCTCCACACACACTTAAAAATAATTTATGTCCCCAAAGCATCAAATAAAATTTAAAACAAGAGTTAAAACTCTCTGATCCCTCTAGGCCTAGTTAATTGCATGTTCCCTCAATTTTTATCAAGGGTTGTCACCCAATACTTAAGCTAAAACATGCTCCTTTACTTCAAATTTTTGGGTACTTATACTTCGCCTAACCTGCAAAAATAACACAAAAAAATGACTCTAAGAAAATAAAATAAGTAGTTACACTATAAATTGGGTTGCCTCCTAATAAGAGCCTAATTTAATGTCGCGGCATGACACAAGTACTTTTACCACTTTTGTTTCCTCTTTGAACTTATGAATTTTATGTGTAACTTTGCATCTATTTTTCTACTCCTCTAAAGGGGTGGTGGTATAAAGATAAATGAACCAAGTAATAGATGTCGCATCTTGCACTTTTTGGCCCTTATGTAAGGAATGTCATTTCGTCTACGTGGACTAAAACACTTTAGAATGTAGGGGTCTTTTTCCTAATCTTTAAAGTTCTCCATTAGTTCAGATGACTTCAATGATGCATCAAAATCTAAACATAATGTTGAAAAGTGATTTGAATGGGGCCCACTATGTCCTTGTTCCAAACTTACACCGAATGAAACATGCTCACATTTATACTCCTTCTCAAACGTGGCATCTTCAAGAAATTCTGATTGCATTGTATCTCCTCTCGTTTTAGATCCTCAATTTGATCAGTATCACAAAACTCATAATTGGATTGTTGAGTGTCAACATAGCAAACCATTGTATTCAATTATTGCTTAAGTTATGAGTACGCAAGAAAACATATCAACATCTTGAAAGTTCTTCAGTTTTCTATCTATAACACGTGGCATCCCATATATGATTCTTCAACGGCGCTCTTCATATTCCTCTACTAATTTCGTGCAAGATTCCATACTTTTAAAGGAACAAAGATTATTAGAATCATCAAGAGAGGGTATTGGAGTAGGGTAGCAACAAATGGTACTACCGAACCACAAACCACCACAAAATTTACAAGATAAAGATGTTGCACACAATTCTCCCCTAGGAATATATTTACATTGTTGCCAAAAGAGGGCTTATTTTCAACAAGGACAAGGTCTTACCACACATGAATAATCATCATTCCCGTTCATCACAAGAAGAGTATTAATGAGTAGGAAAAAAATATGTATCAAAATAAATAAACAAAAAAATAAATTAAAAGAAAAATTATAACCTAAAACAATAGTTAATTTCTAAGTCCCGACCAGCAACGCCAAAAACTTGTTGCTCCCAATTGCACACACAAGTTTACATGATCGCGCAAGTAATATAGTGGCTCTTAAAAGAATTGAATTATCAAACCCAAATGACTTGTCAATTAACTATTTACTAAATTATACTAGTCTAATTATTTAGTTAAGAGTGCCAAAAGAATTTGTTTTTTATTTGTAAAGAAAAGAATGCAAGAATTAAGTAATAAAATTGCGTACAATGGTTGGAAAAATCCAGGTTTGCAGCATGCATAGTATCACATATCATGCATAAATTAACTACAAATATTAAATTATTAATTTACAGGATTGATTTTATGATCATGGTCTCCCGACCTCTAATCGCCTACTCCAATTAGTTGTCTAACTACATCATTGAGCGGGGATAGGCAATTCCAATTAACGAGTATTTATATTTCATCCTGTTTTGTAACCAAGCTAGGTGTTTGTCCAAGCGTCACTCCTAAACACAAATCTAATAAATTTAATGAAAGATCAAGCTTTTTGTATCTTTGGTCTATCTACCTTATCGTCTTTCGAGTCTAAGAATAGACAAGAGGTTTATCTCTATGATGGCTAGTCAAGAAATACTAAAACAAGAACACAAATGTAATTTAAAGTGATAACCAACATTAATTCAAAACAGTCGATGTTCAATAGTTACCCATAGCCGCAGCACCAGAACAAGGTTCTTTAGCTACTAATGTCTAAGAAAATAAGAACAATGAAATGAACCCTAAAAAGTATTGACAACTTTTTCTTCCAAAGTATATTGCCCCTAAAGTATTTATTATGCCTTAATAATTTTGGTCATGAGCTATTTATAAGGTATAAAACCCTAAATAAAATAATTGAATCAAAAACAAATTGGAAAACTAAAGCCAATAGGAATTGGAATTCCTTAGTTGTACGTGTGAACCGCCTCAACAATTTGGTGTTCTTCCTTCGTTGGTTGCCACGTGGCAAATAAGATACTTTGAATTCAATTCTTTCCTCAACTTCTATCCATAAATATTATATACTGTTATATTTAATTTAATCCACTAAGCTGTCTGTTTGATTTCCTTCTTCAATCTTCCACCTTTAATTCGTTTTAGCTCCAAATTTCTTCATCTTTACACCAACTTTCTCCTACAAATAAAATATACTATTTATCACAATCCATAAAATTCATGCTCAAAAAGGACAAATATAAATGATAAATATGAGGTAAATAATGATTAAAAATATTTTTTTTGGCCTCGCATCAACTCACTTATATTTTTATATACTTAATTGACTTGTGAGAGTGATAAATGATGAAGGACATATTTATGTCCATCCAATTCAAGGAGATATTCATTGATTATCCCATCATACTTTGTAGGACAGTCATATTGTCAAGGTCTCTCAAGTAGTTAGTGAAAAGTTTGCAATGGGACCACATCACATATAATCTCATGTTGCTACTTTCTAATTGTAAACTTGATCAACACTCGCCTATGAACCCTCAATTTTAAGGTGTAGCATGCAAGTAGTAGGAAGAAATCCACTAAAGTGGTGCAAGCAATGTTTCTACAACTTTCACTATCAATGATCAAGGAACATATATTATATTTCATGCGGCATTTGGAATCAAAGATATTTTCTCTTTGACCCGGATTATCCAGACCTTGCTAATCATAATTCTCCTTACCACATATACTGGTAGGGTGAATTCTCCTTCTCGAGGCCAGTATTCTTCAATTATGATTCTCCTCATCAAACTATTAGGAATGAAAACATCTATTCCCTCACATGGATCTTTTTCACCATCCTCATCTTCTTAGGCTTCCTTATCTTGGTGTGTTCTTTGGAGTATTCCCTTCAAAGGGTTTATTATAATAAAGCTTCTTGGAATCCTTATTCTTGTTCCAAACCAAAGATGTTTAAACTCTCGCTTTGTTTTTAAACCGAGAATTTTAAAATGAAATACCCTTGTATTTGGGTATTATCTCCTCTTTGAGTTCTCACTCTACCTTAATAGTCACTTCAAAGATGTCATTCATGTCGGTAAACTAGTCATCTTCGAGGAGATCTCTTTCTTGAACCCTAGATTGAAGAAAACAATGACATGTTTTTTATTCTCATTGTACTTAAGCTTCAAGATCACATTTTGGCAATCATTATAGTAGGCCGCAACACTTTTGCGCCCTTTCTTCAAATTGTAAAATTTAGCAAGTAACTTTTGCCAATGACTTTTCGTATATACTTGCCTCTCGTAAGGTATTTCAACCTGGGGCATGTTGGAGGTTTAACTTCTTGACTTTATGATACCTCTTAATATATTACCACCATGTTATCACATACCCTTCAAATCTAGTATGACATATCAACTCTTCTTTACCTTGGTCAAATTGTTAACTTGGAAGATCATTTAACAAAGTGGATCCACTCTAGATAAGCATCAATATTGTACTTTCTTTCAAAAATTGGGATTTAAGTCTTGATAAAGTTGATTTCCACCTCTCGGCCTTTATTACCTCCTTGGTTCCCATAATAGTTTCCTCGGCCACCATCTCCTTGGTTGTTGATATAGTAACCTTCCTGGACATCTCCTTGATATTGGTTACCATGTTATTCTCCTAAACCTTGACAATACCCATGATTTAATAATCTTCCCTTGGTTTTCCACCTTAAGGTTGGTTCCCATTATGTCTTCCTATATGTGGTATCAGACCAAACTTACCTCCTCTCCTTTTCTATCCTATTTGACCTCCTGGCATATTTCTTTGTACATCATTCTATGGGGATTCATCACCTTCACCTTATATCATGCTTGATACTCACCTCCACTACTTGATTTGTTTGTTTGGGGAACTTGATAGAGTGAATTTTCGTTTTGTGGAATTTTGTGGGGTGAATTTTAATTTAACGACATTTGTTAATGTTGATTTTGGTTTTTTGGAGCTTGTTTGTTGAGTTTGGGTTAAAGTGGTCGAATAGTATTTCATACATTAGGTTTGGTATTGGTTGGTGGGTTGAACACTTGATGGGAGGTTTTGGGTGTGATAGTGGGATAATTAGTGTAGGAGTGTCCACTTGAGGAATCATGATAGGTAGTTTATGGGGTGGAACTGGTAGAGTAAAGATGATCTTTCACATCTATCTTTCTACTATTCATCCTTAATATACTACCATGCATGGTAGACATTTGACCTTCCATTGCTTTCATCCTACAACTCTTATTACTAATCACTTCCATTGGAACTCAAAGTAACCCCTCTCGTGGATTGGTGTGTTTAATTTTTAGTTTCCATGGTACCTAATAAAAAGTCACTCACAAAAAAAGACAATGTTACTGTTAGTAAAAATTGAACTCACATTGGCTCATGTTTACACTCCTTTGATTGCCTCACAAATTTGCTTGACTAAGGTTAAATATTGATAATACTTGGTTAGTTAACGAAGCGTCAATTTCTACTATTTTCTGGAATGGATCATTGTTTCAAGAAAGACGGATAACTCTATAGAAATCTAAAGGCCATGGATAAAAAAAAGTTAACTATGAAATAAACTAACAAAGAAGAGAATTCATGACCTAATAATCAACATGTAGACCAACTACTACTTGAAGATTCGTTTTTTGAATCACATAAGCATACTAGAATCAAGAAAAGGAAATTAAGCAATTAGAACTTGATATTGGTCGAATATATATGAGCTCGCCACACCTGAGTTGTCTGAGATCTCCAAATTTGGTTATCTCAAAGGAACTTTGTTGATGCCTCCTTGACCTAGCCAAAAATAATAGAAAGTTGGCTTCACTTTGGAATTGTTGTGTCACTTAAGGGACACACTAAAGTGCTTTGGAGAGGCAAGTCTGGCTTGCCAAACTTGATAGTTCATGCACCCAAAGACCTCCAAATTTTGTACCTTTGTGATCCCACATATACTTCTTTACTTATCCTTTAACCCTTTTGGTAAATTTACTTGCGTATTAACACTGTTCCATCTTCTCTCCCTTCTTCTTTTGGGTTAAACACCTTATTTTGTAGATTTTGTCTGCTTGAAAATTTGAATATCCTCAAAGAACTCCATGAAATCAAACTTTTATCATTTATGGCTCAAAATTTCACAAAATTTGAGATCTAAGTTTCCTTTGATACAGGAAACAATCCCAATATTTTTTATGATTCAATTTCTTCCCAAGTCCTTTAGATTTCATGAATCATTTAAATTTCCTTCAAGCTTCTTCACTCTACAATGCTAGAACCTTCAATATTACTCTAATCTTGGAATTTAACTCAAATAGTGCTATGAAACACAAATCTAGCATTAGAAACTTCAAATAAAACTCGAATACATAAAATATTTTTGAGATTTTCTCAGAAATGATTTTGACATTTATTTTTATGGTAATAAAATCTATGACTAGATTTGTGGGAACAAATATAAATATGACTCTGATATCAAATTATGTAATTTCAACTACAAATTACGAATAAATTGTTGAAATTAAATAAAACAAAGTAAGGATAGATAGATTGACACAAAAAGAGGAAATACAAAGAAACCAAAAGTTATATTAAACCTTAAGACCACAATCCATTAATCCTACAAGAAGTACATATATCTTATGATAACTTCAAGGGAAATCAATTCACCTCACAGCCAACATATCTAAACAAGTTTGAACACCAAAGATTGTACCATCTCACAAATACTCTCTAAAGAGGTTCATAATATCAAAGCAATCTAAAATTGAAATGAGGACATAAACTAGTTATTACACAAACCCAAAAGCAACTCGTGAAATAAGCATGTTGTGTAGTTTGGTGAGCAAAAAATTATTTCGCCAAACACTTCGCGATATACCAAAGTAACAACAAGCATAACCAACTCTCATCATTCAATTGTTCAGTTTAGCGTAGGTGTATAATTTAGTGTATCACCAAATGTGATAGTGGCGTCTCTAAATTTGGTAGCATCTTCCATCATCTTTACTTCATCTCTCCTAGTAATTTTAAGGCATATAACACCTTTGTGCTATTAAAACAAGTTCAAAGACCTCTATATACATGAACAATCCTTACAACCTTTGAAGATCTATAACTTGACTTTGAATGAATGGTCTTGATACAAATCCAAATAGCATCAAATACAATAATGAAAATCTTGACTATTATTGATACACCATATAGTATTTATTGATGGAATCCCTAAATTTAGATGATTCAAAATTTGAAGATATATAAAGATACTAAAGAACCTAATTTAACAATAGAGCAAAAGAAATGAGAACTAGTTTCACAAATGTAGATGAAATGGGTCAAGGTGTATAAGTCAATTTAAGAGGAGTATAAAAGGAAAGAAAATATTGTTAGAGTAAATAGAGTACTTGGAGGATTCTAATTATGAAAGTCGTATCAACAAGGAATTACTTCTCTTATTTGAGTCAATAAGGGTTAACACTTATAAAAGGAGACTAAGTATAAAAGGCAAGTAAATAGGATCATAGAAGGTGGCTATTGCACATGAATAAATATGTATTCCAGCACATGCAAGTAGTAGTACGAGGAGAATAATGAAGAAGAAAGAAGAACTAGCACTTAGAGTATTCTTGCTTTACTAGTTGACATTGTTCTATGGTTATTATGTAGTTGTAATAAATACTAGCTTGAAGGTGTGAGTAGCTATGGTAAGTTTTGTGTAATACTCAAGTTACCCTCCAAAACAAATTAAAAGAGTGAGCAATCATAGTCAGTAAGAACCCAACAAAGAGTCGAGCTCGAATCCCACATGAAATGGTATATTGTGGAGAATTCTTTATCGAAAGATTTGGAAATTAAATTAGATCATTTGGAATAGTAAGAATGATTGGGTGGATGGTACAACCAACTTAATATAAAGATTTTGTTTGCCAATTATCGCAATTAAACTAAAATTCAAACAAAATCAAGTGTTAACAAGCAATCTAGGGGTGCAGGAATTGGATATCAATGTCACATATGAGTGATTGTGTTGATCTATAGTGATGTACATACATGAATAGGCTAAGTAATCCATATTGGCGCTAATCATATTTTTCTCTCAAAGCATCTAAGCATGGAATCTATGTTCAGTCTAATCTAAATGGCAATCCTATACAACCTGATACCTTACTCTATCCTCTTTCAAGAATAGGGCAAATATATCCGGCCCATAACCTCTTTTTCAAGCAAACCATAGAAATCAAATCTAAATTAATAGTATTGAACTAATTATACAATCTCTTTCGAGCATCAACTGGAGATCAGAAGTACGAATTAAGTTTGCAACCTTAACCCTTCAGTTAACCTCATGGTAATTAGATCAAATTCATGCATGAATAGAAACAAAATAGAGCATAGTACAATACCTACTACATTAAACTAACACCTAACCCTATTAGAGCACCTGTATATCTTGGGGTTTTATCCACCCATCACAAAAAGTAAAGAAAGTATACCTTCTATGAAAGAAGTCATGGGTAACTTGAAATCAAGAAACTAAGAGTAAACCCATTTTGAATTTAACTTCAAATTATCGAATTATCACTACAAATTGTATAACCCCAAGAAAACCAAAAAAGTGTTTTAAAAATTAACGTATTCTTCAAAACTCTCTCACTTGAACTCAGTAGTCCAACTCTCTAATTAACTCCCTAAAAATCATCATTTGGGCTATTTATAACCAACTCAACAACATTAATCATTCTCGCCAAACTCACTCAGTGAATCACCCTTCGCTCTTCAGCTCGCCTTGTGATGCTCTAGGCTTCAGGTGTTTGAACTTAAGTTGAAGAACTCGATCGATTCAAGCGTTCACGTTTGGAGAATCACTGAATACCACCTTAGTTTGTCATTTGAGCATTAAGTTTTTGCCTTGCACACTGTTACTCTTGGAGATGTGCATTAGGACTGCCTTTTTAACTCCATGCATTGCCTTTTTGACTGGAGTTTGCCTACATTCTTTGTAGACATAATTGTTATGCACTATCAACTTGGGACAGGTCAAGCTCAGTTAGCGATCCTCCCTTCATGTTAGGAAATCAATAATGTTTACTATGCACTTTTTTTGTACTTTTGGTCATTCTTTCAAAATTCAGTCCTTGCCTTGTGCAAATTCATTAATAGTTGCAAACCATCAATATTTGATTAAAAAAGGACAAAGTTTGGCATAAAGGACACTAATTATTGAGCTAAATGAATCTTAAATGTGTGCAAATCTACCACTCATTAGTTTGTAATAAGAAGAGAGTTAATCTTAATAGAGTCAGTCCCTTAGATTATTTTTTTTTTGTTTGAAACCTCTCTTGAATTTAGTGAAATTTGGTTGCTAAAATTCTATACATTATAGGTCATGATTTGATTCACTTGAGCAAGGAATATTTTCATGGTAAACTTGTTTTCTCTACTTTATGATTTGTGATTCAACATAAAGAAACTTAGTTCCTTATATTGATACTATCTTTTTAAATTGGTATCAGAGCGAGCCTTTTCACTAAGGATAAAACCTTGAAAAGAATATATGACTACTCCAACTACTCATCAAGGGGCATCACAAACAAGATCACCCTTATTTAATGAAAAACACTATAGATGGCAAATAATAGGATGATGATCACATGATCAATAAAGATCCAGATGTTTGGAATGTTATTTTTGATGGACCAACCATCCTTTAAAGAATGCAAAAGATTGAAAAATTGGAGTTCCAAAGAAATGATTGGAATGGGATAACACAAACAAGTTGTCCTTACAAAATAATGCAAAATTTAAGAAGATCATGTTATGAGGAATATGTCCAGATGAATATATAAAATCTTAGCTTGTACAAATGCAAAGCTAATATGGGACACATTGCAGATTTCTCTTAAAGGCAATAAGATTTTAAAAAACAAAGATAGAAAATATGAACTCTCAAATATGAAGGAGAATGAATACAACTAGGGAATGCATACTAGGTTAATGACCATAATCAACAAAATCTACTTACTAGAAGGAATCAAACCTTAGGAAAGGTTGTTCGTAAATTACTTAGTGTTCTTACTAATCATAGGAGAAAAATGTGGAGCCAATTAGCAAAGCTCATAATTTTGGTACTCTTATGTAGAAGCTGATCGGGAACCTCACAACATATGAACTCAAGGAAAAAAATTAAGAAGAAGAAATCAATAGTAAAAGGAAAGATAAGAACATAATTCTCAAAGCCTCAAAAAAATTAAATCTAACTTCAAGGATGAGAACTTGACACTTATGACCAAAATATTTAAGCAAATGTTCAAGAAGGGTAAAAATATCCAATCAAGGTGTATTTATGTATTAAAATACCATATTTTATCCATTTCCTAAGTATAACTTTGTGAGTATTTATGTGTTTATTAATTATATGTAGTGATGATTTAATGCAAATGATTAGGATTATTTTAAGCTAAAAACAACAAGAAACGACTCATATCAGAACACAAAATAAAGTAATCTGAGCAAAAATAAAGAAAAAATATTTGCAAAAAGGAAATTCAAATGCACCCATCCCACACTTACATGGAAACTAAACTGAAGAGACTCAAAAAAAAAAAAAGGTTTAGAGATGGTCCCCACACCGCGAGGCACTACCCCTCGCGGTGGGCCCTACACTATGACCTCATTGTTTGACCCAAACAAATTTAAGTCCAATCAATATGAAGATTTCAATCCTATTATTCTATATATTTTTCAAAAATATTTTTAGGGTAAAGAACTCTAAATAGAACTTAGCAACTATTCTTGAATATTATAATTCATTATTCTTAGTTTTTCTACGATTTACTTACAATTTTAGTATATTATTGTGGAACAAAAAATATTCTCTCAAAAGATTTGTGTCACGATGATGAGTCCGAGTTTTGGATCATTTAGGGTTTTGTTTTGATAGTTTTAGTATCCTTAAATGCCTAATTTATGCCATAAACTAGTGTTAAAGCCTTGATTTTCAGGTATGTGGACTAACGGGCAAAGCAAGGACACTAATAGGCAAAAGAAACAACACAAGCTGAAGAAGTGGAGAAAAGCCTTCCTGGTGATCACCAAGACTACTAGGCGAACCACCGATGGCTCTTCAGACCACCTAAAGTTCCAGCTACCAGCCCTTAGGGAAGAAACCAAGTTGGTGATAGAAATGGGCAGTCGGCGAATCACCGATCAGTTCTGTGATGACAAAATGGATAGCCCAAAGTTACAGAACTTGAGGATACTGAGAATCAATGCAAAATGGTGATGGAAGAGAGAAAAGGGCATATCGTTGAACCATTCAACAAGCCCGACTTACCTTGCCTAATGGTTTTTCAGGCCAAATTTTTGACAACTATAAATTGGATTTTAGATTTAATTTTGGGCAGTTCTCTCCTGGATATTACAGTTCCCATTCTAGAATTAGAGTTTTTCTCTAGATTTTTGAGTTTGAATTGTACAATTTTGGAGGATTTGAAAATGAGTTTTTGAATTTCATTCGTAAAAATCATTGTAAAGGCTTGGAGACTCTTACCTAGATCATGGCTTATGCATTTGGTAACTGTTTCTCTTTTTTTATTATGTGTGGCTAAAACCCCAATTCTTGGAGTGTGCTTATATGATTATGGGTTGAATTAGCTTATGAATGCTATTTATTACTAATTTAAAAGCTATATTGAAGTGGGTTTAATCATTAGCTGTGTTTTTATTTATGAATTGTAGTTTTAAATCCAGTTCTAACTTTGAGCTATTAGCTTGCTTGAGAAAGAGGTTTTTGAACCAAAGCTTTTGATTAATGATTTGTAGGTGTTGGGTTGATGAGGGTTCAGCTCGAAAGAGTGAATCACAAACTAAATGCTACCATCTTTTTCGAAAGAGAGGGTGTATTAAGGTTATGGGTTGTTCTTATCTGTTAAGCTTGTTAATGTTCAAGAGAAATCACTTGAATCGAAGTAGTTGTTCGAGAGAAAGCTATTTCACTCATAGACCATCCTACGCACTGATAGTTAGCTATTTATTAGTAGTTTCAATTACCCATATAGTGAAATTTTCCTATAATTGAACACATCCCAAGAATTCCTCTCTATATTGATATTTCATTGTTGTTTGGCTGCGTTATAGCTGATAATTGCAAACCAAAACCCCCCATATGACATTTGTTGTCACCCCCTCTCACTTTTTTACTTGTACTTTTGATAATTCCTATTGCTATAACTATTTAGACCATATTTGTACTTCATAACTAAATTTGAAAACATACCACTCCCTGTGGGTTCAACCCCAACTCTTCGTTGGATTTTATACTGCTTGACGATCATTTTCACCTAGAATTGGATTAGATGTACTTGAAACATTAATCAAAATGGTGTCGCTGCTGGTGATTGGTGTTGTTTAGAAATTCTTTTATTAAAGTTGAATTGTGATATTTTTTGTTGTAGTTAAATCGACTTACTTTAGTTTTTGTTTTGTATTGCTTGTGTTAAATAGAGGAAGAAATGAGCGTAAACTGGAGTAATGGCAGCTAAGTGGGCCACCAAGACAATATTGGGAACCTCAATGATGTAAATGACCAAAATGTGAATGACCCAATCCAATTGGGTGGTGTTGGTGTCATTCATCTACCTCTGGAGGAAGGAAATGTTGTTTTTCACTTCACTAGCACAATGCTTCAGCTCCTACTATTGAAAGGATTATTTGGGGGGCTGGCTCATGAGGTGGGGTGTTTGTGAAAAGTTGCTTTGGATATGAGTAGTTCCTAAAAAATGGCAATGAGCATATTCGAAACTTCATGGACGTTTGTGGTCCATTCTCATTTAGGAACATATCACAAGAATCAGTCAATCTTTGGTTGTTTCCATTCTCTTCGATGGGTGAAGCCACCAAATGGTTATCTGAGTTACCAAGGGACTGTATCACCTTTTGGGATGAGTTGATCACAGCATTCCAAGTAAGATTCTTCCCCCCATCGAAGATGATGACACTCAGAGATAGCATCCAAGTTTTTAAATGCTTGGAAGGTAAGCCAATCCACGAGACGTGGCTAAGTTTTAAGAATTTGGTGTTGCAATGCCCAACTCATGGACTTCCAAATGATGTGTTGCTACAATACTTTTATAGGAGCCTCGACTAGATGAACAAAGGAGTTCCTGATCAACTTGTTCCCAGTAGTATAATGCAACAACCCTATGAAATAGTGTCTCAACTTCTTGATTGCATGAAGAAGATCAATACGGCTGGGTACGCTCGTGAAGACCAACTCTCTCCTATAACTTTTAGAATGACAAAAGAGCAAATCGAAAAGGATCAAGAGAGACACCCAAACATTGCCAAAATGATGACCCAATTGGATATCTTGGCAAAAAATGTCATGGGTGTTGGTACAAAGAGTGTTAATGTTATGGGTGTTGGTGGAGGAAACCCCGATGAAGCACAATTTTAAGCATTGTACAATGAGAAAGTGAACTTCCTAGCCAATCAAGGAGGAGGTTATCGTGCAAACTACCCAAGAACAGATAGGAAATCAAGGTTGGAATAAAGATGAGGGCTGGAGAGACCATGACAGAGATTGGTGTGATCGTAATGCCACCTGGAAGGAGAGAGAGGGGGACTAGGACAGGTACGTTCCTTCTCTTGAGCGCCAAAAACCCAAGGAATCTGAAGGTGTCCGTATAGAAAATATGGTCTCATGAATTCTCAACAAGGTTGAAAGGTCAGATAAAGTCTTGAAAGAGATGAAAGAGGATGTCTCAACTCTCAATCAGACGGTGACCTCTCACTCAGTCACTATTAAGCAGCTGGAGACCCAAATAAGTCAAATTCCTTCTCATTTGAATCCAAAATAACAAGGGGGGTTGCCTAGTGACACAATGGCAAACCTCAAAACTAAAGCTCGATTTGGTACCCTTATCGTTCCATGACGTTAACTAAGGTGCTTCTTGGGAGGTAACCCATGTTTTTAATGTTTTAGTTTTTGATTTTGAATAACGGGTGTTGATTATGCAGGTTGAAAAGTGAAAAGTGTTGGAAAATAGGTAGTTTGCCAAGTGAAAATCCAGTCAGCGACACGTCGAACAGGTCAGTGAGCCCCAACTTAGCCGTTGGAACCACCAAGCTTTAGGGGAAATCTATAAAACTAGGCGAGCTAAATGCTTAATCAATGACTCGCCGAATAGGTTAGTATGCCCGACTTTGTCCACCGTTTGAACCCCCAAAATTTCTAGGAGTCATATAAAACATGGCGAGGAAAAATACCACTCGGCGCATCACTGAGTGGTTCGGCGAGCACGACATACTCCACCAAAGGTTCCGTGAACTAAAAGGTTTTAAATGTCAAATGGTTTAAAATTTCAAAATCCTTCATCTTCTCTCATTTCTAACTCTCCTACTTTCTCGCCCAAACTTTTAATATTGCATATTTTAGTGTTTTACCCACTTTTTATGTGAAATCGACCTTCAGAATTGAAACTTTGCCGCCTAGCTATACAAACCCAAAATTTGGAATAAAGTTGGTTTTCCAAACCCCATTCTTTAATATTGTGATTGAAATCAAATGTAATAGGTAAAATGGTAGTTTTTGTGTGTTGGGTAATTTTTATAATCATGTTTAAGTGTTGCTTTGCCCGTATTGAATTGAAATGTGTGCTAAAATGCTTTAAAATGATTGATTCCCGTGTTCTTGCTTGTAAAATTGACTTTAAATTATTGGGTTGCGGTGTAATTGTAATGGTTCTAGTGGGGTGAAGTCTAAGTAACCCCGCATTGTGCCAAATGACGTATTTTGGCCAATGATGGAGCATTTGATGTCATTCTTAAGGGCAAAAGTCGTCAAATGGCCAATTTTGGTCAAATCAGGGGAAGTCTGAGTACCACGAGGGCATGGGTAGTGTGGGTCTAGTGTTAATTGAATGATGTGTATGTTTGATTTTGAATTCGGGGTTTGAAGGCTTCATTTTGGGACATGGGGTTGAAAACTGGCACATTGGACCATTTGGCGAGCTACGTCAAGCTTGCCGAGTGGTTCGACAATTCGCCAAAGTCCCCATCAAATACCCTTAATTTTAGATTTTGGTTGAGTTTGTTATGTAAACTTTGTTGGGAAGCCTGATCTCACCGAGTTCACTTGGTGACTCGCCAAAAGGTTTTTTTCGATCACCCCTTTTGCACCCCTAAACCCTAAAATATATTGTAAATTTCAATGAGCTACTTCTAGCTCACCAATTGGTGTTGGCGATTTGCCGAATGACCCTGAACATAGCCAACTTGTCTTGATTTCGAAAAATTTTTGTGCTGGTACTTTTGGTGAGCCCGATCTAGCTCGCCAAAATGACTCGGCGACTCACCGAATGCTTCGAAAAGTCTTTCTGCAACTGAATTTTTGCATTTTTCTTGAACTATTTCTAACATTTTTTTATGTGGTTTGCAAAAATGGCTAGACCCAAGGTTTTAGGAAGAGACATGCCACCCCACAAGCAGGAAAGAAGAGTAGTTATAAATGAGGATGCAGTTACATCCAAGGCAAAGGCATCCAAACTCCCTACAAAGGGAGGAAAAGGCAAAGAAAAGGGCAAGGAGCCCATTGTGGAGTCACCGAAGGTCAGCTCTGATAGTGAGGGAGTCTACGAGAGTCGCCTCATTTCTTCAGACAATGAGGGAGAGTCACTAGATTCTCAGGCTTAAATCTCTGAGCCTGAGGATGGCCATCTTCTACATACTTGTAGATCTAAACTTTGCTTAAAGGGGATGCATGATATGTCTAGGATCTGGGTGCAGCAGACTCCTCCTCTTCCCCTAGCTTCAGCTCATACTATGGTCCCAGCGCCTCCGATACATGTTCCTCCTCCCTGGTCTCTCAGTAGACTAAAGGCTGAGGGATTGAGGACTATTATTGTGGAGAAAAGGTTGACCATAGATGGTGTGGTGGACAGGTACCCGAAAATATGGAGCACCCTAAAGTCCTACAAAATCTAGATTTTCACTAAACATTGGGGTACCTACATTCCTAATTGGGTCCGAGAGTTCTACTCAGCCTATGAAGACTTGGTACCACAAGGAAAGAGGAAGGCCAGTGCCTTCAAACTAGTTGATTCAGTGATTGTCCAGGGGCAAGAAGGTGAAATGTGATAGTGAGGACATAAACGCCATCTTGGGATATACTTATAACTTCACGAATGACTTCCATAGTATGATCAAGACAATGACATTTGATGGCTTAAAATACTGGTTCGTCCTCTTCTTTCTAACACTAACCCTAGGTGGATTGGGGCCAGAATGCCAATAGAGAAGAAGGATCTCAATGTGGCGGCGAGGTATTAGTTTAGGTTTATTAGTAGTGTGATCATGTCATCCCAGAACTAGTCTATCCTTCGCCACCCAAAGGCGGCCTGTCTTAGATCTATTATTGCAGGGAAGAGCCTAAATTTAGTTGCAATCATTAAGCAGGAGATCGCCATGAGGGCTAAGTAACGCTAAGCATTTCTTCCCTTTCTAGTGTTGATCACCGATCTGTGTAGACGGGCCCGTGTTCAGCAAGATGAGAAGACATATAAGGAGGTGACACCCACCTCCTCTATTGTCATCTAACGTATTGAGGTTGAGTACCAGAAGGATGAGGCTGAGAGAAGGAGGGAAACTCTGGTGGACACTTCCCCTAGAACTGATACTGCTATGTTACCTGCAGAGGCAATCATGCCTACTCCGGCCCCTGGGCCTTCAGGTACTCCTAGCCCCACTTCTTCTAAGGCTCCGAGTTCTTCTGTTGCTCCCCCATTCCCCTAGATCTGCTGCTGGTACCCCTACATCCATACCTCTGCTCACCTAGGTCATGCTGCTAAAAATGGGGCACCTAACCCACTCTGCTGATGTGCGTGCCTCCCGGCTAAAGGTCGCGGTTCCCAGAATGATTGAGAGAGCTCTCACTACTACATTGACGCCTCTTAGAGCTTTTATCAATGCCCTCACAGTGAGGATAGAGGTGTGTGAGAGAGGTCAGGAAACTACTCATGAGGTGACAGCCATAAAGGCAGCAATTGCAGAGTTGAAGAAAGATATGGACCAGCTCAACTCCACCAATATATCTCTATTTTTAGGACTGTGGAGATCCCTGATGACCAGAACACACATATTCTAGCCCATTCTGATGTGCATCCGACTACCACCGAAGATGAGGTTAGAGCTAATGATGCGGTTGCGGAGTTCGAGGTTGAGACTGATTAGTAGAAACTTGTTGTTCAGGATGAGACTGTTTTTGAGGGTTTGACTATCTTAGAGGAAACTATGGTAGATTCAGCTGTTCAGGCCTCCTTGAGAGATATTTCTATGGCAAGCTCCAACAGAGCCAAGGCTGACAAACCGGGCACTGATGCCTAACCTCAAAGTGTGACCCCAAGAACTGATGCCCAAGTAGATGGAGTGACTGAGATCTATACTTCACCCAGGCTTCGCTTGGCAGAATTATTCTTCCCCTCCCTCTCTGTTATCTTGTTATACTTTGTTTTGTTTTAGTTGCATTTGAGAACAATTGCTTATTTTTGTTATGTAGGGTGAGTTATTTCCATACACACCTCCTGTCTTGTGACTATTTTGTGAACATTGGTTTACTGATACATATTTCTTAGTTGTTGAATTTTGATATTGTGAATGTTTGAGCTTATGGTCCATTGTTTTAAATGAAAATGGTTTTGAGCCTAATTTAATTTTGCCACCTCTTTTGTGTGTGATTGTGGTTGTTCTTGTGCAAATTTGAGTGTTGGTTGTCATTAATACCGACGACATTAATTGTGCTCCTAATTGAACAAAATGAATGTATGGCTACGATGAGGCAAACAAAGTTACATAGGCAATATGTGAACTTTTAGCATCTCATTGTGACTAGACGGTTGTCGAATGAGTCTCTTATGATTAATATTGCACGCTAGCTATAAAGTATGGAGTCTTGTTAGATATTGGTACAAATGCCTTGTGTGGTGATATTACTTAGAATATTGTGTGTGATGACACCTAGAATTCCGTTGGTCCGGCTAATTAACTGATTCAAGCGCTTGAAATGATCTTAGGCAAAATTTTTGAAGAGTGAACTAATTTGACAATATACCTCTTTTTGTGGCCAACCTTGTGAGATGTGTGAACCTTGCTTGGCACCTTTTGGGCCTTACCTTTTTCTTGGAAGAAACTTGAGAAATTGTGACCTCTTTTTATCCATTCACACATAACTTTCATGAAGTATGATTTGCTTGAATAGCCAAAAGCCTAAGTTGAGGGTGTGGTTAAAGGAGAAGGAAATCAAGAAGTGTGAGAAATCCCCTGTTTTGTGATTGCTTTGAAAAAGATGGAACCCCTCCATGTAAAATAAAAAGAAAAAAATACCAAAAAAGTTGTGAAATAAAGTAGTGATTATTGCAAAAAGAACTGGGGTATCCGGTGGTTCATTGGTTCATATGAAGTTGAATAATGGGGTGGATTTTGAACATGTTTGAAATGATAAAGAAGAGGAAGAAAATGATCTTCAAACCATACTTCATGGAGGTAGAAGCCACTAAGCCTAAAGACCATACCTTTACACTCAACCCCGTTACAAGCCTTGAAAAGACCTTTGTAATCTTGAGTGAGTTGAAACGAATGTTGATTGGAAAATAAAGGCAAACCTATGGGTGAGGTCATGCATGTGTTCATCTTTGTGAGTGTGAGAGTTGTATGTGATTCCGAGGCTTTAAATTGTTGACAAATTTTGTGTGAATATGGAATCATCTTTGTTGTAAGGGCATTTGAGTACCTTTGTTGAGCTTGAACTTGTATTTGAAGCAAGTATTATGAACTTGAGCTTCTTTGATAATGGTGAGTCACAATTTGAATCTTTAAGTGCACAATTGATCATTGTATAAGTGATTTGAACCTTGTTTTGTGCATTTATGTTGAGTCTTATGCAACACTATTTGTATGCATCCTTATTGAACTACTGATCTTGAGTTTTACTTGAGGACAAGCAAAAGTTTAAGTTGGGAGTGTTGATGAGTCTGAGATTTGGACTCATTTAGGACTTTGTTTTGATAGTTTTAGTATCCTCAAATGCCTAATTTATACCATAAGCTGATGCTAAAGCCTTGATTTTCAGGTAAGCTGACTAAAGGACAAAGCATGGACACTAATAGGCAGAAGGAACAAAATAAGCTGAAGAAGTGGAGAAAAGTATTCATGGTGATTGCCAAGACTATTTTTCAAGTCATCGAGTGGCTCTTCAGACCACCTATAGTTCCAGCACGACAGCCCTGAGGGAAGAAACCAAGTCGGTGATAGAAATGGGCAGTCGATGAATCGCCAATCGGTTCCGCAATGACAAAATGGATTGCCCAAAGTTACAGGACTTGAGGATGCTGAGAATCAATGCAAAATGGCGATGGAAGAGCTAAAAAGGCAGATTGCCGAACCACTCGGTGAGCTCGACTTACCTCACCTAATGGTTTTCCAGGCCAAATTTAGGACAACTATAAATTGGACTTTAAATGTAATTTTGGGGAGTATCTCTCCCAGATATTACAGTTCCCATTCTAGACTTAGAGTTTTTCTCTGGATTTTTGAGTTAGAATTGTACAATTTTGGAGGATTTGCAAGTGGGTTTTTGAATTTCATTCTTAGAAATCATTGTAAAGGCTTGTAGACTCTTACTCAAATCATGGCTAATGAATTTGGTAACCGTTTCTCTGTTTTTATGATATATGGCTGGGGTGTGATTATGTGATTATGGGTTGAATTAACTTATGTGTTGTTTATTACTAATTTAAATGCTATATTGAAATGGGTTTAATCATTAGCTGTGTTTTTATTTATGAATTGTAGTTGCAAATGTAGTTCTAACATTGAGTTCTTAGCTTTCTTGAGAAAGAGGTTTTTGAACCAGAGCTTTTGATTAATGATTTGTAGGTATTGGGTTGATAAGGTTCAACTTGAAAGAACGAATCCCAAACTAAATACTACCCATCTTGCTCAAGAGAGAGAAAGGATGCATTAAGATTGTGGGTTGTTCTTATCTGTTAAGCTTGTTGATGTTCATGATAAATCACTTGAAAAGAAGTAGTTGTTCGAGAGAAAGCTATTTCACTCATAGACCAGCCTACCCATTGATAGTAGCTATTTATCAGTAGTTTCAATTACCCATATAGCAAAATTTGCCTATAATCAATCACATTCCAAGAATTCCTCTCTATATTGTCATTTCATCGTTGTTTGATTGCGTTATAGCTGATAATTGCAAACCCAAACCCCCATCTAACATTTTTTGTCACCCCCTCTTAATTATTTACTTGTATTTTTTTGATAATTTCTATTCCTATAACTATTTAGACTGCATTTGTACTTCATAACTGAATTTAAACATATACCGCTCCCTGTGGATTTGACCCCAACTCTTTGTTGGGTTTTATACTGCTTAACGATCGTTTGTACCTAGAATTGGATAAGGTGTGGTTGACACTTTAATCACATGACCCAGGGGTACCCCCTAGATGTAACATGGCATATAGAAGACCAAAGGACTCCGTATAAGCCACTTAGCATATAATAACATAAAGTACTAGAATAGTAAAGAGTAAAACAACATTTAGGTCCAAAAAGAGTTATTAAAGAATAGCAGAAGTCTAACTCATGTCTCAACATAGCCATATATTATAATACAATGAAAGTGGGTCTATCCCGTGCATCATGTTCAAAAAGGAAATATGAAAGTAAAACTACAATAAGGAAAGTCCGTCCTCGATCCATGAGGACTCACCAAGCTCGGAAAGAGTCAAAGTCTAAGCTATAGATATTAGAAGGGAAACCCTACCTGTCGAACCCAACATTTGGGGAAAATGTAGGAAAGTGTATGTGTTAGTACAAAAATGCACTAAGTATGATAACTATGCATAAAAAACATTTAAAACATGCTAAGAAGGACAAGTCATTTCATGACATGCAATTTGACAAACAAAACATAATATAAGAGGGTTAGAAAACATAAGTCAAAACATTATGGTAAATGCAAACTAAATCATCATTAAGTCACTGAACACATGAGAGATACTTCTTTAAGTAACCTTAATTCATTAATCATCTTGTTGTGGGAGAATTAGCCTTAACAAACATAGAGACCATGTGAGCTAAAACAGGATCACCCGGTGTCTCCCACACCGAAAAAGGTTGTTCTACTTGCCTAAGGTAGAACCATGAACATCTAACTTAAGTAGATCTACTAGCTAATCAACTTATGGGTCACATAGTTTAAGGGATAAGGAGATTGCTACTACAAACCCGGCCTGTACTAACGGGAGAGATTCCATCTCATGAGACTTCTTCTAGAAATACAGCCTCTACAAATGGGAGAGCTTCTATCCCAATGTCAATATCAGGTCGGTGCTAAGCATAATTCCCACAGAATAGTAATTTCTTACTTATTCTCATATCCATGTAAAGACATGTCATCTTGCCAATCAAAGCTAGCTCGTTACAATAGCTCTTACTCATTGATTCAATTAGGTGAGAATAGCCTTTCAACCTAAGAATCCTTTCTAAGTGAGCAAACCTTTAACATCATGGTTGTAAGTGTTTTATGAGAATAATTTTTCAACAACAACAACAACATTTGCACTTCCCTCTCAAAACACCCTTAAAGCATTTACATAGGATTAATAAGACCATGCATAACTCATACTTTGGCCTTTCAAGTTTCGAAACTACTTTCAATCACCAAGTAGTTTATTACTTCATAACAGTAGATAGGGATTTTATCATGAATTCAATTAATTCTATTGCTTCATGCTTTAGATCATAAAACTCCTCTTTAGTAACCAACACCTACTTCTAGGAAATCACAATTTGGAAACCAGGGGGTTTGCATGAGTTCATAGGGGAAACATCATAAAAGCATTGTAAATCATCAATTCATGCACATTTAGACATAATTAAATCATTACAATCAACAATCAAGAGAATCCATGGTGTTTGAAGAAAACCTTAGCTAATATGGGAATTCTACTATTTGAAATAGAGGAATTTGGGGACTCCATGGGTTGAAGGAACCCATGGATGAAAGATATCATACATCAAGTCCAATTGCTTATCTTCAATGGAGAATTTGGATCCTTAGCTTCAAACCCTAGTTCAATCTACTTCTTCTTCTTCTTCAAGTTTTAGTGAGAAAATATTGGAGAAGAGGTCTTGGTTTTCTTTTGGAATTTTGGAAAAATGAATTAAGCGGGGTGAATTTTGGGTTAGAAAGGCTTATATAGGGGTTCAAAATATAGGTAAAATGACATAGTATAGGAACTAATTAATTAGCTGCTAGCTGCCACCGACCCACCGACAAACGGACCCAATTGACGGACCGTAGATGGACCTACGGTCCGTCCTGGTGAACAGTGGTTGGTGGTAAGAGACTCTGGCCTTGACCTACGGCCACTGGACCACGGGGCGTGGATGGACCTACTGTCCGTATATCCCTTCATAGTCAATGCTTGGGACAATTTCTGAGTGACCAACGACGGACCCAGTCGACAGGCTGTGGTCTAACCCACGGACCGTCTTGGTTGACCGTTGATCAAGATTAGAGAGATGTATTTTGGGGCTCCAACCACGGACCACACCTACGGTCCGTGGTCTACTCCACGAGCCATGGGTGATCCGCATGGATTGGCTGTTGCAACACCTGGAAAGCTGCTTTATGCCTTTTTTGAATACAGGGTGTTACAATATCTCCCCCTTAGGGTCATTCATCCTCAAATGAGATTTAAACTGGTTCTAAGAGAGCAAGAGAGGAACTAACAACCCAACCTACGATGCAATGCATATAACCAATGAGGAACTATTGACTCCAAGCTAGGACACTCACAAAACATCTCATAGGGGTGAGGTTAACTCTAACACCCCATCATGCATGCAATACTCAATGTATCACTAGGAAGTAAGAACTACACCTAACAACCCAATATGGATGAAAGTTCAAAATTTCTAATGTTCATGGAGGTACTACCTTCTCCAAGCTAAAAACATGTTCAGCACAATATCATGGAGCCTTTATGCAATTCATTCTCAGAAAGCAGATCTAATGCATGTTCAACAATCATCTCATGATGTTTTTAGGCAAATCCTATTCAATGCACAATAACATGAGGAAAGTAAATCATATAAGTCATTTCTTTCAAAACTTAAACTTTTTCATGAATATGCATAATCGTAAGGAAATCATAGGAAAACATAAATCACACATGACCCCCAATATATAAAACAACCAAGAGGAACTCATTACCTCAAGTTGGGGTAGGAGTAGAAGGAAAGAGATGAGGATATCAAGACATCATATCGGTCTCTGCCTCCCAAGTAGAGCCTTCAACTAAATGATTCCTCCATAACACTTTTACGGAAGCAACTTCCTTATTCCTTAACTTCTTCACTTGCCTGTCAAAAATATCAACCGGAACTTCCTCATAAGAGAGGCTTTCATCAACTCCCAATCCTTCCAGGGGAATTATGGATCATTTTGCAAATCTAACTCATAGGAATCCTTGCCAATACGCCTCATAATTTGATATGGGTCTACATACCGAGGACTAGCTCCCCTTTCTTGCCAAACCTCATTACCCCTTTTCATAGGTTAGATTTTCAAGTAAACCCAATCATGAACATCAAACTCAAGATCCCTTCTTCTAACATCAACATACGACTTTTGTCGACTTTGAGCCATTTTCAATCTTTCTCTAGTAAGTCGGACTTTCTCAATAGCTACATAAACTAGCTCAGGACCTATCAAAGCAACTTCACCCACTTCAAACCAACCTATAGGAGATGTATACCTCCTACCATAAAGAGCTTCAAATGGAGCCATGACAATACTTGAGTGATAACTATTATTATAAGCAAATTCCATCAATGGAAAATGGTCATCCCAATTACTCTTAAAATCAATCACACAAGCCCTTAACATATCTTCCAAAGTTTGGATAGTACACTCCACTTGCCTCTCGGTTTGGGGATAAAAATTCATGCTAAGCTTAACCTTGGTACCAAGACCCTTATGGAATGACTTCCAAAATTAAGAAGTAAATTGGGTACTACGATCGGAAATGATAGACAAAGGCACACCATGCAATTTTACCATCTCTCTCAAGTACATCTTAGCATAGTATTCCACCGAATAAGAAACCTTGATAGGAAGGAAATGAGACGATTTCGTCATCCAATCTACTATCACCCATATAGAGTCATGTTGTCACTGGTTGCGAGGCAAACCAACTATAAAGTCCATGTTCAAATCTTCCCACTTTCAAGTAGTAATGGCAATGTCTTGGGACAAACCTCCTGGCCTTTGATGCTCAACCTTCACTTGTTGACAATTAGGGCAGTTGACCACAAATTCCGCAATATCTTTCACCATCTCATTCCACCAATATACTTCCCGTAGATCACAGTACATCTTGGAGGCTCCCTGGTGAATAAAATACCGAGAACTATGGGCTTCCTCTAAAATTTGTTCCCTCGAGTCATAAACATCCAGGACACATAACCAACCTTGATACCTAAGCACTCCATTTCCCCCTTCGGAGAAGGCCTCAATAGACTTCTTAAGCACTACTTCTTTCAATTTAACCAAAATAGGATCAAGACCTTGCTTAGACTTCACATCCAACACTAAAGACGATTCGAAACCATTATGAAGCATGAAACCACCCTTGGTGGAATCCACCAGTTGAACACCTAGTTGGGCTAACCTATGAACATCACGAACCAACTCTTTATTTTCTTCATCTACATGAGCCACACTACCCATTGACAATCTACTAAGAGCATCCGCTACCACATTAGCTTTATCGAGGTGATAAAGGACACACATGTCATAATCCTTCAAGAGTTATAGCCACCTTTTTTGGATAAGATTCTATTCCTTTTGACTAAACACATATTCTAGGCTCTTATAATTGGTGAAAACAACCACATGGACCCCATACAAATAATGCCTCCATATTTTTAAGGCAAACACAATCGCCGCTAATTCAAGGTCATGGGTAGGATAATTCTTCTCATGGGTCTTACGTTGCCTTGAAGCATAGGCAATCACCTTACAATTTTGCATAACCACAGATCCCAACCTAACTCTAGAGGCATCACAAATACACCACAAAACCATTCGTACCTTCTGGTAATGTCAACACTGGAGCGGAAGTAAGTCTAGCTTTCAACTATTGGAAACTTTTGTCTCAAGATTCCGACCACACAAACTTATCCTTCTTTTGAGTCAAAGCCATCAAAGGAGAAGCAATTGAGGAAAACCCCTCAACAAATCTTCTATAGCAACCGGCCAAACCCAAAAAGCATCTAATGTCAGAAGGAGTTAAAGGTCTAGGCCAACTTTTGACCTCATTTGTCTTGATAGGGTCTACGTCAATACCCTTACTTAACACTATATGCTCAAGAAAAGCTACGAACCTTAGCCAAAATTCACATTTGCTAAACTTTGCAAAAAGTTGTTGGTCCTTAAGAACTTGCAGCATGATCCTCAAATGATCATTATGCTCCTTCTCACTCCTTGAATAAATCAAAATGTCAACAATAAATACAATCACAAACATATCAAGGTATTGTCTAAACATCCTATTCATGAAGTCCATAAATGTTGCCAGAGCATTAGTTAACCCAAACGGCATTACCAAGAACACATAATGACCATACCGAGTTTGAAAAGCCATCTTCGAAATGTCATCATCATTCACCCTCAATTGGTGATAACCCAAATGAAGATCGATCTTAGAGAAATAACTTGCTCCTTGAAGTTGATCAAACAAGTCGTCTATTCTTGGGAGAGGATATTTGTTCTTAATGGTAACTTTGTTCAAGTATCGATAATCAATACACATACAAAGAGAACCATCATTCTTCCTTACAAACAATACCAGATCACCCCATTGAGAGATACTCGGTCAGATGAAGCCCTTATCCAACAAATCTTTTAATTAATCTTTAAACTCCTTAAGTTCTGCAGGATCCATTCTATAGGGAGGAATAGAGATTGGTTATGTATCTAAGAGAAGGTCAATACCAAAGTCTATTTCCTGCTCAATAGTAATACTGTGTAAATCATTGGGGAAAACTTTTGGAAACTCATTAACTACCGAGACCGACTCAAGAGTAGGGGTTTCAAAATCTACATCCCTTACCCTAACTAAATTATAAATACAACCTTTTGAGATCATCTTCCTAGCTTTTAAACAAGAGACAAACTACCCCTTAGGAATAGAATTTCCCCCTTCTCCTCTAGGACGGGCTCATTTGGAAACTGAAATCTGACCACTCGAGTCCTACAATCTATTGAAGCATAGCAAGAATGCAGCCAATCCATCCCAAGAATGACATCAAAATCTAACATGTCAAGTTCTATCAAGTCTACAAGAGTAACTCTATGGGATAAAGAAACGGGACACTTGCTATAAACCCTATTAGCCACCACAGAATCACCAATAGGAGTAGAGATAGAAAAAGGTTCTAACAATATTTTTGGGAGCACATCAAACTTCATAGCCACAAAAGGTGTTACAAAGGACAAAGTAGCACCGGGATCAAGCAAGGAATATACATCATGTTGAAAAACTTTTAACATACCGGTCACTACATCCGGGGAGCTCTCTTGGTCACCTCGGGTTTGGAGAGAATAAAATTGGTTTTTTTTAGGGCATTGTTATTTGAACCGCTAGGAGGAGCTCGTTTTCCCTCTCTCCCTTTAGCTGCAAGCATGGAGCAATCTCTCATTTTGTGTTCACTCTTCCCGCAACTAAAGCATCCATTGGTGTCGGCTAGGCACTTACCATCATGCTTCTTCCCATATTTAGCATAAGTAGACCTAGCCAAAGAAGAACCACAACCATTTCCTCCTTGAGATTTAGGGTTAGACACCATATCCTTGTTAATCTTAGGTGGAGAATTAGAGGAACCTTGATCGGAAAACCCTTGACAAAACTTAGGATGACCATGTCCATCAAATCTAGCATGTGAGAAATTATCATCACCGGTCTTAGCCCTTTTTACCTCTCTAGACTTTTCCTTGAGTTTCTTCTCTTAGATTTGTTGTGCATGCACCATGAGACGATAAATATCCATGTCACCAATGAGCATGGCGGTACGGCACTCTTTAGCCACCATATTGGACACCCTCAATACAAACTACTCATTCTAGCTCTTGAATCCGCAACCATTGTTGAAGCATATTTGGACAATTGAGTGAACTTTAGAGCATATTCCCTCAGAATCATGTTTTCTTGACGAAGGTTAATGAACTCTAAAACCTTGGCTTCCCTCATCTCAAGGGGAAAGAATCTATCAAGAAAAGCGAATTTGAACATTTCCCATTCAATAGGATCCACTCCCGCCAGTCTAGCCTCCTTCACCTTTCAATTGATAGACGGTCAATTTATCTTTCTCTCCCGAAGTCACTCCCATGATAACAAGTACCTTATAGACCTCATTGATAAACTCTTGAGGATCCTCCGCAACTTTAGAGCCATGAAATTTTGGAGGGTTCATCCTCATAAAATCCCTTACTCTTAAAGCCGATGTGCCCACACTTGGGTTAACTGTGACTACCACCTCTCTATTGGATTGAGTTGTCATGGCTTGGGCTAACACTTGAAAATTTGATCTAAACTCCGCATTTGTAACTTGCTCAACCAAGGGATCGACCGGAGCTTAAAGAGGATCTTGGGGAGGATCTTCTTGATCCACGTTCTCCCTCACATTCCTTCTAGTATACGCCCTTGGAGTAGACATATTCTGAAGAGCATAAGGTAAGGATTAGAAGAGGGACTTTATAGAGCTAAACTCTATAGAACGACTTAAGAGTAATGAAAGAAGTGGAGTTTCCTAATCATCTTGTAGCCTCTCATTCATAAGTGTGGCGCGTTTCACACTCATGAACAAGACTCTACTAGACATGGCTTATGAGACATCATCATAGGATCATTTTAAACCTTGTGCTCTAGTTAACAAGTTTGATACAACCTAAGGGTACCTCTTAGATGTAACATGGCATATAGAACCCCGAAGGACTCCATATAAACCACTTAGAATATCATAACATAAAGTACTAGAATAGTAAAAACATTTAGGTCCAAAAAGAGTTATTATAGAAAAATGTAAGTTTAACTTATGTCTTAACATAGCCATCTATTATAATACAATGAAAGTTGGCCAAGCCCATACATCATGTTCAAAAAGGAAGTACAAAAGTGAAACTACAATAAGTAAAGTCCGTCCTCGAACCCAGGAGGACTCACCAATCTCGGAAAGAGTCAAAGTCCAAGCTCTAGCCACTAGAATGGAAACCCTACCTATCAGACCCTACATTTGGGGAAAATGTAGTCAAGAGTGAGAGTTAGTACAAAAATGTACTAAGTATGATAAATATACATAAAAACATTTAAAACATGCTAAGAAGGATAGTCCATTTCATGACATGCAATTTGACAGATAAAACATAATATAAGAGGGTTAGAAAACACAAGTCAAAACATTATGATCAATGCAAGCTAAATCATCTTTAAGTCTTTGAACACATGAGACATACTACTTTAAGTAACCTTAGTTCATTAGTTATCTTGTTGTGGGAGAATTAGCCTTCACCGACATAGAGACCATGTGAGCTAAAACATGATCACCCAGTGTCTCCCACACCGAAAAAGGTTGTTCTACTTGCCTAAGGTAGAAACATGAACATCTAGATTAAGTGGATCCACTAACTATTCAACCTATGGGGCATATAGTTTAAGGGTTAAGGATATTGCTACTAGAAACTCGGTATCTACTAACGGGAGAGCTTCCATCTCATGAGACTTCTTCTAGAACTCGACCGCTACTAACGGGAGAGCTTCTATACCAATGTCAATATTCATTCAGTGCTAAGCATAATTCCCAAGTAATAGTATTTTCTTACTTATTCTCATTATCCAGGGAAAGACATGTCATCTTGCCAATCCAAGCTAGTTCATTAGGATAGCTCTTATTCATTTATTCAATTAGGTGAGAATAGTCTTTCAACCTAATAATCATTTCTATGTGAGCAAACCTTTTACATCATGGTTGTAAGCATTTTATGAGAAAAATCTTTTAACAACACAACAACAACAACATTGGTACTTCCCTATCAAAGCACCCTTAAAGCATTTATATAGGTTTCATAAGATCATGCATAACTCATATTTTTCCCTTTCAAGGTTCAAAACTAATTTCATTCACCAAGTATAGAGTTCTAACATTAGATAGGGATTTTATCATGAATTCAAGTAATTCTATTACTTTATGCTTTAGATCATAAAACTCCTCATTCATAACCAACACCCAACCCTAGGAGATCACAATTTGGAAAACATAAGGGTTTGCATGGGTTCAGAGGGGAAACATCATAAAAGCATTGTAAGTCATCAATTCATGCATATTTAAACATAATTAAATCATTAGAATCAACAATTAAAAGAACTCATGGTGTTTGAAGAAAACCCTAGCTAATTGGGGAATTCTATTATTTGAAATAGAGGAATTTGGGGACTCCATGGGTGGAAGGAACCCATGGATGAAAGCTATCATACCACACGTCCAATTGCTTATCTTCAATGGAGAATTTGGATCCTTAGCTTCAAACCCTAAATGAATCTTTTTCTTCTTCTTTAAAATCTAGAGAGAATATTTGAGAGGAGGCTTTGGTTTTCTTTTGGGATTTTGGAATAATGAAATAAGTGGGGTGAATTTGGGTTTAGAAAGGCTTATATAGAGGTTATAAATATAGGTAAAACGACATAGTATAGGAACTAACTAATTAGGAAAAGACCCAACTACCCCTAAGTTAAACTGTCAGCTGCCACTAACCCATCTACCCCTAAGTTAAACTACCCCGAGTTGACTGGTGAACTGTGGTTGGTAGTCAGAGACTCTAGCCTTGACCTACGACCACTAGACTAGACCACGAGTCGTCGACCGACCTACGGTCCATAGGTCCCTTTATGGTTCATGTTTGGGACAATTTTTGAGTGACTAATGATGGACCCAGTAGACGGGTCGTGGTTTGACACACAGACCGTCTTGGTGTACCATCAATCAAGATCAGAGTGATATATTTTGGGGATCCAACGACGGACTACACCTACGGTTCGTGGTCCACTCTACAAGCCATGGGTGGCCAGTGTGGATTGGCTGCTGTAGCACCTGGGAAGCTACTATATGCCCTTTTTGAATGCGGGGTATTACAAGTTGCATAAAGGTTCTTATTAATTATTTTACATTCATTCTCTTAGAAATTTACATTATTATAATTATTTCTTACTGCTAGTTATGAGTAGTTAAACTTATAGCGCTATGGAACTTAGAGTAGGAATGATGATAATAGATTGTTTATAAAAAAATATCTTCTCATGAAGGGGTGATCATAGTTTATTAAGGTTTTTTATTACAGATTATTTTTTAATGATTGCAAACATTAAGAACTCTTCCATATTCTAACTTTGAAAAAAGAACTTAAGATTAGAAAAAATGATCATTAATAAGGGTTCAAACTAATAACTTGATATCAAACGAGGATAGTTGACCTGAGGCTTTAATTTTGATGAATAAATAAATTAATTAGACACCCAAGAGCCAACAAGGACATAGAGTGATGTTATCTCAAGTGGGTCGAGACACTTTAGGAGACTCATAGTGTAACACCTCGAAACTGGAAATGTTAGATAGGAAATGAAAAGTTGTAGAATTATTGTTGTATTGATTCCACCAGCCATTATATGGGCCATAGAAATTTATATGGTTCATGGGAACCATTCATAGTTATTGAATGGAAAATCAAGAAAATATAAAATCCCAGACGTCACTTTACGAGTCAATCATACGACTCATAGATGGATTTATGAGTTATAGTTGATCTCGTAGATGGCTTTCAGATTTGAAGGGGTTTTGGTACCTTGAGTTATACGACTAGGTGTATGAATCATGCATTGATAGATGGCTCATGGTCAGCCTATCGTAGTTAACCTTCAGAAAGTTGGTGTTTTCAGTAATCAGAATATGGCTTATCAGTACAGCCCATAGAAGGAAATATGATCCGTACCTGGCTATATGTGGTTCCAAGTGTAAAGATCAAGGCCAAAGTTAGTGCTCCATGTATGAAAGGTTCTACGGCTCTTGGTAATTTTGATGTATTGTGGTTCTTGGTTCGAGTTCAACATCAGAAAGTTGGGTTGTAAAGTAAAGTATTTGATGGATACATGGTACGGTCCGTGGTCTGATGGACGAACCATACATGGGTTCGTAGAGTGATATGGAATTTATTTTTTCAGGGTTATTTGGATCTTTTCCTACGTTTTAATTATTAAACTACATTGTCTCTAACTTATTTTGAAGACCTATAACTGATTTCTAGACTCAAACCCTCCCCCATTCACTCTCATTTTCTTAAACGGAAAAATTCTTTCTCAAGTCCTCTTCTCCAAGCAAGCTAGGGTTTTAAGGATTCCAAGCCTCAATTAAAGATTTCCGTTAGGGCTTTGATCAAGGCATATGGGAAATTCGTCTAAGATTTCCTCTTCACACATTGAGTCCCAAACAAACCTTAAAATCTCTTTTATGATTCCTACCCAAATTCTACGGTTTTATGATTTTCTTATGGGTTCAATTGATTATAAGTTTATTTATCCTTATTGATCATATTATTCATAATTTTATCATATTTCAATGTTGTCAATGATATTTTTATGAACCCCTGCACTACAAATGTTTTATGATTATGAACTAAGGCATATTGATATGCATGCATTATGAATTGAAGAGTTTATGAATCAAGGATGCTTTTCGATAAATAATCAAGCATGTTTTATGCAATTGAATGCTTCTGAATCAAGTTATTCTCATTGTGAAATGTATTCATGATTTAGAGATTTTAGATATGTGTCTCTTCTGATTATGATATAAAATCATGATTTAAGGAGTTATTCTTGTGATTATGAAGTTTATGAGGGATTTGGTATTAGTAGATTATTACCATTTTAAAGTTTATGAATATGATATAATTGTACATATTTTCTATTGAGGGTTTACTTAGCACCGAGTTGACTTTGGAATGAAGGTTCACCCGTTAGTTGAAGTGAAGTTCTTTATAAGAAATTCACTTGTCTTATAACTACCCCTCATAGGATTTAGTCTTAATATACTCTAGCTAGTGGATCCATCTAAGCTCATGATTATAGTCCTTACCTTGGCAAGTAGGACACTCTCATTTTGGTGTGGAAACAGTACGATGAATTCCATGTTATAACTAACATGGTTTATGTGGGTTAACGATATCTCCCACAAAAAATTAAGATTTCCACAAAAGGTTTTGATTAAACTTATGATATGATTTTCAGAATATTACATCGACATTGTACTATGTTTGATAAACTCAACTTATCAGATCATGTCATATTTTACTTGGTCAAGTATTATCATGTTTTCAGATTTATCATGTTATTATGCCTCTATTATGCATCTTTCTTAATGCTAGTACATCTCGAGTTGTAACTACGTATATTTCTTGTGTCTATATTGTTTTATAATATAGGTTCTGGCACTCATCATCTAGATTGTGTTTAGCATAGATTCCATCAGCCTAGCACAACTTTGGTGAGTCCTTATAGTTTGTGGACCTTGCCATTATATATATTTTATGTCTTTTTGTCATGAATCAAAGTACACTGTAGACATGACATGGCAAATATGATCCTGAGAGGCCCTAAACAAGTCACTTGACATAAGCACGACGTACAAAAAGTACAATAAATGAGAATATGTACAATATAGGTCTCAACTCATAAGACGACATAAAAGATATCAAACGAGTACATAAAAGAATACATGGACTATTATCTAATTCTGACAGAAGCCTTCTATCCATAGATGTGACTAGGACAAACTCCTAAGTGACGAACAAAATCGAAAAATTGAAAAGATATTAAAGCAATAAAAGGGCCTTTCCTTAAATGAAGAATCACCAATCCAAGTAGTCAGTAGCTGAGCAATCTCGATTTAACCACGTCCGATAAGAGGAGCGTCAATCCCTATATTATGAAACAATATACGTATAATATATATCAGTACTTTGAATGTACTCAATAGAGGAAATACATAAAATGCAAATATATAAATATGATAATATAGTAAGCTTAAACATGATATGCATGAAAAAGTAAAACGTAGCAAAAGTTTTTGAAGAGAAATCATAAATCTCAAACAAAGTTAATGCAAAGTGAAAACCATTGAAAAAGATTTGATAAGACTTTTAAGGAAAACATAGTTCATTTGTGGGATATTTATTGTTAACCGATAATAAGACCATATGAGTTATATTATCGAATATGGTGTAACCTTTACACCAAAAATGGGGAGTCTACTTATCAAGGTAAGAGCTCTGCATCATTCATTATTACTAAAGTTGATCCACCATCTAGGTCACATAAGATAATTATATGGAGGCATGTAGTTTGGAAACAGAGAATTGCTCGTAAAGACCAAACCTCTTCTAATAGTAAGGCCTCCATTCATAAGTCTTTTCGGTGATAAATAAAACCCAACGGAAGAAGGAGGCAATTAGAATGCTGATAGTATTTGGAGAGCACATTCACTTTATATCAGATGGATGTCAAAAGTGTATTTCTAAATGGGAACCTCCAAGAAGAAGTGTATGCTCACAACCCGAGTTTGAATCAATGATACATTGTCTTGTTTATGTTTTGGAGTTTGTGACCTACTTGAAATAGGTTGGTTTTATACAAATATTATGAAACCACATAATCTTATTTCTTTTTGGACAATTACTTATTATCTGTTTGGAAAGTCATCAGGTAATCGGAATTGATGTCATTATTTGGGTAGTAATTATCAACCTATTAATTACATTGACATGTTTATTTGATGCAGTGTAATTACAGTGTAATTACAAATGTATTGTTTGATTGCACAATTGTAATCATAAGGTTATACTCCCTCCGTCTCATTTTATATGTCATCCCTTTCTATAAATAGTTGGTTCATAATAACTGTCAGTTCATAAAATCAATGCATAAATTAGCATATTGTTCCTTTTTTACCTTTGTAAGTTATTAGTATTGAAAACATACATTTGACCAACTTAGAAAAGTTAAGTAAATGATTCATGTTCATTGGTTAAATTAATTAATCAAAATAAATTAATTCATATTCATTGATTGAAAAATGAAAACTTGAGTTTCAAAAATATTAAATAAGGGTAGAAGGGTAAAGTTACATCATTTCTTAATGCAAGTGCAAAGTAAAAAGGTGACATATAAAATGAGACGGGGGAAGTATTAAATTTTAAGAATAAAAGTTAATTATCTAAAACTAAAAAATTATATTAGACAACTATGAGACTTTATAAATAACTATCTCTTATAGCTAGACTGTCTCCTCTTCTTTTTTTTAACGACTAATATAATATACTTTCGTTTATTAGCATCAAAATGTCAAAATAATGATATTCAATAATATTGAAGTTTTTACTTTGCTATCATAATAAATAGATTTTTTTAAGAGTTGTATGCCATATTTTATCGTTTGTAATTAGCTTACTAAGATAAATATATATCACTACGCTCAAATTCCGAATTCACCTCTCGTTGCTACGTATATGTCATACTATGATGTATGTTTTAATTTGATACGTTTTTCTCCTAAAGCTAGCTACCTCGATCGGTATCATACATTCTCTTATAAAATGAATTCATAGTCCTTTAACTCTTCCCAATGTAAAGATCAAAAGATTTATTATTAGCAATAAATAAAAGGGATTTATTAATTAGTACTCATAAACGAACATTAAGAAAAGTATAATAGCCAATAGAGCAAGGTTGAGATGAGAATCTTATGAACATAAAAACTATTCTGATTCTCCACGTTTGAGCACACAAATACAAATAATTGAGAAGATCCTTATTGTATTTTAATCTAACAAACTATTTATTGACATATCTTCTAAAAGAGAAAGCTGGATTATATATTAATCTTACAAAGTGAGTGGCATATTATGATAAGGAAAGAAGATTACTTAAATATTACTCCTATATTTTTAATAATAATAAAATATAAGGTGTGGGGGTATGGAATTAATGAATTTGGTTTAAGCATATAGTTTCTAGAAAGTGAATATGTTACTCCCCAAAAGGAGACTAGAAGAGAAAAGAAAAAGGAAGTAAACAAACAAATATTTTATTATAATATAATTATATAATATAATATAATATAATATTAGAAAATATTATCATTGACACGTGTTCCACCAAACAAAATCCTTTTCTTCAAAGACTAAAACTCCACCAAAAGCCCTCCGCGACTGCTTCGCCATTGATCACTCTCTAATTATTGTAGGCCCACTCGCATTATCTACTTACCAACGACTTATTATTACTTCTCCATCCTAATTTGTGTGGTATTTTTCAAATTTAAAAATTTAAGTAGATTTATTTTTTTATCGTAACTTTGAAATATTTTGATTTGTTAGCTATTGTGTCTTATAATGATTTTTACATAACTTATAAATATTTTTTATAAAATTCAAAAAATTTGAAAATTTCATGTGCAATTTCTGATCAAACATAAATTGTTTGACTATTAAAAAACGGAAATATCACATAAATTGAGATCCATGAGTATTATTTTTTTATAAAAAAAAAACTTGTAATAATATTCTTTATGTGACCTGGAATTCAAAGTGTCAGCATAAGTTGCCATTTATGTATTGAATATGATTGAGACCAATCCTTTGACCATACTTGTTATGTCAAATCTTGAGGGGACTTCAGCTCTGTTTAGCCCATTCTTCAACATGTTACCTATGAGTCTATATAAGACTATAGTATAGACATTTATTTATCCAATCATTACAATCTTTTTTTTTTGGGTCATATCAATTAAGCAATTCATATATAAAATCTAATTTTAATTTCATTCGAGTTCGTGAACTTGACAAACATTAATCTGAATGACTGATCGTTCGGTGGTATTATTAACCAAATTTGGTCTTCTCCTTTGGCCACTAGTAAAAATCTCGTAAATGTGAATGTTATAATATTTCATGCAATCTTAAAAGGTGAAGCTTGTAATTTCGTATTCCTCAATATAATCTCAATTTATGTGTTACTCTATTCTTCTTCTTTTTTTTCAGTCAATCTACAAAAGAATGACACGGTTTCATATTTAGTAGAATAATAATTTAATTTTATACTTCTCATTTTCCTTTTAATCATGAAATAATTTGCAACACGCAATTATTTATGACTTACTTTAAATTATAAATTCAAAAGTTTTTTTTTTTCATTTTTTAAACTTGATGAATCGTGACTAAACAAACTAAGCACCTCGATATAAATTATAAATTAAAATGGAGGGAGTACATAGTTTGCATGTAAAACTGCTTAACTTTACATAACTCCACTGCATACTTGAATAAAGTATAGTAGTATTTTGCACTAAAAGTATACTCATAGGCATAGCTATGCTAATGGAAGTATTGAAATTAATTGTGAATCACATCTATGTATGGTTAGAATACCGACTTAATATGAACTTTGTTTGCATACTTAATTAACATACCCAAGAAAGGTATTATTCATGCGGGAAACTGAACCCTCACCAACAAAGTGAGAGTTTAGATTGCCAACCAACTGAGCTTATTAAAATGAAGTGATTATTTGTGGTAGTTATATGAATAATATAATTTTATTTTTCTTTGAAAATAAAAATAGATAAGAAAGCAAAGTGAAAATAGAGTAGATAACAAGTTTTGAAAGGGACAGTTTGTTCGTCAAAAGAAGTCCGGGTTTTTAGGATTTATGCGCTTTGACATTTCTAGTGGACGGTGTCTTTTCTTTTATTTCTACAAAAAATTCATCATAATCTTATATTTATGATATATCTTCTTTCTTTTTAACTATATTAAGGTTTTATTAAGATACCATGTACTAAGGATTAAAAATGTTACTACAAATTATTATCCTCTTCTCTTCTTTCTCTTAAGCGTCTTTGACCAAAATTGATGCCACTTTTTTATTATATTTAATTAAACTTTTATTATTATTTTGACCTTATTACTAGCATGCGTATTTCAACTTGTACACGTTAGGTATAGAAATTTCTAGTGTTGGATAGGTGAATATCCACACATTTTCCATTACATTCCGGCCATCTAAGCTTAATTTTAAGATTAATTAACCGCTTCAAATTTATTCTTAATAGGGGCGGTGGGGGGGGGGGGGGGGGGGGCAATTAATTAAGGCAAATTATTGATTAACACCACTAGTTAATATAAATATGTGCATGATTGTCCAAAAAAAAAATACTATGTTAGTTGTCTTTTACTGCTAAACAAAGTCTTATCATGCCTCTTTTGAGTCAAATGTTCGAGAAATATCTTAAGTCCATTTATTGAACTTAAACCAACTACAAAGTCTTGGGTTAATTAAGTCTTTATTTGATGTTTGTTTAACTGAGAAGGAGATCATTATCAATCAGCTTATGAATTTGCTTTTATATTGCAAAAATAACTGATAAATACATATGTGAGGGTATAGGCGAGGGAGAGGGGATACGCTATTTATTCAATATGCACTGATCCCACTTAAATTTGTAAACATGGTTGGTCCGGGCTTACTCTTAGGGGGGCTTGGTTGGGGATAAACAAAATACCGAAAATTATATAACTAAGCTAATACATAGTAATAGTTAATGATACTTCATAATTATAGTTTAACTAAATTATAAAAGACAATTATAGTTAAAAAAAAAATTATACGGCCAGTCCCATATTTTGTATCAAAACGTTTAAGTTTTCTTTTCATCTTTTATACAAATCAAAACACTCTCTTTCCTATCATTTATCACACTCACTAATCTATCTCCTCAAATCTCTCACATTCCTTTTTATAATTTAACCAAATTCAAATTTTGAAAATTTCATTCATTCAATTTTCAAAATTATAATTACACAAGTCCAATATTGTATGATTATACAACTAAATATATTAGGTATTTTGTATATGTATATTTATGTGGTTTAAATATGCTTTATTTGTATATATTTCATAATTTTAAGACACATACTTTATATACTTCAAATACAAATACAAATATGATGTACGTAACAACCTATTTGATTTATACAAAACCTATATTATACAATTTATTCATAAACATATACAAATTACTACATATCATACTGTTTATACAAACTAATATACTTTAACTATAAATTTTTCTTAAAAAAACTCAATTCAATTATATACATATACAATTGTTATATATAATGAGCCGCGTCTTTTTCCTCAAAAAGAAGAAGAGTCATATTAGGTAAGGAATTCTAACTAGATATAACTTAATAAACAATTTGTATAATCAATTAAAAAAAATTGAATTATACAAACGTGAGTCAGTTTAGCCATTAAAACTATAGCTACACTACGTAAATAGGCAAACTCTAGCTAAAGAGGCTTATTATGTTTCCCATCTTAAATATTTTTGAAATTTTCCCAAATCTCTCTTTTTTTTTTCATTAAAAATTTATTAAGCAGAAAATTTAAATCTTGTACCAGTTTAAGACAAAATGGAAATTGCATAGAAAAGTGCTCGTCTTTTTCTCACAATTGATCGGTTTTAGCCATATAGATATCGAAAAAATACATGAAAAAAATGGAATATCGACTAATGCGGACCAATTAAGCTAGCACCAAGTTAGACCTATTTATAGATTCAATAATTTATAATTAATTTTATTATATTGCTAATGTACTTTTTTCTACCCTTTTCATTTTCGACTATTAATTCATATTTTTAATAGAATATTACTCTAACTTTTCAAAAATTTGAAAAAAGAGAGTGCAAAAGTAATTAAAAGGAATAAATAATGTGAGGGTTAGAGTAGAGATGTAAAAAGGTAAAATAATGTTTTTTTAATTTCTTTTATATCAATAAGGTTAAGAAGAATAATAAAACAATACATATGTTTTAAAAATATACTTTTTTATTATAAATGATTAATTTTTCTATGGAAAAAATTTACACAGTTCATTATTGACAAAATTTGATGCCTTATATTTCACTAGCAAAAGCCGCCCCTGACATGACCATATTACTACTGTTTGTGACATTAATTAATTATAGAAACGGTAATTAACGCTCAAGTCAATAATTCAATCATTAATTCTAGCTAGGGGCGTTTTCATATAGGTTTGAATCGGTAATTGATCAAAATCAAAACCAAATCAATTTAAATGGTTTTAAAAATTTTGGTAACTGCAAACTTTATTACCAAATATGTCAATTTGTACAAGATTAGCACTCTGGATTGTCACGACCCAAACGGTGAGTGACACTCACACTAACCCTCCAGTGGTAGAACCATTATTACAACTCAAACTAACAGCTCAACCAAAATATTAAGGCATTTAAGTTACAGAAGCAAGTTAAATGCTAAAGAAAGGAATAGGGAGCTCCCATAAACTCCAAAACAATAGTCTAACAACTAAACAAATGCAAAAAATAACGCCTAGAACCTGAAAGTCAATGTACCAAAACATCTAAAGTTCAACCATAACTCTTAACAAGAAGGGTTACAACCCCAAACTAAACATAAGACTAACTAAAGAACTAATCTAAGTCTAAAATGTGGACATAGACAGAAAGAGAACTTATGGTAGCCCGGAAGAACTGGCTCACCCTTGAATTCGAACGGCGATCACTAATCTTCTAAGAGAGGTATGTCAATAGCCGTTTGAAGATGTCCTGTACTCAACAAAGAAAGAGCAAGTGCAGTGTCAGTGCACAACCACAGTGTACTGGTAGGATCACGCAGCTATCCCACTAAGTGCAACATACATAAGCCATTACAACATAATAATAACATTCATACACTGAACATATACAATATCAACAACATTTACGAACAAGGTACAATTTCAAATTTCTCAAGTTACACAGTTACGACAAGTCAATGGTCCTCTCATGGAACCTAAACCCAAGCTGTTAGCACACCGGAACGTGGTACCCAATCCAATGACTATGCCGGAATATGGCAACCAATCTCATATTTATGTCGGAATGTGGCAACCAATCCAAGTTAGTGTGTCGGAACGCAACACCCAATCCATTCAACAAGTCACAATCACAATCACAATCACAAGTATATTCTTATAATCATACAATCAAGTCATGATTTATGTCATTCATCATTCATATATCTCATTTACAACTAGTATGATCAATAATGCAACATTCGCATACATGCATGTATCATAATGAAGCAAGACAAGCATATATCACACAATTATGAAATCACAATCATCACCTACCTCGAAACAAGCTCGAATTCCTTAAGAAACTTGATTCTTCCCTTTTCAAATTTGTTCCTCTTGTTCATGGTCTGCAAACAATTAATATAATACGGGAATCAATAATCAATAACTAATTACCCAAATTACAAACAATTCTATCAACCCTGGGTCAAACCCATGACCCTATACCAAGATTAGGGCTTTTTCCACCATAATTTCCAGATCAAAACCATCCCCCATCGATAATTACCCATTAGATTACGTTCAATGGATCAAAAATGGATTCAATGAGTTAAAACCTTACCTTTAGCCTCAAGAAAGGTGAAAAACCGTCAAGAAAACACATGGGATCGTCTCCAAACTCCCAAAGTCGAAAAGTGCAGAATAAAGACGTTTTGGGATTTATTTCCAACTTAAATCGCAACTGTCCCCCTATAGCGGTACTCACTTTGCTACAACAACCTTGCCCTGGCTGGAATAATCCCGCCTTGGCGGCTTGTGGAACCAGTGGGTTTATTTAAGAATTCCAAACTCCTATTTCACAACACACCTTCATCCCATGACACTCAGAAAATACCTGTTTGCGCTAAGATCAATTTCGGGAGTTCTACTCGCTCGAATTCAATTTCATAAAATCATACGGGTTCCTTAACATCTTAGATATCTACTCATGTGATAAAATTCATAATTAGATCACCCAAATATTATCAGATTTCTCTAGAATTTAATGACTTCAATTTCATCCAAATCTAGACTAGGTTGGAAAATTCCAAATTACTACAAAAAAGTTTTCCGGCCCAAAAAATTTTCCCATTGGCTTTGCTATAACGATGGAAAAAGGTCGTTACATGGATATGGACATGTTCCACCCTCAGAGTCCTATTAAAACTCAATCAAACTTTTTGTACACTAGTTTAGGGATAAAAATTAAGATTCAACATATATCTTGTTAGTCTAGGTATCATGCTAGTTCTATGATGAATCTCTTGTGTAATTAATCTACTAGTCATGCCTGTGGTCCTTTCTTTTTGTTGGAAAATTCTGAGATTCCTCTCCTGCCATATATGGTACATTGTTGCTGCTAGTGTCATTCTATGAGCATCTTCCATTACAAATTTTCTTGTAGCATGCCCTGTGACCCATTCCAATTCTTCATTCCATCCTTCAAAACCCCTTGTAATGAGTAGCAAGTTGAGCATCTTTTGCCATATTTTTTTTGAGAAGCTACAGGAGAAAAACAAATATTGATGTGTTTCAACTTCTGTCTTACATAATGAACATACATCATCTTCAATTATTCCCCAGTTACTTAGTGTGTCCTTGGTGTACAGCCTTCTATGTATAGTCACATAAAGTGAAAAAACCTATTTAGGACTACAAAGATTGTTGCAAGTCAATCTTCTCCAAGATACCTTATTGTACTCCCCCTTTAGTTCTTGATACATTTTCTTAATGTTGAATTCTATTTCCTCCATTATCTTAGTTATTTGCAATCCCCTCTCTGCTAGCCATTGGCTTGCTTTCAAAATTGTCTTCACAATCCATGATGCTTTCTTGATTTCCACTTCCCATAATTTCCTACCCTTTAGATAAAAGGTATGAACCCATACAATTCATAGTTTATCTTTCTTCTTGCATAGGTTCCACAAATGTTTTAAAATAGATGCTTTGTTCCATACATACATGTCTATGATATTAAGCCCTCCAGCAGCCTGTGGCAAACACAATGTTTCCCATGCTATGAGTGTTTTCCCTTTACCTTGTTTTTCACCATTCCATATAAACCTCTTTCACATGGATTCTATTTTTTGTAAAACTTTCTTAGGCATTAGGAATATATGTGACCAAAATCCTTTCATGGCTAAAAGGACACTATTTACCAACGGGAGCCTTCCTACATAGGATAGGAGTTTAACTATCCATGTAGTGATTTTGCCTATTATTCTGTCATTGAGAGGCTGGCATTGGCTTATTGATAACTTCTTGGAACTCAAAGGCACCCCAAGGTATGTGAATGGAAGATCTCCTATACTAAATCATGTATGCTGCAATATCTTTTATTGTATTTCCTTTGACACTCCACCAAAATACACACAACTCTTCGCCTGATTAGCTATCAATCCATACACCTTTGAAAATTGTTGGAAACATTCATACAAGAAGGTAGTGGAAGCAAAATCTCCTCTACTAAACAACAAGAGATCATCAACAAAGCTTAATTGTATAATGTGTTGTTTGTGGCATCTAGGATGGTATTTGAATGTTGGTTTGGATTTCAGAGTTCAGCAGCATGGTGAGATAATCCATAGCAAGAACAAAAAGATATGGTGATAGGGGATCACCTCGTCTCACCCCTCTCTTTGCTTGGAATACTGTACTAAGACAATCATTTATCATGATTGAATATGATACTATCCTTACACAATTCATTACCTAGCATACAAACTTTTGTGGAACCTACATTCCTACTAAAACCTCCTCTAGAAAGTGCCTTTCCAAGGAATCATATGCCTTCTGCATGTTAATTTTAAACATGCACCTTGGAGAAATTCCTTTCCTTCCATACCCTTTAACCAATTCATAACATTATCATGTAGCATTCTACCAGGTACAAAAGCAGCCTGACTTGGATTCACTAGATTTTCCATTACACTGTGAAGTCTTTGTGTGAGCATTTTTTAAAGGATTTTATACAAGGTAGTGCATCAAGATATAGGCCTATATTCTTTAATTGAGGTAAGGTGTTGTGTTTTAGGAAAAAGAGTGACAACAGTCTTGTTCACAAGACCATACATTTCATTTGTTTGGAAAAAATTTAGGATAGCTACAGTTACCTCCTTCACTATGTCTGGCCAAGCTTTTTGAAAAATTAAACATTAAATCCATCCTCTCCTAGTGCTTTAGAGTCCCCAATGTTGCCTTGACATCATCTTCAGTGAAAGTTTGAATAAGTTTGAGTTGTTGCATCTTGTTGAGTCTGGATCCAACTTTGAATACCTCTAGTTGTGCAGCTGGCATGTGCCTAGTGTTCTACCCTAGTAGCTTTTGTTAGAATCCCACAACTTTCTGCTTTATTTCATTCATTCGTCTGATGATTGTGATATCCTCTTTTGTTATATGGTGATTTGATTCCGTGCCTTCCTGTTCTTCATACTAGCAAAAAAATAAGTAGTGTTAGCATCTTCTTACTTGAGCCATTGCACTCTTGACTTCTGCTTGTATATGCTCTCCTCTATCTGAGTCTATTTTATCAGTTCTATTCTCAGTAGCTTTTCCTATTCTATCATATTTTGATGTTTTGTAACTACCCTCATGTTATTATGCCTATATATAAGCTCCCTCCTAATTCTTTGCACTTTATCAACAAAACTCATAAACTCATGTGTGTTCAATTTCTGCATTTCTCTCCTTATCAATTTTAGGTTCTTCCAGATTTCTTTCAGATCACCTTCTTTTATCTGCCAGCCTGTATGCACCTCTTCCTTGAATTTTTGGTGTTTTCCTAAAAAATTGTAGAATCTGAATGGTATTTTTTGTGTCTCTCTTTGCTCCTCTACTATAAACCCCAAAGGTGAATGATTTTAAAATAGTGACTCCATTGCCATGACTTGTGTTGGCATTATACCCATTCATGCAGTATTGCCTATTGCTTTGTCTATTCTACTATACACATGTCTATTTGTCCGGGTGTATTCCCTTCCTCCTATATGTAATTCTTCTAGATTACAATCCATTAGGCACTCCCTAAAATCTCTGGTCTCTATATCTTGTACTTGATTCCCAACTGGTCTATCCTCATGTGAAAAAATAAAGTTAAAGTCACCCATAATCAACCATGGTTCATTTATATTATTGCTTAGTTGTTTAATTGCTGTCCACAAAGGTAGTCTAGTAGTTATTGTGTGGAGACCATAAACTGCAGTGAATTGAAACTGAATATTACTGTATTTGATCATCACCAGCCCATGAATATATTGGTCTTCATCCTCCTTTTTTAGTAAAATTAACTTTATGAGGATTTCATATCACCTATATCCTCCCTCTCATATTATTACTGTTATTTGTGCACCAGTTCCATCCTGCCAAGTTCTTTCTGATAATATAACTTGCTTTATCAACTCTAACTCTATGCTCATAAATTGCTATAAGTTTAACCTTATTCTTTTTAAGAAACAACCTCAATTATTTGTGTTTAACCTCTTGGATGAAGCCTCTCACATTCCATGTTACTATCATAGAGATATTGGACGTTTTATTAGTACATTCCTACTTCCCCCACCTGTTTCTCCACTATGTTGGCCTTTATTGTAGCTATGTTCCCCTGTTCATTAGTATTAGCAACCTATTTGTCTCTTTTTGTGTTATTCTTATGTCTTACAATTTGTCATCCCCCCGTTCTTGCACTTCATCCCTTTGTTGATGCTCCATCACTTCCTGCATTTGTACTGTATCCTGCCCTATATCATTGTTCTACTCTTTCCCTCTATTAGTAATAGGAACCCATTCTTTTTTCTTACTTGATTCAATCCTTTCTTCTATATTTGTGCATCTGGATTTTTCACACATGATTGTCCTACTTTAAGACATTTCTAGCATAATTTAGGCTTCCATTCAAACCATACTTGTTGTTCTAAGACTTTCCCCTTAGGATCATGCATCTTAATCACTTTCGGCAAGGGTCTTGTGATATCCACTTCAACTAGTATTCTTGCAAATGAAATTCTATTCACTTGGGATGTACATTCATCTGCATAGAGTGGCTTCCCAGGCTACTTTCAATTTTACGTAGTACCACTACATTCCAATAGTTAAGGGGAAGCTTTGGAAGTTTAACCCATAATAGAATAGTGGTCAGTATCTCCTCCTTGAAATTAAATTCAGGCATCCATGGTTTCATTATAATTGGCCTTCGCATTAGATAATGAGGTCCTGAACATAGTACCCTATCCCTCTCTTCCTCATTCGCAAATCTCACCACATAATATTTATCCTTATAGTATAATATTACAGGTTTGATAGTGAAAGTATCTTGTTCAAGTATGAATCTCTCCATAGCTCCTACAGATGGTGCAGTGCTGATGAGTCCATGATTTGGACTCATTTAGGGGTTTATATTGATCAATTTAGTGTCCTCAAATACATATTTTGTCTCAAAAACTTATGTAAATCCTTAAGTTTCAGGTATTTGAGTTGAGAGACAAAGCATGGATGCTATCAAGCAAAAAAGGAGCAAGGTGGTTGAAAGAACAAAGAAATGAAGGTTTGAGGATCACCTAATGCATAAAGCAGGTTGCCGAATGGCCTTCATCTCACCCAAAGTTCCAGTGTGCTGAGCCTTGAAGAAAAAGATTAAGTTGGCGATGAAAGGGAGCAGTCGGCGCGTCGCCGAACAGTTCTGCTAAGCAACACCATATCGCCCAATGATTCAAAACGTGAAGATGGTGAAGGCAAAAACTGAAAGGTGATGAACCGGACCAAAGGGTGTATATATCGGCGATCCCGACTAATTACGCCGAGTGGTCCTTCGCAGCACAAATTTTTGAAAACTATAAATACCCATTTATATCTGTTGGTTAGTATCAAGTTGTAGTGAATTATTACTGATTTTTAGAATATTTCAGTTTGAGTTCTTAGAGTTTTTGAGAGACATTGTTCTTGAGCTTTGAAGGTTTTGAAGTTTTTCATCTCCAAGAAATTAGAAGTGGGCATCAAAGAATCTTCATCTTAAACATGTTTAAAGACATTATTTATCGTACCTATTTGATGGAAACACTTTTAGGTATCGATTTCTATCTCTTTTTCAATTCTTGGGGTGTGATTATATGAATATGGGTTAAATTTACTGTTGGGTATTGCTCATTGTTAGTCTATTTGTTGTTTAAATGTGATTTCGTTTAGTAGTTATGTTTGAAATTAATGGGATTGTAGTTTCAAATACGATTTCATCTTAGTGCTTTTGGCTTGCTCGAGAAAGAGGTTTTAAAACCAAAACTACTAAATTGATAGTCTGTGGTTATTGGGTCATCATGGGTTCAGCTCGAGGGAGTGAACCCTAGACTTCTCCCACACATTTAGCTCGAGAAAGTGGATGGTCTAAGGTGAAGGTTATGCTTAATTGTTGCAACTAGGTGTTCGAGAGAAACTGAGTTGATTTGGGGTAAGTTGTTCGAGAGAAAATTTACCCCCACTAAAGTCTAGCTTAGTTACAAATGTTCAACAATTTCCTATCAACAACATTTACCCGGCTATTTATTTTATCCCATATTCCTATCACATCTCAAGAATCATGTCTCCCTATCTCGCATCTTTATATTTTTTTCTAGTTTTGGTTTATTAGTTTAATACAAACCCCCCATTGATAATTGACATTTGTATCACTTTTTGATTTAATATGTTTGTTTCCGTTAATGTTTATAGCTATGACTGATTAGAACTAAGTTTTACTTTTCTATTTAATTCTCAATTACTAACCGCTCCACTGGGACTCGACCCCAACCCATTTGATTGGGTTATATTACTACACGCGACCTTTGACACTTGAATTGGAAGTTGTGTCTTTAATTACGTCAAACATCAAAATGACGCTGCTACCGGGGAGTGGTGTTAATTGAGAATTTTTAGTTAAGTTGAATTTTGTTCTTGTTAGTTGTAGTTCTACTTACTTAATTTTTAGCTTTGTTTTACTTGTTTGTGTTGAAAACAGGAAGTATGAGCGTGAACGACAGCAATGGCAGCTAAGTAGGCCATCAAGACGACATCATAAATCTCAACGATGTCAACGAGCCTCATGTTAATGCCCCTATCTCATGGGCAGTATTGGTGTCATTCGCTTACCTCCGACCAAAGGGAATGCGATGTTCCACATCACGAGTACTATGTTGCAACTCTTGCAACTAAAAGGGCTTTTTAGTGGTTTGGCTCATGAGGATCCCCATAGGCACATTAGAAACTTCGTGTATGTATGCAAACCATTCTCCTTCAAGAATATCTCCCAAGAATCAGTCTGATGTGAGGCGTGCAAGTGGTTGACTGAGTTGTCACGTGAATCAATCACTTCGTGGGAGGAGTTGGTCACCGCATTTCAAGTGTGATTTTTCCCTTCTTCGAAGATGATGACTCTTTGGGACTACATTCAGAGATTCAAGCATCTAGAAGGCGAGACTATCCATGAAACTTGGTTGTGATTCAAAAAGTTGGTGCTTCAATGCCCAACCCATGGCTTGCCTAATAACGTGTTGTTGCAGTATTTTTACCGGAGTCTAGATTCGGTAAATAAAGGTGGTGCTGACCAACTTTCTCTGGGAGGTCTGATGCAACAACCTTATGTGATAGTTGCTCAGCTCTTGGATGGCATGACTACAATAAACAAGGCGTGGTATACCAGTGAAGACCAGGTCTCCCCTCTCACGTTCATGTTAACTAAGGAACAAACGGAGAAGGACCAAGAGAGGGACCAAAACATGTCCAGGATCAAGACACAACTTGATATTTTTTCTAAAAATGTCATGGGAGTTGGTGCTCGAAGTGTCAATGTTTTGGGTATCGGGTGTGCTAATCCGAATGAGTCTAAGTTTGAAGCCTTATATAATGAAGAGATAAATTTCCTAGCCAAACAAGGCAGTGGCTATCGTTCAAACTACCCGAGGCAGGGTGGTAACTAATGTTGGGCTAGGGATGAAGGTTGGAAAGATCGAGATCGTGAATAGAGGGATCGTAATCTGAATTGGAATAATGGGGAGAATGATAGGTATGTGCCACCCCACGAGCGGCAAAAGCCAAAAGAATCAGAAGGTGGTTGGTCTGAGGATATGCTTTCTCGTATCCTCAACAAAGTTGAAGGGTCAGACAAGATTTTAAAGGAAATGAAAGAAGATGTGTCTACCCTTAGCCAAACCATCACCTTCTATTCAGTGTCGATCAAGCAGTTGGAGACCCAAATGGGTCATGTATTGTCTCTTCTCAACTCGAGACAACAGAGGGGTTTGCCTAGTGATACTAAGTCTAACCCCAAGAATGAGTTTTGAAGGTGGACTTGCGTCATGCCACAATGTTAACTAAGGCACTACTTAGGAGGCAACCCAAGACCCCTTATTTCTTTTTTTTGTTTTGATAAAATAATGGTGTGTTGATTGTGTAGGTGGAAGTGTGGAAAGTTTTCGAAAAGTGCAGATTGGCGACCATTAGGTCCATTCAACTAATCACCAAGAAGGTCGGTGACCCCAATCTAAACCACTGTCAGACTCAAGACAATTTTGCATTGGAGTCTGTAAAACTCGACGAGCTCAAGAAATTATTGGTAAATCGATGACCATGTCGCCGATCCCAATGGAGACCGCCGTTTGGACTCCCACAATAACTGGAGGTCCTTTAATGTTTGGTGAGGTGAATGACCACTCAGCATGTCGCCGAGTGGCTCGGCGAGCACGACTAATGTAGTCGAATGGACGTGAACCGGACGATTTTCCTGGCCAAAGGTTTAAAAGTTTCAAATTCATTCACTTTCCCTCACTTTTTATCTTCTCAAGCTCACACCCGCACTCTAGTGTCTATATTTATTGCATTTTAAGAGTATTTTAGTCATTGATTGGTGCTCGGATTGTGGATTACTTTTCCACCTAGCATTTCAATTTTCAATAGTCGGTATCAAAGGTTGGTTTTCCAAGCCCTGCGATTATTTTATTGCAATTGTACTCAGTTGCAATGATCTTATTGTGTTGTCGTGTGCTGGGGCTCTCTAATAGAATTAATATGTTTGAATGCCTGATTTAATTTAATAATCTTGCCCATAATGTTTTAATTGTCGTAATCCTGTAGTTTTATGCTTAAAATGAAGTAATTTAACGGGTTTATGCTTGAGTGTTATGGTCTGAGCTTAATTTAACTAGTGCATGCTTTGATTTTGTTTTCAAGGTTTGCGGGGTTGAAGTCGAGAAGTTGGGTTAAATATAGGCGCGTTGGGTCATTTGGCGAGTTGGTTCGAGCTCGCTAAACCACTCGGTGGGTCGCCTAATGTCCCCATCTCACCTTTAATTTCATGTTTTATTTGATTATTGGTTCTGTAACTTTCGACGAGAAGCCTGAGGTCACCGAAGGAACTCGGCGACTCGTCGAAAGTCTTTTTGATCGCCCTTGTCTGCACCCCTGAACCCTATTTACACTGTAATTTTTGGCGGGCTAACCCAGCTCACCAAAGCAACTCGGCGACCCACTAATTGTTTTTGTCTGCGCCTAATTCTCTGTGTTTTTGTTTGGATATTTCCTAACTTCTCCTCAAGGTTTTGCAGACATGACTAGATCAAAAGCAGCTGAAAGAATAATACCAGTCCAAGAGAAGACTAAGGGGATTACGATAAATGAGGATGCAGCTATATCCAAAGGCAAAGCTACAAAATTTCCCACAAAAGGTGGGAAAGGAAAGGTCAAGAGTTCCACGTCTGACAGAAAGACAACTATCAGAGATTTTAATGTTCCTTCATGAGCCCTAGGATTTTGTGCAGCTGTGCATGTCTTTCTAGAGGACTTGCATGTGACCGCCCCTAGTGGATCTGGCACTGTCGTTCCTCCTGAAGTGACCCCGAGCACTGATCCTCAGATTCAGAGTGATGCATTGGGCACTGATCCCCAAACGGATGGAGCGATTATGTAGACAGGACCTCTCTTTACCTCCATCTCTGCCTTACTTTATTTCGACTTGTGGATGTTTTTTAATTTGCATATGAGGACAAATGTTTTTATTTGTAATGGGGTAAGGCCCATATTTTGTTACTCCATTTTGTTTATATATTGGTCTTTGAGCTAAATTCGTGCTATACAATGCTTTTTGTGGAAGGTTTGAGCTTATGGCTCCTTGCTTTTAATTATAAATGATTTTTGATACTTCCAAAAAAATTTGCCACCTTTTGTATGTGTTGAATGTGGTTGTTCTCTTGCAAATTTGAGTACCAATTTTGATTAATATCGATGACTCGAATAGTGCTCATAATCGAACATAAATGAATGTGTGACTACAACGAGGCTAATTAAAGTTACATAGACAATATGTGAACTCTTTGCATCTCGTTGTGACTAGCCAATTATCAAATCGAGTCTCTTGTGATGAACATTTCACACTAGTGAAAGTGTGGAGTCTTGTTTGACTTTGGTGTCAATGCCTTGTGTGATGAGCTTACTGTGAACCATTCATGATGACACCTAGAATTTGCCCCGTTGGTTCGGTTGAAGAAGTAATGCAATTTCTTGAGATGATCTTAGGCAACTTTAAAGAGTGTGAACCAATTTGAAAGTATACCTTTTTTGCGGCTTACCTTGTGAGTGTGTGACACTCTTTTGAGTACCCTTTGAGCCCAAACCTTTTCTTGGAAGAAACTTGATAACATTGCTACCTTTTATTAACCCATTACCCATAATCCTCATGATTTGTGGTTTGTTTGAATAACCAACTTAGGCCAAAAGCCTAAGTTGGGGGTGTGGTGAAAAGAGAAGGCAAATCAAGTAAGTGCAAAGAAGTCCCTTATGCCCGTGTTTTGAGAAAAATGGAACCCCTCCATATAATAAAAAAAGATTGAAAAAGAAAAAGAAAGAAAAAGTTATGAAATAAAGTTGTGGAAATACAAAGAAAATGGGGTTCGTAATGGCTCATGGAAGATGAATAAGAGGTGGCTTTTAAGTTTGAATGAAATTGATAAAGAAAAGGAAAGAAGGTGTTTTTCACATCACATTTCATGAGGATTTTCAGCGTATAAGCCTAAATGACCATACCATTACACTCAACTCCATTACAAGCCTCGAAAAGACCTTTTTGATCTTGAATGAGCTGAAGCAATAGTCATTGGAAAATAAGGGCAAACTTATGGGTGATTTCATGTATTGTGTTTATGAGTGTGAGTGTTGATCTTGATTCCAGAGCTTTAAAGGATTGAATCATTGTGTGTGAATATGAAATCATTCTTTGTGTGAGGGCATTTAAATACCTTTGTTGAGTTCGAAATTGCATTTGCAGCAAGTATAGTTAGCTTGAGATTCTTTGATAATGGTGTGTCACAACTTGAGTCTTTGAGTACAAAATTGATCCTTGCATGAGTAAGTTGAGTCTTGTGTGTACATTCATGATTGAGTCTTGTGTAGCACTGTTTGAGATATCCTTTTTGAACTATTGAACTTCAATTTTACTTGAGGACAAGCAAAATTTTAAGTTGGTGGTGTTGATGAGTCCACAATTTGGACTCATTTAGGGCTTTAATTTGATCAATTTAGTGTCCTCAAATGCATATTTTGTCTCAATAACTAATGTAAATCCTTAAGTTTCAGGTATTTGAGTTGAGAGACAAAGCATAGACGCTATCAAGCAAAAAAGGAACAAGGTGACTGAAAGAGCGAAGAAATGAAAGCCTGAGGATCGCCTAATGCATTAGGCGAGTTGCCAAATGGCCTTAACCTCGCACAAAGTTCCAGTGTGCTGAGCCCTGAAGGAAAAAATCAAGTTGGCGATGAAAGGGAGCAGTCGGTACGTCGCCAAACAGCTCTGTGAAGCAACACCATATTGTCCAATTATTCAAAATGCGAAGATGTTGAAGGCAAAAGTTGAAAGGCGATGAGCCAGACGAAAGGGCAAATGCATCAGCAATCCTGACTAACTGAGCCTAGTGGTCCTTCGCAACACAAATTTTTGAAAACTATAAATACCCATTTAAATCTGTAGTCTATTATAAAGTTGTAGCGAATTATTACTGACTTTTAGAATATTTCAGTTTGAGTTCTTAGAGTTTTTAGAAGACATTATTCTTGAGCTTTAAAGGTTTTGAAAGTTTTCATCTCTAAGAAATTGGAAGTCGGCATCAAAGAATCTTCATCTTAGACGTGTTTAAATACATTATTTATCGTACCCATATGATGGAAACACTTTTAGGTATCAATTTCTATCTCTTTTTCATATCTAGCTAAAATCTCAATTCTTGGGGTGTGATTATGTGACTATGAGTTAAATTTACTGTTGGGTATTGCTCATTGTTAGTCTATTTGTTGTTTAAATGTGATTTTGTTTAGTAGTTGTGTTTGAACTTAATGGGATTGTAGTTGCAAATACAATTTCATCTTAGTGTTTTTGGCTTGCTCGAGAGAGATGTTTTAAAACCAAAACTACTAAATTAATAGTCTGTGGTTATTGGGTCATCATGGGTTCAGCTCGAGAGAGTGAACCCTAGACCTTCTCCCATGCATTTAGCTCGAGAGTGTGAATAGGCTAAGGTGAAGGTTGTGTTGAATTGTTGCAACTCGCTGTTCGAGAGAAATCAAATTGATTCGGGGTAAGTTGTTCGAGAGAAAATTTACCCCCACTAAAGTCTAGCTTAGTTACAAATGTTCAGCAATTTACTATCAATACCATTTACCCGGTTGTTTGTTTTATCCCATATTCCTATCATATCCCAAGAATCTCGTCTCCCTATCTCGCATCTTTATATTTTATGCCTTTTTTGGTTTATTACTTGAATACAAAACCCCTATTGATAATTGACATTCTTGTCACTTTTTGATTTATTATGTTTGTTTTCGTTAATGTTTGTAGTTATGATTGATTAGAACTAAGTTTTACTTTTCTATTTAATTCTCGATTACTAACCGCTCCCTTGGGACTCGATCCCAACCCATTTGGTTGGGTTATATTACTACATGTGATTGTTAACACTTGAATTGGAAGTTGTGTCTTTGATTACGTCAAACATCAAGTGCCTACCACATACACAACAATTGAAGAAGCCCATTTTTCATTATCTCTAGCCATATCCTCCTCCAAAATTTTTACTACTTTCTCTCCATCAATAATTATTGGGGAAATATAGTTGAGATTCATACCTTTCGTTGCCAGTCGATTAGTAGCAAATAGATTGGCCCAAGGTGTCATTGTTGTTACCCCATTTAGCTCAAGTTTCCTCTAAGTTGTTACTAAGGGTTTTGCCTGCGTTACTGTACCATTGGTTCCTATCGGAGTTTGGGTTTGCCCAGCTCCACTTCCACTCTTCTTAGCTAATTCCGGCCATTGCTCCCTATTCAGTGTCTCTTTCTCCTTACTTGTTCCGATTGAAACTCCTTTAGGTGTTTGTAGTTGGGGTTTTGTAATATTCCTCCTATCAGTTTGTGATGTGCCTGCACTTGAACTACTCGCAATAACCTGAGTAATTTCTTCCTCGCAATTTTGCTGTGTCTCCCTGCGTGGTCGTCCTCTCCCCATTCCGGTGAAGTGCACACTAACGTGCGCGAAAGCTCAAAGAGTTAAAAAAAAATTGTTGCTTACTTTGCCTTTGATTATAAGAATTTGTGTACTAGAACTTAATTAAATGGTTTTAAAATTATCAAAATCAAATCAAATGTAATTATATTTATCGGTTTTGGTTCGATGTGATTTGGTTATTAATCATGCAAACAAAATATAAAAATTCAAAACGTAAAAAAGTGATAACAATTCATTCAAAACGAAAAATAGTTAGAATGACTCACTTTTCAATATTTTCGATCATTGAATTTACTATGAATAAAGCATAAAAATTCACTACTTTGACCAAGAAGGAAGAGATAGTCTGACAAAGAATTAAGACACTCATATACATGAAACCAAAAGATAAATTGAGCACTTTTGTTTTCATAAGAAATTAGAAATAAATTTTGATAAAGACATATATAAGATCTTTATAATTATTTGTAAAAAAATACATGTATGTATAATAATAATTTATATATATATAATTTATCGATTCGGTTATTTCTTCGATTCTTTTCGAAGAAAATCATAACCAAATCAAATATTATCGATTTAAAAAAATGTAAAATAAAACCAAACCAAATCCAAATAAAGTGAAATTATTTAATTGATTTGATTCGAATTTTATCCAAACCGTAAACACTTCTAATTCTAGCACAAAAGTTCTTGAGAAAGATGAATAAGAATTTATCTTCTAGAAACTATTACCAAGTCGGGCCAGTAATAAACTACTTATCTTGTGGCAAATTTATAAATTATACTCCCTTTTTTCATATTCACTTTCAAATATTTTCTAATTTGATTTTCCTTTTTCATTTCTGTTTGTATATTGACAAGCAAAATATACAAATCACAACCTCCATAGAAAACAAAATTATAGTTACTGAACGCAATTACGAAAACTATAACTATAAGACTTATTATATCTATTTTCTTTGCTATTTCTGAAATATTCATTTTCTTTTATCCGTGAATCCTATGCCTACACAACTTACTAATAATTGTTAATCTTTCTTTCGTAGGTGAATCTCGATGTCTATTCCTAGCTAATGAAGAAAGGGTTGTCCTCCCTCTCAATCAATGTTGTTCTCCTCTATTTCCTTCTTTCGGTGGTTGTGCGAGTCCGTTCTTCGTCCTAACCACAGGGATCCCTTCCTGCTTATCCACCCATCGTAAATGATTACTAACGAACTTGGAATACGAATGAGATCAAAAAGGCCATCATTGGGGCAAACGATGCAATAGCTTCGGTTAGAGCAAAGCCCAAAATGGCATAACCAAATAATTGTTTTGCCATTGTTAGGATAAGAACCTTAAGATAATATGGCCTTTAATTAATCTGTAATCATTATTCCAGGAAAAAATCACCCCATTTATCTATTTAAGGCTTAATATTGCAGCCTTTAGATGTACTTTTTTTATATTACTACTTATAACAGTTTAATTACAAGTATTAACAGGTTAGTTTTAATTTATAATTTAATTTGTTTTATTTATTTAATTAGTTATTATTTTTATAATTACATTATAATTAATAAGTAAGATAAATAACATTAATATTAGAAAATCAATTGCCATTATCTCTTACACCATTTTAGACATAACATTAATATTAGAGAATCAATTGTCATTATCTCTTACACCATTTTACGGATTTTTTTCCATATTTCACACAGCAAACTCCACGCCCCCACCCTCACGTTTCTCTTTTACATAGAACTAACTTTTTCTCTCTCACCATCTTCAACGTTCGTCTTCTTCATTCAAAAAGAAAATCAGTAGAACTCTTCCACATTTATATGATTTAAAGGTGGAATGAAATCTACACACGAAGAATATGGAGAAAGTAGTTGATAAACTTGCCACAATTATACCATTGTTTTTAGCTAGCACAGGATTTTATGGTACAAGACTCGACCTCTATTCCAATAAACTACTAGCATATGTTGACAAGCCCTAATCCAAGCTCAAAGTTGTATTTATAAAGAATGTGCCTCAAAAAGATCCAAACTCAAAGTATGTATTAATATCTTATTGTGTTTTGTTCATAACAAATAATTCACTTTCCTTCTCAATTTTTTTCTTCAATGTTATTTCAGCGATTGTGGACTACACGCATGTCTACCTTCTAAATATATTAGCAATGGAGTTTTTGATATGAGTCTCATCCACATTGATGCAAAGTACCACCATAAAAGGTACGCCACAATCATGTGGCAATATGGAAGAAGCAAGAACGTTGATGGCACAATTAGTGAGAGTGAAGTAATTGGAATGGTTGCTAGCAAATTTGGTGGACCCTGCATAGCAAAAGAACATGCTTTCGGATACTACCAATTATCCTAAACGAAGACCAAGAAAATGACCTTTGAAATACTTGTTTGTAGTTTAAACTTTTAATTATTACATGTTTTGATTTTGAATGATGTATATTTCTTTTGCTACAGTTTTTGGCAACAATATATTATATTCATTGTTTTACATTGTCAGATTTATACCAATTGGATATCAATTTCATACAATTTTTAATTCTAGTCTTTGTTTTAAAATTTCAAGTTGGATACCAAGTGACTTGTTTTAGATTGTCTAATTTGGTTGAAATATCAATTACATTTTATTTTTTTCCATTTGTCAGTGAAATATCTATTGAATACCAATTGGATACTAATTTGGTTGAAATCTCAATTACATGTTGGTTTTTCAATTTTTTCAATGAGATATCAGTTGGATACAACATTAACTTGTTTTAGGCTGACTAATTTAGTTGAAATCTCAATTACATGTTGATTTTTTAATTTTTCCATGGGATATCAGTTGGATACCAAATTTATACCAATTGAATACAAAATTAACTTGTTTTAGGCTGACTAATTTAGTTGAAATCTCAATTACATGTTTTTTTCAATTTTTCCAATGGGTTATTAGTTTGATACCAAATGTATACTAATTGGGTACACACTTAACTAGTTTTAGGCTGGTTAAGTTAGTTGAAATCTCATTTACGTGTTTTTTCAATTTTTCCAATTGGATATCAGTTAAATGCTAAATGTATACCAATTGGGTACAACATCAACTAGTTTTAGGTTGACTAATTCGGTAGAAATCTTAATTACATGTTATTTTTCAATTTTTTCAATGAGATATCAGTTCATACCAAATGTACAATTTGGATAAACCATTAACTAGTTTTAGGTTGACTATTTCAGTTGAAATCTCAATTCGATGTTGTTTTTTCAATTTTACCACTGGACATCAATTTGATACCAAATGCATACCAATTTCATACTAAGATTTGACTTAATTTTTCCAATTGATATCAATTGCATACCAGCATTATCTAATTTTTTACTATACATTTAAAAAACACTGAATACACAAATGATTAATTAGTACACATAATAAATGTTCTAAATATATAAGTCATTAACTTAAAAGATAAAATAAATCAAAACATGCGGTTTTCAAAATAAAACAACCAAATCAAAATAAAAATAAATCATGTCTCTTTTTTTAGCAGGGTAATTTGAACATGTCTTCCTGTTGTGTCCCCCGATGACATGTATTGCACGTAACCTTAAACCTCTTGAATTTCAAATCAGCAAATCCTTTGCAGCATTCAAATTGTGGTCTCCCTACAGTCTTTTGAACCAGGTGACAATAACTTATGCTTCGACACCTTTTGAATTGCATATTTTCCTCTTCCATCATAAATTATTGTGTCGATATTACAATATAGAAAAGTACATGTTACTTTTATACATATGTTATATCAGTATACAAATTTCATACCATTTTTATGCATACTTTCTATACCTATTTTATGCCAAAAGTAAACACTGATTCATACAATATTCATGCCAAAAAGAATATAAAATCATACAATTTATAACTAGTAATTGTCTTTTCTTAAACAAATACTATACCAATTTCATCCCACTATTATGCATAATTTCATATCAGTATAATGCTAAAAATAAAAATTGAATGATACCAGATTTATGCCATAAAAACTATAAATTTTCATACAAATTTGATTTTACTACTATACCAATTTCATACAAAATTTACGTCAATTTTTATGCCGAAATTTCATCCCAAAAAATCAATAATGGTTCATACAAAGAATGAACAAATTTAGTTATAGACATTTTTAATCAGTATTCATTCACAAATTAGTAGTGTACAAATTATCAATTGTCGTACATGTCTGGTATTAGTAGTATACAAATTCAAAAAAAAAATCTCTAGATTTTTAACCAAAAACATATCATTCAGACAATATACCAAACTTCATACCCTAAAACAGATTTCATAAAAAACAAACATTTCACACCAACTTAATACACATTTCATACAAATAATCATACTTCTTACTCATATTTTTTACACGATACTGAATAATTTTTCAGACCATTTAGTTCAATATTCTCACACAAATTTATACACAATCGTCAATACTTATTCATAGCAATATCATTCTAAAACAGTCTACAATAATTCACACCATAACAGACATTATATAAAAAATAACTTTCACATTTCACACCAAATTAATACACTTTTCATACAAAACTTCTTGCTTCTTACTAATATTTTTTACACAATAGTGAATCCACTTTAATACCAATTTTATTCCATTTACACAAACAACTTCATTCCTACCTATACATTTTATTTATATTTTTAGAAAACAAAAACAACATTCCATATTATAATTTTAATTTGCATACCGAATTTCATACTTTAATCTCATTATTATCAAATTGACTAAAGAAATACCCGTTTATTAACTATGTTACAATAAATTTCATACTTTTTCCCCACAGATTTCATAACTTTACAACAATAAAAGTACTACTCATTCATATATTAAGCCAATTTCGTACTAATGCCTAATTTTTACAGTATACAAAATAACAAAAAATAAAAAAAACACGTACCAATAAAATCAATAACTACAGTTTCAAAAAAATTATTACTCATTATCAACAAAATGCGTTGTTTATACAAATAACATCACAACTTAAATCTAATGACGATTTACAAAAAGAAAATCACAAAATATGATTTACAGTTTCATTGCTCAATTTTTTTTTTCATTTCATTGAAATACAAATACAAAAAATAAACCATAAAAAATACTAACTTGAAGGATCCCATCTTCCACTATACATGTTTAATTAATATAAATAAGTAGTTGTCCATCACAACAAAATCAAGATTTTTCAAACAAAAAAAAACTTGAATTAATTGTCAGTGATAAGATTTTTGAAAAAAAATCGAAGAGAGAGTAACGTGAAAGAAAATGGTAATTAATTTTAACAAATTAGATTGAAATAAGGAAACTAAATATTCTTAATTAGTTTGAATTTCTTTAATTTATGCTAATTAGTAATTATCTTCAATCAATTCAAATTTAATTAACACACATATTTCTCTTTTTTTACCTTTATTTCTTCAGAAACGAATTATTATTTATTTTTTTTTATCTTTTTAGTTTTTTCAAAACAAATTTTTACAATTATTAAAAAAAACTTTTTTTTAAAGAAACTGTTGCAACCTAAAATTTTTTATTGTTACAATTTAAAAGTTTAATTCTACTACTATAACTACTTGAAAAATATTAGTCTAATAGATGTCATATATGAAATTATCACTTATCCCAGCATGAGACAAACTATCAAATTATTAATGAATTACACAACCTTTAATTGGCAGAAACATATATATCGTTCTCACGTGCATCTTTAGGGATGATTTTTTCCCTTTACCCTCCTTTTTTTAAGGAATTATTAGTCTTATGAATAACTAGATTATTTGAACCTAAATGCACAAAAGGAAGAAAAAGCCACCAAAGCTAAACCCACCAAAAATTGTCTCATTACTGAGACACACGTTTCCTCTTTTAAGTTCAATTCTAACATTAAAATATTGGCAGATGTTTCCTCTAATCTAAACCATTAATAGTACAATTATTTTTATTATACTATTTAATTACACCCTATGCATAAAATTATCAAGCGTGTTGTTTGCGCACTACGCTAGGCCTTTATCACTTAGTTGAATAATTTTGATTTGATTGTTCAATAGACACTATTTTGGGACCCTTATTATTATCCTGTTTTTTAAAACTAAATTATCTAGTTCGCAATACTTCATTAATGAAGAACGATATATATATATATATATATATATATATATATATATATATATATATATAAGTAATGAACACTAATATATATTTGAAATTAGAGATGAATAAATTATATAGTTAAATAATAAAATGCATTATTTATTCTATTTATTAATAATTCACCACAAAATTTTATTAGCTACGAATAATTTACCAATGAAATTTATAACTAATTTTCGTATTTTATTTTTTGTAGTGGGGATGCATACTTAAGGAAAAATAATTAATATATCCTAAATTCAGAGTACAATTTTATTGTTATTGACACAAATATCTATAGTACGCACAAACCAAATAAATTAACTAAAACAAAAATAGGTAAATTTACCATTTTGTGCTCATTAAAACGAAAACATGTTCAACTTGATTTATGCTTTGATTAAACTATTTTTTATTGAATATATTACCTTCTTTAAGGATATCAATCCACGTATGTTATAAATGTAGTGAACATTTCAAATTTTGATAGGGGGAAGTTAATTATTTTTTTTACAATATTTGTCAGTATTCCGTATGGCTTAGAAACATTTTTTTTGGTTTTCCCATATTGAAGCCTGACTAAATTAGAATTGGCGTCAGGAAGTTTCACATTAAGGGGTAAAGCACTTACTAACAAAAGCAACTCCTTACCCAAGGGGCTCGAACCCGAGACCTATTGGTTAAGGATGAAGGAGTACTTACCACGAGGTTAAGAATTGAAACTCAATTCAATATTTGGGATTATAAATTAGTCAGGTCTGTGCACATTTTAAATTTAAAATCATGTAAAATTTAAAAGTTTTATTTATTTATTAAACTTTTAACTTAATTAAATTAAGACACTTATGAGTTGTTTAGTTAAAAACAAGATATCTCAAAATTAATTATTCGAATATCCATAATGAAATAACTTAATTATTTTATCACTTTAATATAAATGATAGAGTAAGTTATTTTAAACTAGACAACAAAATAAATATCAAAATTTTATTTTTAAATTATTTTTTATCCTATGACTATTTATTTTTATCTATCACTCCAAAATAGGGATTGAGGGAGCAAGAGATTGTAAGATTTATGTAGTTGTAGAAGATACATTTTTAGAGTTGTGTTGAATTGAAATGAGATTTCCACGTGTAGAAACAACAAGGGCTGCTGGTAGAGTCTTTACACGTTGTGATTGACTGTCTTGATGGAGATTGGAGACTCCCCTCCACTGCTCCATCACTAGCGAACCTTTTTGGGGAAAAGATAGCTTCGACAAGACGGACCATGGAATTTATTGAACCAGGATCTATCACTATGAATTTGACAAATGTCTACTACTAATCTCTTTTATTATCATACTTAATCTACTTTAATCATAACACGTGTTTTTTGTCCTCACATAATAATAGTAAAAGTGATTTATTTTTATTTTTAGTCTGTTTATAAAATGATCTATTTTTTCTTTCTGACAATATTTTAACGTTAATATTTTACGTGATATGTTTAAAACTAAAAAATTAAAAAATAATTTTAATACTTTTATTATAACTTTAATTTAAAATCATAAGACTGAAAAATATTCTTTATTTTCTTAAACTTTCAATTTTTTTAAACGAAGAAAGTACCACAGGTAATTAGCCATAAAAGTTACGTTCTTATGTTGCTAAAATCAATGCTCTTTCCATTTGTAGTTAATCTACATATGTACTGGAGGGGACCAGTAATCCACTACTTGTTTATTAAAAAGAAATATTACATATTGATTCAAACATTGTAGCTAGCTAAAAATTAAAGTCAAGGCCAATATTAAATATAGATATGTATACACTATGAGCAGCCGTTGGAAGATGAGAAATATAATGTTTGAAGAGGGTAAATGGAAATGCACAGTGTAATGAAAAAGAAATCTCTAAAGCTAGCTGGGATATATATGAGATATGATAGTGATGGATGGAACAGAAAAATATATCATGTATATGAACAAGAAGAAAATAGCTATGACTGAATTGATTAAGTCTACATTCATTGGCACCGTTTAATCATATATTTAGTCTATCCATGCTATAAAACTGACCTTTTCTTTCGGATTCATTACCCCACCTCCTCCTTCTTTTGACATTTAAGTTTGGTTATACATGATTTTGTTGCAAAATTTGCATTTCCCTATATACGTTTAGGTAGAGTGAAATCTACATCTAACCTGAGTACATAAATGCACAATGTAAAACAGGCACAAGAGTTTTACATGGAAACCTCCTTGCTCAAGGGAGTAAAACCACGATCTGTACTCACAAGATTTCAACCCCAACTCCATTTCACTTAAACCGAGCAACGATTCAGATTACAAACTCTTGCAACATAGAAATTTAACTCTAAATCCCTTCCTCCTCTATGTAGTAACTCTACTACAAAGAAATCAACTAAGCAGATACCACACTGCCCACTAAGCTACCTAATTCTAAATAAATTAGACTTCAACTAAGGAAATACAATACTGCCCACTAAACCACCTAACTCTAGATGATTTAGAATTTGACTAAGCAGATACAACACTGCCCACTAAATCAGTTACCCTTAACTGACTTAAGACTTTCAGATGAACAGAACCAAAAATCTAATTCCTTTATAAAATAGGAATAGATTTACAATTTAAGCACATAAAATACAAAGATCTAAATACAACAAGACGCTTCAACACTCCATCTGTGGCCTTCTCTTTTCAAGCTTATGAATTTTTAGAGAAAATTCAAGTTTTGTTTGCCAAATATTGAGTTTGTGTTTTGTGTAAAGAGACTATATGAATGAACACAAACTTCTTGAGACCACCCATTGGCTGAGAGCTTGCTTCTCTGGAAAGATGTGCACCTACCACATCAGAGGTGACAGCTTTTCTGACAGCTGTCTTGTCGTCCTTTCACATACGAAGTCTTGTTGGGACCAGGTCCCTTGCAATGTTCTTTGTGAGTTCTTGAGAAGACTTGCATCTCTCTCCTTTTGAATGAATGATTTAATCTGTTGTTTGTCATGTTGATTAAATCAACCATAAAGAGTTGTTGACCGTTGGACAAACAACATAGTCCATTCTAATTGGTGTAGTATGCTGATGTCTCGCCAACCTCTGACATGACAACTTTATAGTTGTACACCATTATAAATTTGGACAAGAGAACTCTGTCAGGGATCGGGTCCCTGCAATTTTGAGCCACTAAAACAAACAGTCCACTCTTCCTATTGGTGCAGTACACTGCAATTTTCACCTACCACCTGACATGACTGCTTTACAGCTGTATCCCATTTGAATCTAGATGAGAGCACTCTACAGGGACCGAATCCCTACATTTTTGAGGATTATCAAAACACCTAGAATATAATACTGTGGAGCGTAAAAAAAAGATTTAAACGCAGCTAAGATAATGGGCTACTAAAAAATAGATGTGGAAACAGACTGTTAGTTATTGTCAAACTTATTAAGGATTTATAGTAAACTCCAGATACTTATTGAATATCAATAAAGCTACTGTCAAGTATCAAACACATATGTCGAGCAAATGAAGAACATAAACATGATTAAGATTAGTAATATGAGGAAAAATGCTCAAGAATATAGAGTTTCTTCTCAATAATCTATGTGGTGTTGCTTTTGAAAGATCGTAAACCTTTCTAGTTTTTCTTTTTCCTCCGTACCAAAACAATTTTATTTTAGCAATACAGAGATTAATTAGACAGTTTAAAGGCAAAATGCTCTCAAAGTAAGTGGTTCTTGTACAAGAATAACCCCTTCATTAATATATTAATCACCACATAATAATTATTTCATCATTAACCATCGCAACAATTCCTAATTTCTTGCATTACTAACACCATATGTGTTTTACGAGTCAATTTGGATTGATTATTTGTTAAATTCAAAATCGAATTAACTTAATTGGTTTTAAAAATATCAAAATCAAAACAAATCAAATATATACATTTATCGTTTGGTTGTTATCAATTTCGGTTCGGTTATTCGATTATTAACTATACACAAAACTAAAAGAAACAATTCATTCAGAACCTGAAAAAAGTGACAACAATCCATTCAAAAAGAAAAATAGTTAGAATGCCAAACATTAAATAACTTCTGATCAATTAATTTACTATGTGAAAAACTTCAATATTCACTATTTTGGCCTAGATGGAAGATACAGTGACATTTTCAATCTCACAAAGAGTTGTTATAGACACTTATATACATGAAACCAATAAAATAAATGTTCTCACCTTGAAGATTTTTGCTTCCATAAGTAAATTATAAATAAATTTTGATGAAAATATATATGAGATCTGTAAAATTGTTTTGTAAAAATAATATATTATATATGTATAATAAAAAAATATATGTATATAACTTGTTGGTTCGGTTCGGTTATTTCTGCGATTTTTTTAAAACAAAACCATAGTCACACCAAATACTATCGATTTTTTAAAATCTAAAACAAAACCAAAACAAACCCAAATAAAATTGATTTAATTCAATTTGAATCGATTTTTATCTATACCATAAACACCCCTACTCAAGAATATAGAGTTTCTTCTCAATACATATCTAAGTGGTCTTCGTTTTTGAAATATGGTAAACCTTTCTAGTTCTTTTTTTTTAACTGCGTACCTAAACGGAAAAAAATAGCACTACGTGTTTCTTGTATAAGAATAAATATAAATCCCTTCATTAATAATATTAATCAGCACATAATAATTATTTCATCATTAACCATCATTCCTAATTTCCTGCATTACTAACACCATATATACAATCCCTATATATTATAGAGATTAACTTCTCTCCACTAACAATGAACAACAAAATTGTATTGTCAATTCATTTTTAAAAATACTAATTATTATTTCATGTATAACTTGTATCAGTATTACCAAATGCCCTCTACCGGTATAATTTTATCTATTATAGAAAATTATATTTATCTGTTTCAATTCATCGGTTTGTTTTTTGTCGAAGGCCTCTCCTTCTCTAAAGCCATTTTTCAGCTTTTGTGATGTTGCGAGCAGTGGCGGAGTTAAGAATTTCACAAAGGGTGGCTAGAAATAGCACAACAAAAGCTCTTTTCAGAAAGTAGAACTAGTGAGATTCGAACACACAAGCACTTTTTCATTTCAAGCAAATGACAAATGAAACCACTGAGTTATAACAACTTGTTATGTTGAGGGTGTCCAATATATGTTATTTAATTATTTCGTATATCATTTTACTTATATATACGATATTTTTTTTCTGACGAAGGGTGTTTAATTAGACACCCTGACTACTGGCTATCCCACTGGTTACGAGTCATTACCTACTTCTATCACCTTTACTACAACTATGTATACTATATTTTAAGATATTGTCTTTTTTATTATTATTAATTACACATTGTAAATTTATGGAGAAAAATTACACACACACATATTACCAAATGCATGGTTGGGTTTAAATTTTGGGAAAATGACGCGGTTAAGCAAACATAAACTAGTTAATTAGCTAACATAACTATAATTTGCACTAATTACAATTCAAAACTTACTTCTAGCTATAATTACATTCCTCTCTCGTGCCTCTCTCCTATCTTCCTCTCTCTCGCCTCTCTCAACTCTTTGTGGAATCTCGCTTGCCTCTCTTCTTTTTTAAGTCATCTCTCCTCTGTCTCTCTCCTCTGCCTGTCCTGTCCGATATCTCTCTCGCCTCTCTTGTGCCAGTATCTCTCTCACTTTATAGTATACAAATTATACAATTACAAATGTATACTTTGTGTTTGTATAAAGCGAGAGAGAGATTGGATATACAAATGCAAATACATATATCTCCTCCCTATACACTTATAATTGTACAAGTACAAATCTCTCATTGTCCAGTTCTCTTCTGCCTGTGTCTCTCTCTCGCTTTATAAAAATATAACTTATAATTTGTGTTTGCATAATGTGTGAGAGAGACTAAATATACAAATACAAATGTTTGAACGCGATTCAATTGTATATAGATACAAATTTTATGAATATATACAAATACAATAATTGATACATATACATACTATATATATATATATACACACACACACACATACCATCTTTGATACATATACATAGTAGTTACTCCCTCCGTCCCATTTTATATGTCATCCCTTTCTATAAGTAGCTGGACCACAATACTTGTCATCTTATAAAATTTATGCAAAAATTACCATATTTTGCCTATTATACCCTTGATAGAATAATTAATCAATCTTGTAATTTATTAATAAAGTTGACTTAAGAAAACATTAAATAAGGGGGTAAAATTATATCATTTCTTAATGCAAGTGCAAAGTAAAAAGGTAACATATAAAATGGGACAGAGGGAGTGTGTGTGTGTGTGTGTATATATATATATATATATATATATATATATTGTATACGGATACAAATTGTATGCATATATACAAATACCATCATGGATACATATGCAAACTAGTTATATATATATATATATATATATATATATATATATATATATATATAATTCATCTCTCTCAACTCTCTATCCTCTCTCGCTTGTCTCTCACCTTCCTTTCCCAATCTAGCTTGCCTCTCTCCTTCCTCTTCCAATCTCACTTGACTCTTTCTTTTCTTTAATAGATAACTATGAATCATAATTAACAAACTATAACTTTAAAGCATAATTAAGTTATTTTGAGTGGCTATATGCAAAAATTCGTCATAAATTTAATTTCCACGTCCCTGCATGTATGTAACTTGTTGCCCCATATCACCTAGGACGACCCAAAAATATATATTTAAAAAGACAGCCTCATTTCACATGTTAGGAAGCTTGTACATCAAAATATTGTACTACCACACACACACGTCACACGTGTTCCCTTCAACTTGGGAGTTATGACTCAAAAAGTAACTCACCAAATGTTGATTCAACTATATATTGCATCATTCGATGTATATTGTTGGATTGACAAGCGGCGAGTCGATTTGGACATGGAAAAAAAGTCCTTTATTTGGTTGGAGTTGTGTTAGGTTATATATTTTGTAAAAAGATATTTAAAATTTCAATTATTTTTTCTAAGTATGGTTAATACGTCTCAATTTGTTAGAACTAGCAAAATCACTTAATTTTACTGGTTTACCTCAAACATATAATTAAGAGTCCGTTTGGATTGACTTAAAAAAAAAAATATTTTTAAGTCAAAAATAAAAAGTCAAACTGAAATAATTTTTAGGTCAAAAAATAAAAAGTAGGAGATCTACTTTTGATTTTTAACTTATTTTAAATCATTTTTGACCTTGCAAAACACTTCATAACTTATTTTAAGTTATTTTTTTATATTTTTCAAACACTTCCAGAACTAAAAAACTGACTTAAAAGTAAGTTTGACCAACTTTTAAGTCAATCCAAACACCCTCTAAATGTACACGAAAAAATAGATAATCACATAATATCAAAAAATATATCTCATATACAAGCTACTACATACTATTATAAAAAAAATCACATTATTTGGAATTTTAAGAGTTGGAATTGAAGATAGCACTACAAGAAATTGATTAGAGCTTTTGTGACGACTTTTCGGAGCGACTAATTTTAGCGCCACAAAAATAAGATGAATCAATGACAACAAATAAGCATTGCCACAAATATATAGATTTAGCAGTGACCCTTGAAATCGCCACGAAAAATTAGATATTAGTGGTGACTTAATCACCTTCGCCACAAATAATCCTACTAAAATTGCCACGATCCAAAAATGGACGTGATGCCACTTGTCTATTTCCACCAAGACAAGTTAACATCAACCTAATGAAAACGAAACAAATACAAAAAGATAAAGCAAGAAGAAGATAAAAGCGGAAAATTTATTCATTCTATTAACACCCCAAAACCTAGTTGTCACGTGTACATGCTGTAGAAAACTCACAACCAGAGAGAAGGGAGGATATTATTTCTTGATAATAATTTCGTACAATACGTATGCTTCTTATACAATTACATACGGACACAAGTAGAATCCTAATAAAACTACAAATCTAAGGAGATACATTAGAGTTAGAATAGGTTTAGAGTTAGGATACAAGGTATACTACTTCAATTCTAACTCTATTTCGCCACACTTCCCCTCAAGCTATTGAGAGGTGGAACACTCACTCCTAGCTTGATTCGAAACATTGTAAACTCCTGCTTTGTCAATGCCTTGGGGTGTATGTCAGCTAACTAGTCTTTTGATCAAACAAAGCGTGTGTAACACCCTAGAATATGGTAACCTAAGCTAGGGCTAAATGTGTGGGGTAGCAAGCCATGGAATAGGGCAAGGGCCTATGACACTTAGAATTTTTGTTAAAGCGAACATCTCCTTCCTTTCCAACTTGGCGAAGTAAGGTTCCATCGCCTAGGTGACTTGGCGATTAGCCAAGTGGAACCCCCTCCGCCCAAAGCCCAAGATATTGGAATTTTGGGAGAGCCAGGTCGGGGCTCGCCGACCAGTAGCCGCATCGCCAAGCTGCCCTCCCCTATCGCCTAGTGACCTGCTCCACCAAGGGAGCTGCTGGAAAATTTGGCTGACCAAGTGTCCACTTGGAGAGCCGCCAAGTGCCCTTGGCGAGCTAAAACATACATGGTCGGAAGTTTTACGTGGGAGACTTAAGGGTCTTTAGTTATTTTCCCTAAATTGATGCTACATTGTTTCATTTTTTCCCTAGTAAAGTATATAAGCCTTTTAGACTCAAGTTTCCCTCAATTAAGTCATTCTCTCTAGAATCTAGAGAAAACCCAAAACTTCGTCCCCCTCAAAGAAAATTGTCTCGCTAGAACTTCAAGGAAGAAGAAGAAGGAAGAAGGTGAAGCTAGGGTTCAAAAATTAAGTTCTTCTCACCAAAGTTATTAGAATCCATTGCTAAGGTATGATAGCTTATTCATCTTTGGATTCTTCCATCCGTGGAGCCCCCCTAGAATTCCCCAACTTGATGAAGAATTCCCCAATTCAAGTTAGGGTTTCTTCAATGTTGTGGGTTACGTTGTATGTTGACCCAATTGAGTGGGTATTGATTGTTTATGATTGAATTAGTAGTGAATCGTGATATTATGATGAAATTACATGTTTTCCATGGCTAACCCTAGTTTAATGGATGAAATTGAAGAATGTGGGTTTATGCTTTGTGAAGTGAAATTAAGGGTTTATAGGTGTTCTTCTAGAATTGATGATATGTATAGTAATTGTTCAAGAATAGAAGCATGTAAACATGAATTGAATTAGATTAAGTTACATAAGATGAATCATGACTAGTAAAGCTTGAGATTGAACTTATATGATGAATTATGACTAGAATTGCTTAAAGATGAAACTTATGACTAGAATGTCTTGAAATCTAGATATGCATGATAATTGTATGAGGTAAAGATTTGAGAGTAAGGCTTGTAGTCATGAATGTTGACTCCTTGGGCTTTGAGAGTAAAGCTAATATGATGAACTATGTATGTTAAGGCATTGAGAGTAGAGACTACATGAGGATAGTAGATTAAAGGATAGAGTTATGGTGAAAGGCCTATACTGATCACCTAATCTACCTTATGAGTGCTTGAGTGCATGAAGTGATAGAATCACTTGAACATGGATTGATTGTCAAGGACATTCTTCCATGAAACATGAATGCTAAGCAAGGCTTAATAATGAATTTAGGGGTGTATGCTTTGCCCCAAATAGATATTGACAATGAGAGGGAGGGTCACACAAGGTAGGGTTGGGCTCCAATTGAGAGGAGAACCACACCTAGTTGATGTTGGACTATCCAAGTAAAAAGGGGGAACTCTCACATAGTAAAGTCTGAATTTTCCCAAAGTTAGGTCTCATGAGATGTAAGCTTTCACCTAGTGGAGTTAGGGTTGCAATCTCCGTATCCAATGAACTAAGACTTGCTTAAAGAAGTACCTCCTAGTGTTCAAAAGAATTAATGGACCTAGACATGCTTAAGGAAATATCTCATAGAGTCCATCTTAATAATGAACTTAGACATGCTTGGGAAGCATCTCCTAGGGTTCAAACTGCTAAGGAACTAAGAGTATGCTCAAGGAGTGCACTACAAGAAAAATGACCTTTAGCGAAAGGAAATCCCGTTGCTACAAGTCCAAATCTAGTCATTAAAGGTCTATAACGATTGGTCAAAAGTTGGTCGTCACCGATCGTTAAAAGCTCCGTCGTTAAAGGTTAACGACCAGATTGCATGTCTGGTCGTTAAATATTATTTAACGACAACAATTAATCTGGTCGCTACATTTGCTTACAACGACCAAATTCCCCTTCGTTGATGGTCATTTGGTCGTTAGAACCTTCAAGTAAAACAACAAAATAGGGGCGTTATAACTAATTTTAGCGGCCAGAATTCTTGTCGTTGATTATAGTACTTTTTATCAATCAAATTTCTTGTCACAAATTTTGATTTAAATTATTACATTTAATTTATAGTTTTTATTTTTTCCATCAAATCTAAAAAGAACTAATATCAGTTCATATAAATTCTTTTCACATCCAATTGAAAATTTGATATAGAATTATATTGTTAATAATAAAGAACACTTTGATTTAATTACTAAATACTTATATGTTCGACATAATTTATATAAAAAAAAGCATACATATTCAACATAATAATATCATGTGTTCGACATCTATAAATCCTAGAAATTAATAAAATGACATTATAGAATAACTACAGAAAACGTCTCTGCACCAATAATAAAAATATAACATTCTTTTTTGCACGCATCACATTATCTTCCACATCTCGTTCTTTAATCTTCAAAATCTTCATCTGCTAAAACAACAATTTGAAGTAAATTAAATAGTAATGGAAAAAATTTGAACTTAAGGATTAATTCTCTTGAATAATACAATACTTAGATCAAGATGGAGCATGAAGACGACATTTAACTAGTTTCTCTTTCATTCCTGATCTATTTTCTGATGTATACAACTAGAAATGGATTTAAAGTTCTAGTTCATGAATTCTAGATAATTTCTCTACCCAGCCTTCTACGTTGAGGATCTCCACTAGCAGCCAACAAGAGTTGTATGTATTACTTTCTAATTAACATCTAATACAGAGGGTGGTTGGTGCTTCCTTATTTAAATATTTATTCAAGTGTATGCTTGTGGATGAAACAACACGGTAAAAGTGCTTCATATTGGTCTAGCGTAAATGTATTTTTAAATTCCTTTATATTCTACTCCTCTTTGGCATTGTCACGGGATTATAATAATGTAAAGCAAACTAAATTAAATATGAAAAGAGAAAATGACAACGTATAAAATATAGCAATTACTATAGAAGCATTAACAACAACAAAAAATTAGTGTAATAATTGAAATATCATTAAAAACATATAGTGGCGAAAGCAAGACACTATAAGAATGCAAGAGAATACTCCACTACCTACTAATATTGAACTATTCTAGGATGTAGCAATTTTAACACATTCATATTATCTCATAGCCCACCTATTTCATAACACCTAGGGCTCTTTCCAGTGTAATGGGAGGAAAAAGATAGATTAAAGTGGACATACATGAATACAACACACATTAAAGTGCTTTAACAAAGAGAATGTGAATATACTAACATCAAATAAAGAAGACCAGAAATCCTATTCCTAGTACTAGTACTGAAGTTTGAAGGAAATAAAACATAGATAAGTTGCTAAAATGGCGAATGCAAGTGGATCAGATGAAACAAGCTTGCAACTGGATGACTAGCAGGAAATTAAAAAAACTTACACAACTAATTACCACAGTGGAGAATGACAAACACGATCAAATATATTTAAAGTTGCAGGGCAACAGAGAAAGGGTAATATAGAAGTGTTTGATGTTTACGATTTACTACTAATACTACAATAATAAAGGACAAATTATATTGACAATGATATTATAGAGGACAAGGTCATACAAGGACCTAATCAGAGGAGAGATCTTGATTTTCTACCAACAACTATATACAGAACAATAACCATATTGATACCTACTTTTACTTTTGAAGATGTTATAACAATCTGATTGGTATATATAGAAATGAACATAAAATCTATCTTTTAGCTTTGTGGATATTATAACTTAAGTGACATTGATTTTAGTTATATGCAGAAATGCCAGACTGAGAATGCCAAAATATACATAATATTTAAGATAACACACTGCACTAAAGGAAAACAGATAACTCATAGCAAAACTGTAATAACAAAGCCCTTATCAATGAGGAGCATTTGGAAACAACATCACTTCATTCACAAATACTCATCATGTAATAATAACTAATAAAATGTTTACTAACCTAATGGAATTGATGAAACTGATGATGACTGACGGATCTCTATATTTTCAAGATGTTCATATTTACTCTCTAGAATATCCATGCGTTTTTGTAGTGATTCCTTTCTTTTCGAGTTGTTTTCAGCTCTTCCCACAATGCAGCCTTTGAGATGGTACCGCCTTTTAACTCCTTAGTTGTTATTCCACCACCAAATTCAACTACGTGACTTTTGTATTGAGGTCCAAAGCACCTTTCCACTACCTCAATATTAGTAAGAGATGGTTCAGATTGTACAAGCTCGTGAATTTCAGCCTATAAAACATAAGAATATTTTAGATAACACAATGCACTAAGTAAGAGTAAGGATGTTAAATGAAATTAAAATTGATATGAACATACATATTTTTCAGCGTTTTCAGGTTCGACAAGCTCATTTCCCTTCTTACGTGTCTCAAAGAAAATAGTTGCCATGTTTGGTGGATTATCATCTTTGCCTCCCTTCACAATTAAAAAATAAGTCATAAGATATTTTATAGAAATAGGAGAGGTTTCCTTGTAGGGTTGCATGATTTATTTACCATTTCATAAACAATCTCTCTCATAGGCTTGTTACCCGTACGATGAGGCATACACAACTTAAACCTATTGACTGAGTTTCTTGTACTTGCTTCCTGCATTAACAACACAAAACTGAAATTATCACAATCTTGTTTAATGATTCTATATTTAATGTGTACTTTTAAGCTCAGTGGGAAGAGGGTAAAAGAGAACAGAAGTACAAAAAAACACCATTGCAATTTTCTTTGGTAGATCTTGTGGATAGAAGACATTAAAAAATTTTACCGAAATCAAAACTCAATTTGAACATGGTATAAATTATTCCAAAAAACTAATCACATGTGACTAGAAATAAAATGATATTTGTTAATAACTAAATTATGTCTTACCTTAAATTTATCAGATAAAAAATATTTCTTAACCAACCACTCCCAATCACTCTTGTCTACTCCCATCAGCACATCTTTAAGAACCTCGTGCAATGATTTACAGTTCACATTCTTGTGCAATGATCCTCTCCATTTATTCCAAAGCTTTCTCATATGTTGCAAAACATTATCTCTTTGATCATTCATGTCATCATTGTCAAACTTCTCCTAAAATAGGAAAAAACCCAACAAAATCTATTGAATAAGGGAAAACAAGGCATCAAAGAATAGATCACCTAATAGAGCAGTAACCTAAAAATTTTAGGAACATCAATCAAAATTTCAAATAAATAACAACCACAATTTGTCTGTTTAAAACCTATAGTTTACTCACATCACTATTGTATAGTGTTTGAAATAGCATTAAGAGTAAAATAACGACACAAGTGAGTGGACTTGAAGCATGACGTGAAGGAACATAAACTACTATAATAGAATCCTAGCAATCCTATCTTGCTGGGAGAAGAAAATGAACTTAGCATAAATTTTAGGAGATCACTAAGCTTAGCTAGTTCAATTCTATTATAGAGAAGTAAAGCCACATGGATTTGACTAGGTAATGACTGTACACATTTAGTTTTTCCTGTATAATCAAACAAAGCTATAACACAAATTCAAAGTTGGTCAAGGACAAATACATCATGATCAGGAGAGATAATAGATGAAGTTTTTGTTCGTTATTTCCAGTCTATTTTAGGTGATTCAATAGTAACAAAATCATTCTTCTTCTTGGAAAGAAAGTAAGCCACAACAGTAGCATGATTAAAAAGGTAGTGGCTAATGGGTGAAAGAGTGAAAAAGGACTTTGTAAGTGACAAGCTTTAACAATGGGTCAACAATCTAATGGTTTTGGTTGTTTATTCTTTAAGATGCTTCATGTATTGTAGTGGATGGAGATGCTTTTCATCTTGTACATGACATTTTCAGAATAGGGATGCTGTTGAAACAAGTAATTGCTACCATAATTTTAACTATCCCTAAGGTCTCAACATTGGCCAATGTTAGTCAATATAGACCTACTTCATGTTGTAATATGATCTACAAGTGTATATCCAAGTTAATGTGTATTCAACTAGCAAAAAAAGATTTATACTATGGGTATCTAATCAGAAGAAGTAGTTGACAATAAGCATATTATTGTCTATGGAGATACAGTGAGAAAGAATAAGATTTATGTTATGTGATCAACCTTATTTAAAAGACCCCACTCATCTATTTATGTCATGTCAATGGAAAAAAGAGTTGTGGAGGAAAGTTATAGGTGGCTGGGTATTAGTAGCTCAGGCAAAGTCAAGGAAAGTCTACAATGGATCAACCAATGACACTGGACCAAGATCAAGAAGTAGATTGTGGCAGGGCCGTTATGGAATTGTGATTTACTCCATATTACATATAACAAAAATTAAAAATTCATTAAAGACAGAAGTACAACATATACAATTCATTACCAAAGAAAGATTATTAATAGTGAAAACCACCAAGAAAGACAAGAAATGTATATACTTAGTAGAGGATTTCGATGAATAGGTGTATCCTCGATCAAACATTTAGGTCCTCAAGTAACAGTTATTGTCAGCTCAATACTTAACGAAGTACATATCACTACATTGATATGACTAAGAAATGTCCAAATTTTGCTAAGATGAAGGTTACACATTGAAATTATAACATAAAATTGAAAAACAATAATTGATAGTTTTTACCAACTGTAGTATCATATTAACTATAGTCACATTAAACTAATAACAACATCCAGAGGAATTACAGTGGAAGAATAAAGTTAAATTTTCAAAAGCCTCTTATTAGCAAGTAGTGGCAAGAGATTTAACTATCAAATAGGCTAACAAGAAAAGACAAAATGTGAGAATTTTTATCTATCCATTGAAATTGAGTAACTATACTTTGTTATTAAAGGAGAAGGAATGTGAAATCAAGAGTCTCATGTTTCAAACTGAAACATCCAATACTTTTTGAAAAGGGATTCTTAACAGATATCAGTAAAAATAAGAGATAGATATGTTGTAATCCTTATAGTAACAGCTGCCCACATGTGCTCAAGCTTATGCTCTTCGATGTCCATCCATGAGTGTACCCGCAGTGGACACATATTAAAATCATGAACTAGAAAACCCAAGTGTCTCATAAATGAGGTGTGATTCTGCCTAACGACTTGATTTTGATAGAAAGTGCCTTTTAATTTTTCTCCAAGTCTTAGTCGCAAAACATTCTTACAAATATTTGTTCCCCTCACATTGTTTGCCCTTTCTATTTCACATGGACATGCAAAATCTACAATAAGGAAAACCAAACAAGAAGTTCAATCCCACTGTAGCACAAAGTGAAGAAGGAGACAACTAGAACATACTCCTAAGAAGGAATCTAAATGACTGGGATAAGGTGAGTTCTATAGAATTTGTTGGTCTCCTAACTTCATATAAAGATCTTATTAACAGTGAGGATAGCTTGATATGGAAGGGGAAATAATTTGGTCTTTTCACAGTGAAGTCTTGTTACTTTTAGATTCTCAGGGCCTATGGAAGCAAGGCAAGATAATTTTTTAGCTGCTTTACAGGTAACAATGTAGAAACTATTAGAAATTACATAGAAGAAAATGCATACTAGTTTCAATTCCCTCAACATCTTGTACCACTTCAACCACTTTTTTTGCTTTTCTAGATTCAAACGAACCTACAGATCTAACTGTAAGTCAAAATGCCTAAGAAATCAATTCAACTTACTAAAAAAAGTTGCACAAATAGAATAAAATAGTAGTATCACTTCTTTGATCTTGCCGAGACACTTTGGTCATGTTTTTAGCCTTGTCAAATTCAAAAAGACCTGTAAATTTTGATGCAAGTCAATCGAAATAAGAAGTTCATTCCCATTACTAACAAGAAGGATACAAAGGAAATTAAATAAAGCAAATGAAAGTAGTGGTGTAGGTGAAATAGCCCATGACAATAGTGACACAATCTCAAAGGAAAAATGCACAACACAGAATCACAAGAAAGAAGTAGTCAATGAAAAGAAGAATAAATTGAATAATACTCAGGATAATAATGCTGAAAATAGTTGCAACAAAAAACTGGTATAATTCAAACAAGCTTCTAACTTAGCAGAGATGTTCCTACTACAGAGAAGTCAGGCAAACTGGATTAGGCATGGAGATGCAAACACAAGGTAATTTTACCCAGTTATTAAACAAAGACAATTGAAGCAAGCTATTGAACAACAATTGGAAATATTTAAACTTCTTAATGCAAAGGATGTTAGGAAAGTTGTGTGTAGTATTGATATGAAAAGTAGTCCTAGTCCTAATGGCTATGATAGTGATTTCTACAGAGAAGCTTGGGATATCATGGGATAGATGTTGCTAAAAACTGTTGGATTTCTTCCGAAATGGTCAGTTACTAACAGATAAATGCTATTAATGTATACCTTATCTCGAATGTCCTTGTTCCTGAAAATGCTAGTCAGTGCAGACTGATCTCGTGTTGTATTATGATCTATAAAGTCATCTCGAAACTGATTTGTCAGAAACTAAAATATATAGTAAGTTACTTGGTAGCAGAGAATCAGTCAACTTTTGTTCAAGGGAGGCTTATGAAGGCATTATAATAAGAAAACCAATCTCAGGTGTTTGATGAAGATTGATCTCTGAAAATCATATGACATGCTGAGTTGGGAATTTTAGAGGAAGCTTAACTTGGTTATGGGTTTCCAAATGGCTTTATGAAGCTGATTATGATATGTAACAGCTCCCATGTATTTTTTTATGGTGAATGGGGTAGAAAATTGTTTTTTCGAGGAAAAGCGAGGAATACGATAAGGGGACCCCATGTCTTTCCTGCTATTTATATTGGTTATGGAGCCCTTAACTACGGTCTTGAAGATTATGAGGGGCTTACTAGACTTCGGATTTCATCCTATGTGTAAAAAAGTTTAGCTTACAATATGTTTATTGCAGGAACACTATTTAAGGAACTCCTTTTAATTTAAATATTATGGGTTTCACAGTGGGTACTTTTCCTGTAAGATATTTGGGCCTACCACTTTCCTTTAAGAAATGACGCAAATTGGAGCCATCAATTAACTGGAAAATTCACTCAAAAGATCAAGAATGACTATGAAAAGATGCTATCATATGCTAACATATCTATTGCAGATGAAAGCAAGGCAAGATAATTTTTTGACTGCTTTACTAGTAACAACAAGAAATTATTACATAAAAGAAAATATATACTAGTTTCAGTTTCCTTAGCACCTTGAGCCACTTCAAACACTTTTTTTGCTTTTCTAGATTCAAACACACATGCAAATTTAAGTGAAAGTTATAAAAATGAACACTTCAATTAAACTAACAAAAAAAAGTTGCACAAATAAAATAAAATACTAGTATCACTTTTTTGAGAAGATCGAGGCACTCTAATTACTTTTTTTGACTTATCAAATTCAAATGCACCTGCAAATTTTGATGGAAGTCAACCAAAATAAGAAGTTCATGCCCATTATTAATAACAGAAAGAATACAAAGGAGATTAAGTACAGAAAGCTAAGCAAAATTTCTTGATCAAATATATTAATTGAACTAACTCTTTTACAAATTATCACTTCTTTGAGCATCTCGAGTAAATTCTGCTTCTTGAAAGCGGGTGTCATCATCTTCCATTGGATAAAAATTAGGAGGCACAGAGATACTAGTCTTTTTTGGCTTATTTCGACTAGATGTTGTTGTAGTACTTCTATATTTGCCAATCAGAGTTGGTTTTTCAACATTAATCCCTAAGCTTTGTCCTTGAGCCCTTACATCACTAGTCAAAGTGTATTGATTCATTTCAGCTCCTTGATGGAAGGGAGAATTGTCTTCCTTTTCATCAAAACAATGATGCACATGGAAACTATTGTCTGCTAGCTTATTTAACTTTGAAGTTGTGGCATTGTAACTTCTATTTTTGGAAATCGAAGTCCTTTGTTCAACATTAACTCTTGTAGTGCTTGTAACTTTCAAACTTTGACCTAGTCCCTTTGCTAAGGCACCAGGCTGAATGAGTCCATGCCTGAGAATTTTTTAAGCTTGTCCCATTTCATAGTTCAGAGTTTTTGAGGGATTCATGTCAACCTAATACAAAATAATAATAATAATAATAATAATAATAATAATAATAATAATAATAATTATTATTATTATTATTATTATTATTATTATTATTATTATTATTATTATTAAGGATGAAATGTGAACTGAATACACATTCAGAAAAAGACACATGTACATGTAACACAGGTTCCTCGCATGAATCATTACTACTTAATTATTATTATTATTATTATTATTATTATTATTATTATTAAGGATGAAATGTGAACTGAATACACATTCAGAAAAAGACACATGTACATGTAACACAGGTTCCTCGCATGAATCATTACTACTTTAGTAAAATCAAGGTAACATTAAAGACCAAGATCATTAAACAAATTCTCACAGAAAATACTATAAAGAATCATTACCATAAAAAATTAATAAAGTAAAAGCAAGCATGATAAAGTTGCAAACCTTAATGAGTTCTTTTTCTTTTCATTTGTGTAGAGTTATTTAACTCTTCTAAGTCAACATCTTTTTTTACCAATATATCAAAAGAATCACGAGGTTGAACATTTTGCACTATATGCCAACCTTTATTTGAATGATCGATAACATAAAATATATGTGATGCTTGGCTGGCTAATACAAATGGCTTATTTATTTTCAAACATCGCCGACGGTTAACACTGACAAAGCCATATTCATCCATTTTAACTCCCCTCTTCTGATCATACACATCAAACCATGTACATCGAAATAAAATCACTCTTCTCTCCCCAACAAATTGTAATTCAAGAACCTCAATTAACTCGCCATAGTAATTCATATGTTTTTTGTCTTCACTAGTCTCACCTACTACAACTACCCCACAATTCTTAGTTTTCAAATATTTATCATACTCTTTCACATGAAACCTATATCCATTAACAATATGACCTTTGAATCTAGTCACATATGGCAGAGGACCACGTGATAACGATAGCAAATCAGCCATTCTCTTACTATCATCATGTTTGTACAACTTTGCAACCTAATAACATCGAATACCCTTTTAGAAAACAATATTTACATTCTTGATTTAATAAAATTGATTAATTTTTACTCACTTTTTTTGTAACCAACTAATGAATTGTCCACATCTGAACTTTGTTGAGAGGCCTCACTATGAATTTGTGAAAATTCTCTACAATGAATTGAAGTTCTACATGTTATTTTAAGTTGAAATATGGACAAAATAGAAGTAAATTATTAGATTTAATCAATACTTACTCGAGAAATGGTTGAATTTCATCACAATTCTTCAAAATATAAAAATGTGCCTCCTCCAAATCATGTGAATCAAGGTTGTCCGGTGAACTACCCTTTAAACTTTTTCCAGGCTCACAAAGTATGGTTAAACCACCCTCAGATTCAATTACCCCACTATCATAATTTCTTTCCAGACAATTAAACTGTCTTTATTGTATTCAAATACCTTGAACATAATGTCATACATTCAACTGCTAAATATCCCTCTACAATAGAACCTTTAGGGTGAGCCATATTACCAATAAAACACTTTAAAAAGTGTAGGCATCTCGCTATTGGATACATTGAACTGGTCCAACAATCCTAGCTTCATTAGGTAAATGAATAGACAACTGCACCATGACATAACAAAATGCAGGAGGGAACACCCTTTTAACTTGCATAGTGTTTTTGGTATTTGGGCTTCTATTTGTTCCAACTCCTCTACGCTCAAACATTTTGCTCTAAGAACTTTGAAAAAAATAGGCAACTCAATAAGTGGTTCAGACACAGATTTGCAAAGCATGCCATGCATGGCAAATGGGAGTAAATGTTGTAGAATTATATGACAATCATGGCTTTTTAATCCTGAAATTTTTTTGTACTTAAGGTTGACACATTGATAAATATTTGAGGAAAATCCATCTGCAACCTTTAAATTCTTCAAAAAATTGAAATTTTTTTGCTTCTCTTCAACAGATAATGTGTAAGATGCTGCCGAAAACTCATATTCATCTCCATTTTGTATTGGATGCAATTCTTTTCGTATATTCATTTCTGGTAAGTCCAACTGAGTACTCAATGTGTCTTTTGTTTTCCCTTTTATATCTAAAATTGTCCCTAAAATATTGTCACATATATTCTTCTCAATGTGCATCACATCAAAGTTATGTCGCAACAAAAAGGTTTTCCAATAGAGAAGATCAAAGAATATACTCTTCTTATTCCAGTTATCACCCCTTTTCATATATGATATTTTAATCTTTTTCCGTGGATTCTTTGTTATTGGCAACCCATCTAAATCATCAACTTGATTAAGTTTATCATCACCAGACAACATCTATGGTGGTAGCCTATGCTCAACAGTGTTATCAAATGTCACTTTATCATTTATCCATTTGTGATTAAGAGGAAGATAGCATCTCTGGCCCATATAACACTGATTTTGGCCATTGTTTAGCCTTGTAGAGCAAGTTTTTTTTATTGCAACATGCGCAAACTAATTTTCTTTTTGTACTCCATCCAGACAAATTTGCATATGCTGGAAAGCCATTAATGGTCCACAACAAAGATGCATGTAACTTAAAATTCTCTTTAGTTGATGCGTCGAATGTCTCCACTCCAATTTCCCATAATTCATTCAACTCCTCTATTAAAGGTTGTAGATAGACATCAATTGCATCACCAGGACCATTAGGACCAGGTATAAGCATTGACAAAATAAAATTCTCTTGCTTCATGCAAAGCCAAGGGGGAAAATTATAAGGAACAAGTACCACAGGCCAAATGCTGTAGGGAGTTCTCGACATTCCAAATGGTTGGAAACCATCACTAGCAAGTCCAAGTCATACATTACGAGGTTCAGCTGCAAAAGATGGGTGAAGTTCATCAAAAAATTTCCATGCCATTGAATCATCTGGATGTCTCATTATTCCATCATCAACTCTTTTGTCATGATGCCATGACATCAAAGGAGATGTCTTTGAGCACATAAATAATCTTTTAAGTCTTGGCTTTAGAGGAAAATAATGTAAAATCTTTCACGGCATCTTTTTTCCTTTTTTCAATTTTGTTTCCCCACTATGTTTAGCATCCTTCCATCTAGATGCACCACAAACTTTGCATGATTGAAGACAATTATCATCCTTCCAATATAACATGCAATTATTCTTACATGCATCAATCTTCTTACAAGAAATCCCAAGATCTCGAATTACCTTCTTTGCCTCATAATATGAATCCGGCAAGTTTGTTCCATCAAGTAATAAATCATCTTTCAAAAACTTTAAAAGCATCGTAAATGACTCATTACTCCAATGACCAATACTTTTAAGGTGAAGCAATTTAATCAAAGTAGAAAGTTTAGAAACTATTGCACTTTCATATAATGGTAGATCAAGATCTTTCAATAACCTATAAAATCTTTTTGCTTTACCATTTGGTTCCTCCTCCCGAAGACCATCACCAGTACTATTATTCATATTATCTCCATCAAAATTGAGGTACAACTTGGTGATACCAAAGAGTATAACTTGGTGTTATCCCATGTACTATTAAATATGACCTAACTATAACACGTGTTCTAGAAGTTGCATTACCCCATTTAATACATTGACAAAGAATCAACATTGGTTCTCCTAATTTTGTAAAAGAATAATCCAAGAAATTCTCCATCCCATCTATATAAGCATTAGCAAGTCTATTGTTAATAAGTTTCACCCATTGCTTATTAGGCGCCATAACCTTCGTGCATGTAAAATAGTTATAATAATACATTAGTATAACAACCAGGTAGTAATAATTAGACATTTACTTTTAGAGTTATAGATTCATGTATAGTAGATGCATATAGTTATATACGTATTACAAGAAAAAAACAAGAAACAAACACTTAATCGATACTTGAACAAGAAGCACACATAGATACTCACAAGATGGTAAAAAAAGGTTACACAAATTGGAATAGTCAAATTACATGAAAAAGTCTAGCAATTCAACAAAATTCAACAAATCAATAGTAAAAGACCAAATATTTCAAAATAATACTTTTGAATGTACATTCTAAACATCAATAATATGTTTAGTTATTTATAAAAATCTTGTGTAAATGATGTTATTTCCCCAATAGAATCATTAGCTCCCTCGTATTAGTTAAACAACTTTGAGTTTTTGCTATAGGTTTTAACTCCCAACTGTTTTTTGGCAATTTTGAAGTTATCAGCTAAATTCTTTGTGGCTATCTTGCATCTCCATGATAACATTTAATATAACCTCCTACTTTTTAAAAAACGTTAGGAACTATAATGTAAATCTAATTATGGCTACTCTTTTTCTTAAATGTATGGCAGAACCAACTTTGCATATGATTTTGAAGCAAATGAGGGAATCAAATGGTGATTACATGAGGGATATATACCAAGATCTTCTTGCAACTGAACTCCGAAACAATAACCAAGATATTGACAACATATGTTATTTATGTAAAATTACAGCTCATAAATCCACGGTTCAATTGAATTTCTTGAAAAGTTGGAAAACTCATCAAGATGATCTGGTCTATAGTTTCTATATTTATGGTGAGGAAATGATATACAAAGCAGGTTCACAAAAAATTTATAAAATTACAAACAAAGGTTAGAGAAGTTCTACAATCTTATCCTCATTATATTTATAGAAGAGTATGTAAAGACCAAAGAAAAGAGGTGAAATATTTTATATTTTTCTATTTGTAGCATTTAAATTTTGTTATAGTTCTGCTATTTTTTATTGCGTATACTGAACACATCAGAGTTTGGACAGTGGTAGTTACCATTACTCAAAAATCGATGGAACACATTAGAATATGGCAACCACCAGTACCTCTTTAAAATGGTTGATAAGACCAGATTGAAAAACATAGCAAAAGAAATGACCAAAAAAATTTGGACAAATACATGAAATATTTTCAAAAACATATCAGTAAAGAAGAAAGGTTAAGAAAAAAAACATACCTTACAAAACAAATCAACACAGAGCCTTCAAAAGAATAGTGTTGCAGTCACTTTCAACAACAAGAAGCACCACTGACAGATTTAGAATCAAAGTCTACACCAACCGAGAAAGAAATGAGCGTAAATGAGATGCACTTTATAGAAAAGAAAATATGAAATGAAACAAAGAGCCTACAAAAAAATCAACCAACTAACTGAAATCATATAAACACAATTTCAGCATAGTCTTTCCAATTTTAGCATAGTCTTTCCAATGCTAAATGAAATTACAGAAACACAATTTCAGCATAGTACTCAATGTGTCTTTTGTTTTCCCTTTTAAAATGTCTTTTTTCCTATGGATAGCTTGAAAATTTAAGGTTCCATTGGGTGATGTCCTACAACACATCAGAGTCAATATAGATTCACAATGTTGGTGTTGCACGAAGCCTACAACTGAGACTATGTATCATCTCTTTCTAACCTCCCTCATATCTACTAAGCTATGGAGGTTGTTTTCTAATTTTGCAGGGATTCAAATAAAGGGGTTACAACTTCCACAAGTTTGCAATAAATGGTGCACATCATATTGTTGTTCAAAATTAAAGCAACTATTGAGAGTTTTCCCAGCCATTGTGATATGGAACCTCTGGAAAAGGAGAAATAGGTTGAAGCATGGAAAGAGTTCTTACAACAATTTTATTTTTAAAGTAAATTTAGATTTATGGGAGACATGGGAGGACCACCTATTTTGGACTACAGATTCCTACAACTTTGCCTAATATCATAGATTTTCTAGAAAATCACACTCCAAGGAATCATTATATTGCAGTCAGCTGGAAACCTCCAAAGAAGGTCTTGTGAAATGCAACAGAGATGGTTCATCAACGGGAATTCTGGAAAGAAGCACTTATGGTTTCTATTTAAGAGATTGTTTAGGAGACTTACTCTATGCTCAAGGTGAAGGGATTCAAGAAAGTACGAACTTAGAGGCGGAAGCTATAGCTATAAGGGAGGCAATCACTCATCACATTACTGTTGGGATGAATCAAGTTTGTTTGGAAACAAATTCATTAATATAATTGAGATCCTTACTAAAGTTTGGGAGATCCCCTGAGACATTTCAGTAATTATTGGAGACATAATGGATGCATCTCAATTGTGTTGGATTCGAATTAAACACACTTACAGAGAAGGAAATATGCTTGCAGATTATTAAGCTAACATGGCTTTTGACACTACTGGCAGGTTTGAGATTTATAATTTTTCAAATCTGCCAAATGAAGCGAGAAGGATTCTTAATTTAGACAAACAAAAAGTTACTAATCTTTGCATCAGGACCAAAAATATTAAGCCTTGTGTGTGTGGAAGAAGAAGAAGTGCTTATTTCATGATTAACAGGCCACATATTTACAAGGTCTACACATAATTAGCAAATTTGAAAGTGGCTCACAAAATCAATCCTCTATCAACACATGAGGACAGAATCACGGAGTTACCACTTAGAAAAAGAGGAGTTATTTCCCAATGTATACTTGTAGTTGTAGATACAGAATACTCATAAAGTAATAAAGCAACACTGATAAAACAAAACCGATAAGACTAGCGTCCAATTTTCAACATTAGACTTAGATGTGACAAAGCTAATATTTTGTAAGTTATTATATTAAAGTTATGACAAATTAGCAAAAAGATGATATATATAATTCCTCCTTGCTACATTGTTTTGCAAAGATTGTAAAGTGTCCGATATACACAAAAAGTCAAGTCGTCGGCCACTCTTGTGGTTATGCAAAAGTTTGTATTTTGAATCCATATTAGTGCTACAGCTACTGTGCACCAGAACAACAAAAAATAAAGAAAACAGGAATAAGGAAACCTAATCTCTACAGTTTACACAAAAAATTATACCATATTATAAGGTAGAATTACACTTGTGAAGGATAATGAAAATTTTGTCCTACAAATTATCAGATTGACAAGTTTATTCAATAATTATCAATATTGCAATTTATTTTATTGTCAATCGAGGCTACTATAGAAAGTACAACAAACATATGCTTGCAATGACTAGTATACATAATTTATGACCATGTACACCAAAAACCTACTGAAAAACAACTAGATTATTCATAAAGAGTGTGTACATAAAATTGGGAAAAATCATAATTTCCACCTAACAATTCATAGTCAAAACAAAAGGAACATACTTTAAAAAGAAGGGAACTCCAAGAAGATGTGAAATTATTATCACACACAACAAAGAACAACAACAATCAAGTGAAATTTAAAGTAAGAAACTAAAGTTGAATACTGTAATTAGAAAAGAATAGGCCTTGATTTCCTTTATAAGAGCTTGAACAGATACATGGAGCTAACGGTACCACAAATATCGTGGTCTATTTTGCTGATCTTTCTCCAACAAATCAGATCTCTGATAATCTGAGTTAGTCACTCCCTTAGGTTTCTCACTTTCTAGCAGAAAACAAGGATGATCTGTTGAAACTTTAGTATCTCCTCGGAGGGGTGCAGAAGGTGGCGTGCGTGTGCATGTTTGTGAGTGCAAAAATAAAAAATTGTTCATCGATCGATTCGATCTTAATGTTGATGTTTTCTCATGGAGGGGTGGGGTAATGGGAGACCAACAGTTCTCATGAGGGGTGGGTAGGGTAATAGAGGGGTAGTAATAAGTAATATTTGTGAAAAATAAATAATTTTTTAGAAATAAAAGCGGTAAAATAAAAGTATGCATCATTATATTATTATTAACATTTGGTTATTAATTTTCTTATGGTCCAGATATTGTCCTTTCATTAATATTATATTAAAATTTCCTTTTAGAGACGGGAAAAGAACTGTGACGTAATATATATATACCTATAACGACAGGATTTATATTCTTTCATTAAAATTTGGTCGTTAAAAATCAATTTTCTTGTAGTGGTGTTTCATAGTGTTCCAAAGCTTAAAGAGGGGGACTAGTCTCCAAATCAAGAAGTATGAGTATGAGGACCTAAAAGTGGTACTTAGCATGGGTAGTATTATGGGGTCTTATTCATGCATTGCACAAGTATAACTTAACGTTGCCTAAGAAAGTGTTCTCTTATATGATGTTTGTTTAGATAGGATTATGCTATAGTTGCCGTCCTTGTTATTATTGACTAAAGGTGAGAGATTCCCTTGGTTTTGAGAAGTAAGCTAAAGGATGAGATCAAAGATGGTAAATACGTATGATGGCCAAAGGTGGTACCTAAAAGTCATACATTGCACAAGTATGACTTGAAGCTACTTATGATAGTCTAAGACTTGACTATGTATAAGGACTATGTTTATGATGACCAAAAGGGGTACTTAGCTTGTATGGGATTATGGGGTTTTGTCCATGCCTTGCACAAGTATGCTTTGAAGTTACTTGAAATGGTTCTCTTATGATATGAAGGTTTAAATGTAGAATAATGCTTATATGATGCTTATATGGGAGACTTTGCTTTTGCGTATGATATTGTCTCATATGCTTATAGTTGATGTTTCATGAAGTATTTGATTATGCTAATGGATTATGTCTTATGTAGACTAACCTTTATGATATTATGCTCTTATGGTGTTATGCTAGCTATCATATTTAGTACTTTTGTACTAACACATACTTTGCCTACATTCTCATTAAATGTATGGCTTGGTGATTTGAGTTCCATTCTTGAGGATAGGTTTCTAAGGAGCAAGGAGTTGAAGATTTGGTGAGTCCTCATAATTTCGAGGACAAAACCACTATTCCCTTTATGTCTTTTATTTTCATATTTTGAGACTATTGTATGGGTTGTGACCCAAGAGTATGCAAAGTTTTATTAAATGGTTTGAGACAAAGTGTAGTAAGACTTCCACTTCGTTTTATAAAGACTTCGATTATATGGATAAAGTTTTTAAAATTTTTGTACTATTCTATTATTTTATGTTGTGATATGCTAAGGGCTTGTATGAGACCCCTTCGGGGTCAAGTACGCCATGTTACATCTAGGGTGTACCTCTGGGTCATGACAAACTTGGTAATCAGAGCACATTGTTTAGAGTGGTTCTAGGATTATCTCAAACCACGTCTAGTAGAGTCTTGTTCATAAATGTGAGGCACGCCACATTTATGAATATGAGGCTATTGGATGTTTAGGAAATCTCATTTCTTCATTCTCTAAGTCGTGCCATAGAGTTTGGCTCTAGTAGGTCCTTCTTCTAATCTGTGCCCTATGGTTATTCATGGTATGGCTAATATAAGGGCAAATGCTAGATGAGATGAGAAAGGCAATGTGGAGCAAAAGGTTCCTCTCCAAGTTCCATACCAAGCTCCTTCTCAAGCTCCAATTGACCCTATAGGGTAGAATGTGACTCATGCGGAGTTTAGGTCTACTATGCAATTATTGGCTCAAGCCGTGACGACTCAAGTCAATAGAGGGATGGTAGCTCCAGTGAACCCTAATGTGAATTCTGTAACTTTGAGGGTGAGAGAATTTTTGAGGATGAACCCTCTGGAGTTTTATGGCTCTAAAGTGGAGGAAGATCCTCAAGGTTTTATAGATAAGGTGTATAAGTTGCTTGCTATCATGGGATTGAGTTTGGTAGAGAAAGCGGAGTTAGTCACTTATCAATTGAGAGATGTAGCAAAAATATGGTATGAACAATAGAGAGATAATAGGTTGGTAGAAGCAGGCCCAGTAGAGTGGGAAAGGTTTAAAGAAGCATTCCTTGATAGGTTCTTTCCTTAAGAGATGAGGGAAGATAAGGTAGAAAAGTTTATCAACCTTAAGAAAGGTAGCATGAGTGTTAAAGAGTACACCTTGAAATTTACCCTACTATCCAAGTATGCTCCATCGATGGTGGCGGATCCGAGAGATAGGATGAGTAGGTTCTTGACGAGTGTATCCGAATTGGTTGAAGAAGAATGTCTTACGGAAATGCTTGTGGGTGACATGAATATCTCTAGGCTTATGGTGTATTCCCAACAAATTGAGGAGCCAAAACATAGGAAGAAGAATAGGGAGGCAAAAAAGGCTAGGACTGGTGATGGGAACTTCTCCAATGCTAAGTTTGATGGACATGGTAGACCTAAGTCTAAACAAAGATATTTCGGTCAAGATTCCCCTTATACCCCTAGGTTTAATGAAGATAAAGGTAGTGGGTATCCATTACCTAAGCCTACTTGCATCAAGTGTGGAAGGAATCATCATGCTAAGTGCCTAGCCGGCATGGATGGCTGTTATAGTTGTGGGAAGAGTGGGCACAAAATGAGGGATTGCTCAGCGCTTAAGGTTAAGGGAAGGGAGGATAAACAAGTTGCTTCTAGTGGTCCGGATGAGGATGCCCAAAAGAAGAATAGGTTCCATGTCCTCCAAGCTAAAAATGATCAAGAGTGATCTCCTTATGTTGCTACCGATATGTGTTTTATGCTTTAGTAAATTTCGGATACATGTCTTTTGTGACTTGATAGATTTTATACGATAGACTTTGATGTTTTCTTTAGTATGAGTGATATTCATTGATACTTTTATGTTATAAATGATGTTTAGAAGAGTTCGTATAGGCTTACTCCCAAGGGGGAGATGGTGTGCCTATATAACAATGTTATTGTGTGCTTATGTTTTTCCATGATTTTCTTATAAGCATGTTCATGAAGCTTATGTCTTGATAGAAATGACTTGTGTGCATTGTTTTCCTTATGTTGTAGTGCATTAAGTAGAGTTGCATATTTGACTTCATGAGATGAATTAGTGAGCATGCCTTAGTTTGGAGTTGAAAGATTCCTCCTTGAATAAATGCTTTTTGAGAGTAAAATGCATATAGGATCCATGAGTGTATGATTGGGAATGTTTTAGGTAAGAGAAGGAAGTTCCTCCTATAATATGAGAAATGTTGAGTTTTCATGCATAATCAGTTGTTAGATGTAGTTCCTACTTCCTTTTGTGCTGTATTGTTAATTTTAAGATGGAGTTGAAGTTTTCCTCTCGTGTTTATGTGCACTAGATGAGTTTCATGCATGATGTGCTGCTAGTCTAGAGTCATTTACTTTAAAAAGTGTTTAGAATCATCATTCGAGGATGAATGTTCCCAAGGGGGAGATATTGTAACACCTCGTAATCTAGTAAGCTAAGCTAGGGCTAAATACGTGGGGTAGCAAGCCATGGAAGAGGGCAAGGTCCTATGACACTTAGAATTTTTGTTAAAGAGAACATATCCTTCCTTTCAAACTTGTAGAAGTGAGGTTCCATCGCCTAGGTGACTTGGCGATTAGCCAAGTAGAACCCCCTCTGCCTAAGGGGCTGCATCCAAAGCCAAAGATATTGGAATTTTGTATGAGCCAGGTCGGGGCTCGCCGACCAGTAAGCACATCGCCAAGCTTCCCTCCCCCATCGCCTAGTGGCCTGCTCCCCAAAGGGAGCTGCTGGAAAATTTGTTGGACCAAGGATCCACTTGGCTAGTCGCCAAGTGCCCTTGGCGAGCTAAAACGTGCATGGTCGGCAGTTTTAAGTGGGAGACTTAGTGGTCTCTAGTTATTTTCCCTAAATTGATACTACATTGTTTCATTCTTTCCCAATTAAAGTATATAAGCTTTTTAGACTCAAGTTTCCCTCAATTAAGTCATTCTCTCTAGAATCTAAAGAAAACCCAAAACTTCATCCCCCTAAAGAAAATTATCTCCCTAGAACTTCAAGGAAGAAGGTGAAGCTAGGGTTCAAGAATCAAGTTCTTCTCACCAAAGTTAATTAGAATTCATTTCTAAGGTATAACAGCTTATTCATTCTTGGATTCTTCCATCCATGGAGCCCCCCTAGAATTCCCCAATTTGATGAAGAATTCCCCAATTCAAGTTAGGGTTTCTTCAATATTGTGGGTTATGTGGTATGTTGACCCAATGGATTTTTTATGATTGAATTAGTAGTGAATTATGATATTATTATGAATTACATGTTTTCCATGGCTAACCCTAGTTTAGTGGATGAAATTGAAGAATGCGGGTTTATGCCTTGTGAAGTGAAATTAAGGGTTTATAGGTGTTCTTCTAGAATTTATGTTATGTATAGTAATTGTTCAAGAATAGAAGCATGTAAACATGAATTGAATTAGATTAAGGTACATATGATGAATCATGAATAGTAAAGCTTGAGACTGAACTTATATGATGAATTATGACTAGAATTGCTTAAAAATGAAGCTTATGACTAGAATATCTTGTAATCTAGATATGCATGATGATTTTATGAAGTAAACCTTTGAGAGTAATAGTTATGAATGTTGACTCCTAGGGCTTTGAGAGTAAATCTAATACGATGAAATATGTATGATAAGGCTCTGAGAGTAGATTATACATAAGAATAGCAGATTAAAGGGTAGATTTGTAGTGAAAGGCTTATACTCACCTAATCTACCTTATGACTGATTGAGTGCATGAAGTGATGGAATCACTTGAACATGTATTTATTGTCAAGGACATTCTTCCATGAGATATGAATGTTAAGCAAGGCCTAATAATGAATCTATTGGTGTATGTTTGGCCCCAAATGGATATTTACAATGAGAGGGAGGGTCACACAAGGTAGGTTCCGTGCTCCAAGTTGAAAGGAGAACTACACCTAGTTGATGTGAGGACTATCCATGTAAAAAGGGGGAATTCTCATATAGTAGAGTCCAGGTTTTCCCAAAGTTAGGTCTCATTAGATGTAAGCCTTCACCTGGTGGAGTTATGGTTGCAATCTCTATATCCAATGAACTACGACTTGCTTAAAGAAGTACCTCCTAGTGTGCAAAAACATTAATGGACCTAGACATGCTTAAGGAAGTATCTCATACAGTCCATCTTAATAATGAACGTAGACATGCTTGAGAAACATTTCCTAGGGTTCCGACTACTAAGGAACTAAGCGTATGCACAAGGAGTGTTTCATCCTGTTCCAAAACTTAAAGAGGGGGACTAGTCACTAAATCAAGAAGTATGAGTATGAGGACCTGAAAGTGGTACTTAGCATGGGTAGGATTATGGGCACTTATTCATGCATTTCACAAGTATAACTTAAGGTTGCCTAAGAAAGTGTTCTCTTATATGATGTATGTTTAGATAGGATTGTGCTATAGTTACCTTCCTTGTTATGATTGATTAAAGGTGAGAGATTCCGTTGGTTGTGAGAAGTAAGTTAAGGATGACATCAAAGATGGTAAGTATATATGATGGCCTAAGGTGGTATGTAGTGTGAGTGGGATTATAGGGTCTTACTCATACATTGCACAAGTATGACTTGAAGCTACTTATGATAGTCTAAGACTTGACTATGTATAAGGACTATGTTTATGATGACCAAAGGGGCACTTAGCTTAGATAGGAATATGGGGTTTGGTTCATGCCTTGCACAAGTATGCTTTGAGGTTACTTGAAATGGTTCCCTTATGATATGAAGGTTTATATGTGGAATAATGCTTATATGATGCTTATGTGGGAGACTTTGCTTTTGATTATAATATTGTCTCATATGCTTAAAGTTGATGTTTCATGAAGTATTTGATTATGCTTGTGGATATTGTCTTATGTTGACTAACCCTTATGATATTATGCTCTTATGATGTTATGCTAGCTATCATATTTAATACTTTTGTACTAACGCATACTTTGCCTACATTCTCATCAAATGTATGGTTCGGTGATATGAGTTCTATTCTTGAGGATATGTTTCTAAGGAGCAAGGAGTTAAAGATTTGGTGAGTCCTTACAGCTTCAAGGACAAAGCCACTATTCCCTTTATGCCTTTTATTTTCATTTTTTGAGACTATTTTATAGGTTGTGACCCAAGAGTATTCAAAGTTGTATTAGATGGTTTGAGATAAAGTGTAATAAGACTTTCGCTTCATTTTTTAAAGACTTCAATTATATGGATAAAGTTTTTAAAGTTTTCGTACTTTTCTATTAACTTATGTTGTGATATGCTAAGGGCAGGTATGAGACCCCTTCGGAGTCAAGTACGCTATGTTACATCTAGGGTGTACCCCAGAGTCATAATAATGTGTGACAAGATGTCCTCTTGCTACCTTCTCCCTAGCAAAGTGATAATCCATTTCTACGTGTTTAGTTCTAGCATGTAAGACTGGATTTATAGTCATGTATAGTGTATTAATGTTATCGAAGAACAATGTAGGATTTGTCTTTAAGTAAACTACAATGTCTCTTAGGATGTAGGTGATCTAGGTGATTTTAGCTGCAGTAGAGGCAAGTGCCCAATGTTCTGCCTCAACACTAGACCTTGACACTGTGTGTTGCTTCTTGGAGGCCCAAGATATGCAATTTGCACCTAAGTAAATTGGGTATCTTGCAGCTGACCTTCTTGTTGTTGCACAACCTCCCCAATTTGAAACCCATATAATATGAGAGGTGATCGTGCAAGAAGTCTCAAGCCATATTGTGAAGTACCCTTCACGTATCTAACAATTCTTTTCACAGCCTGAAGATGCTCAGTGTTTGGATTTTGCATAAACTGACTTACTATGTTGACTATATGTGATATGTCAAGTCTGGTTATAGTGAGATATTGGAGACTTCCTACAATGCTATTGAACGTAGAGACATCAGTCAAATTGCCTGTGACCTATTGTAAACCATGTTTTTGTTCCAATTGTGTATTGACTGCTTTGGAAAGAGCCATGTCAGTCTTTATAAGTAGCTCAACAACATACTTCTCTTGATTAAAATGTATACCATCCTTAAAGTACCTTACCTCAACTCGTAAGAAGAAATGTAATGGTCCAAGATCCTTCATGGTAAACTCTTTTCCAAGCCCTGTGATTATATTTGCAATGAGCTCAGAAGAGCTACCGGTGATTATTATCTTATCGACATACAATAGAAGCAGAATCATGTCTCTATCACACTGAAGTATGAACAATGAGGAATCTGCCTTACTACAATTACAAAAAAGGTGAAGTAGATGGAGACTGAACCTATCAAACTAGGCCCTAGGTGCCTGTTTAAGACAATACAATTCTTTCTTGAGTAGGCAAACATGTTTTGGATATTGTTCATCAACAAAGCCAGGAGGATGGTTCATGAACACTTCCTCCTGGAGATGTCCATGCGAGAAAGAATTTTTTATATCTAATTGTGTGATAGACTATTGTAGACTAATTGCAACTGATAGTACTACTCTTATAGTGGTAGCCTTGACTACTGGACTAGAGGTCTCTTAAAAGTCAATGCCTTTAAGTTGTGAATATCCCTTTGCCACTAGCCTGGCTTTGTACCTATCTATAGTACCATCTGACTTTAATTTGGTCTTAAACACCTATTTGAAGCCAACTACATTGATGCCTGCAGTTCTTGGTATCAAGGTCCAAGTCTGGTTTTTGTGCAAAGCGTCAACTTCTTCCTGCATTGCTTTATACTAGTGTGGACTTGCTAGTGCTTGTTTCACAGTGGTAGGTTCCATGCTCAATTTTTTTGTTGCTAGTGAGGTGTGAGTTATGTACATTTTCTTTACTTTATGCCTTGTGATCATGTGGTGTCCCTCTACATTGTCTTCTACACCTTCATTTTCATTTAGAGAAAGTTTCGATAGGATCAGTATGCTTAGTGTTAAGCCAATTTGAGAAGTCAACTTCTAGTTATACATTAGGCACGTGCACTTCATTGGTGCCATCAACACTTGTATTTGCAGGAGTCGAATTTGTTGATTTATCAATACTTTGATCATCGCCTGACAAAACTTCCACATCTTGACCATCACTGTTGTTACTATGTTTGTCTTCACTATCATACTATGAATTAGAGGTAGTCAGAACTTGTCTAGAAGGCTTAGGTTGAACCTGAGTGTCTACCACTAGCATAGTTGCTGGTGCAATTGTTTCAGTCAAGTTGTCCAATACTTCCCTTGATGTGATAGTGTCACTTGAACTGGTATCTGGATCTTGCACAGTGGAGAAAAATTCAAGGAAAGTGGCAATATGAGGTGATACATTAATATTACACTTATTAGTCTACGCATAAGGCAATGTGAGGTCATCAAATATGATATGCCTAGACACATACACCCTCTTGGTCTATGGGTGGTAGCACCTATATCCTTTGTGTAGGCTACTATAGCCAATAAATATATAAGGATATGTCTTTGGTGAGAACTTAGTCTTTCCCTTTAGGTAAGGATAACATCTGCAACCAAAGACTTTCAGGCTATTATAATCGGGAGAGGCACCAAAAAATTTCACAAACAGGATCCCATTCTTTAGAACTGAGGAAGGCATTCTGTTTATTAGAAACATATCAGTTAGAAATGATTCAACCCATAAGAACTGAGGCAGCTTAGCATGAAACAATAAGGTCAGACCAGTTTTCACTATGTGTCTCTATTTTCTCTCGGAAACTCTATTCTGCTCAGCAGTGTGAGGATAAGATATTTGCCTAATGATGCCACAGTTCTCCAAATGCTTGATAAACTCAGTTTGGATAAATTCACCACCTCCATCACACTGGAAAATGTTAATAGTTTTTGAAAATTGTCTTTCTACAATTTGTTAAAACTTGAGAAAGACTTCAAAGAATTCAGATTTCTTCTTCAAAGGATAGAGACAAGTATTATCATCCACAAATATCACATAGTATTTCATATGTTGGGAAGACTCAACAGGTGTTGGTCCCCAAAGATCACAATGTATTTTGTGTAAAGGAATATGCTCAATTTAATTTCTCAACTCAAAAGAAAGTTTACAAATTTTCCCCTAATTGACATCTAGTAGAGATACTAGGCACCTTATTCCAACTCCTAGCATCGATGCATTTGTTGCTACTTAAAAAACTTAAAGACTTCATACTAAGATGTCCTAATCTAGGGTGTCAAATATACTCTAACTTCTTCCAATATGTGTTGGTGTTAAGGCAAAGATATTGTTGTCTTCCCGTTGATAGAGTCCTTATGTATTAGAGCCCTTGGACTGTGGTGTTCCTGACTTTTTTTCCTTAATAAGAAAACCGAATTCATCAAACTCAAGAGTTGCAGAATTGTCTTTTGCAAGTTTGCTAACTGAAAGAAGATTCTTTGTGATTTTAGGAACTACCAGTATATCTTTAACTTTCAAACCTGACTTATTGAGATTTCCAACATGTGGAATTGCTAATTGCGAACCATTCCCTACAATTATTTTGTCTATCCCATTATAGATTAGAAAATGGGATAGATTACCTGATGTGTTTTTCATGTGAGTTGTTGCACCATAATTGACATACATTACAATATCTTCACCGTTGGTATTCTGCATGTTCATAGTAGACAGGGCCTGTGGAAGATCATCTTCAGCTTGATAAGATTAATCCTACCTATAGAAGCACTTTAAAGCAGTGTGATTATTTCTACCACCTATTTGACATAGAGTAGGTGTGGGTTTTACATTTTCAGTGTTTGTAGTCTGCATATTCTGACTGTTTTGATTATTATTTGATTGTCCAACAACTCTGAATCCTCTTTCTCTTGAGTTAAAAGTAGAGTTACCTCTCCTGTGATTGTAACTCCCTCGACCCCTACCTCTCTGTGAAGTAAAGGCTATGTTATAGTATTGTTGGGGCACTTTCTCCTCTTCTTATTTCATGTCAAAACCTCTAAGAGTATTGAAAAATTGATTGAAGGTAGGATAGGAGGCTTTCCCAACATAACAGTCCTAAATGGCCTGTACTTTGGACCTAGTCCTTGGGCAAAGTTAATTACTTTGTTGTCTTCATCAACTAGCTTTTGTATGGCAGCAAGTCCATCATATATGCTATTGAATTCTTTCAAGTACTCATCAAGTTTCTTGGTTCCTAATTTAATGTTCTGCAGTTGTTGTTTAAATTGGAACTCTTTATCCTTTGTTGTTTGAAGGTAAGCTTCCTCCAAGCATTCCCACATCTCCTTAGCTGTTGAGCAGCCCACAATGAGATACATGCTCTCTTTAGTCATAGTTCCTGAGATCCAGGTTCTTAGCAGAAAATCTTGCTCATCCCAATTACTATCGAAAGCTTTCTCCTGTCCATCAACTGCCTTTTAATTGTTATCTTTGGCTAGAGTTTCAACTTCATAAGGTTTCTTTTCTTGGACCAACATAGTCACCTTCATTACTTGCATCAATTGTAGAATCTATGTTCTACATATAAGGTGATTGGTAGGTTTAAGTTTGATAGGACACGCATTCATAATATGGTGCAATAAAGAAGCTGAGAGGGACAAAGAGGCTGACAGTGAAGAGGAAGCCATTGATTCTTGAACAAATTTGATGCAATGTAGGTTTGTGTGTCTAATACTATGTTGAAGTGTGTGACCATCTCATCTAAAAGTTTAAGCTATTAGAGAGAGAACACTTTTCTTATTTAATTATATTCTTAACACACCCCCTCACGTGCAGGCCTGGTTTTTTTCATAGGCGCAACACGCTGAAATTCTTTTTAATATGGGTGGCAGTGAGATTCAATTTCAAGATATTTGTCTGCTCTGATACCATGTTGAATGCACACAACTAGAGAGAAGGGAAGATATTATTTCTTGATAATAATTTCGTACAATACATATGCTACTTATACAATAACATATGGCCACAAGTTGAATCCTGGTACAACTACAAATCTAAAGAGATACATTAGAGTTAGAATAGGATTAGAGTTAGGATACAAGGTATACTACTTCTATTCTAATTCTATTTCACAACACAAGCCACTAATGCATAAAGTGCGGAATTAAGAAATAAGTACAAATTGAACAAAGCATAAAAAAAAGAACTAGAGGGTCCGCCAGGATGACAAGCAACTACCTCTCAATAATTCTCTGACAGCCTCAGAGGTGGGAGAGACAGAGCAATCACCTGATACCGGGCTCAGAACCTACACAAGTGTAGAGGCAATGAGTGAGTACCAACAACACGGTACCCAGCAAGCAACCTAATAAACAAAGAAACTAGCTAGAAATCAAATGTTCATTTCATCCTAACTGAGCCTCGTCAACTACAACCTGCACAGAAATCAGTTCAACCTAATAGTTCTATAATCCATAGGTCACAAGGCTCATTAATCACAGTCCAATAGCCACAATTCAACATCCAACATGTATCAAGTAAGTCAATCTCAATGTCAAGTAAATCAATCACATGTAACAAGTACATTTATCATAGACAACAAGTAAGTAAAACATAGATATCAAATGCATCAAATCACAATAATAAAATCATTATCGAAACAATTTCTCAGTGGCTTTGTATCTTATCACTTGTCGGAACCATTTTCCATCAGCTTTATATCATTTCACTAGTCGGAACCATTTCCCATTGGCTTTATATCGTATCACTAGACGGAACTATTTCTCATAAGCTTTATATAGTATCACTAGCCAGAACCATTTTCCATCGGCTTTATATCATATCACTAGCCAAAATCATTTTGCATCGACTTTATATCATGTCACTAGCCGAAACCATTTCCCATCGACTTTAAATCACTAGTAGGAACCATTTCTTATTTGCTTTATATCACATGTCTCATTACACTGTACAACAGTCAATGCACATAAGAAAGTTCACACCATAAGGATGAGAACAATTGAAGCAATTCAAGTCCACATTCATGCTATCAAGCACTTCATCAATCAATCAAATAAGGACACAATAAGATAATTCACAACGTATTACGATCAACAGATATCCTTTTCATTTAAACCCATTTTTATTTATTAATAATTTATCAAGTGGAACAATGAACCTTTCACCCCAACCCCATTAATCCCAACACACATACAATCAAAGGAAATGCACAAATTCTACTAGATTACAAGGTTTAGGATATCACTTGCCTAATTCAACTAACTAGTAACTCCAAGACATGAGTCTTTCCATTCCGATGAATATCCAAAGCCACACAATCTATATCAATCAAGTATTCACAATAAATTTTTTGAAACAACAATACCCACATCATATACTTCGAAAGATAGGTTAATCAACTCAAAACCCGATACTGAAGATGAAGTTTGAATCCAAAATCTTTACTTAAAAATCATTACCCAAGGAATTTGGAACTCATTAGTGTAAATCATTTCGAAAAAGAAGTTAAAATTAGTTCAAAAAATCACCATTTTACTAGGTGCTTGGGTTCTTGAAGATAAACCCAATTTTTCATTTCAAAAGTTTGATTTGAACACTTAAATTCATAAATAATAATGGGTAAATTGAAGATTTAAGGTTAGGAATTGTTACCTAATATTTTTTATCAAAAATCTTGTTCAAATCGCCACACGAAAGCTCCGAAAACTCAACAATGGTGAAATGGGCTTGCTACTTCAACTTTTGAAAAACATTCTACCCAAGTCTCAAATGCTCACCGCGATCAAGACCTAGATCCATGCAATCGCGATGAGCAAGAAAGTCAACTCATTCAAGTTAACCATCATGATCACGGCAAGACCTACACGATCACAATGCAACTCAAATTAATGCTACGCAGTCGCGATGAGGGAGCCTCACGATGAGAAAAATAGTCATGGACCATAACAAGAAACCCCCAGGATCCGATTGGAATTCCAAACACACAAACCATATATGAAAATGACTATACTCAACGTTTCGGACACAATGAAACCATTGAAATACGAATCTGAGGTCTCCTTGATTCGAAACTCATGAAAGTCACAAGAAACAAACACAACACCTAAAAAGGATAAAATAAGCTCAGAACTTCTCAAAAATCAACCATGACCTCAACTAGGCCTAAAATCATCCCCCAAATCCAATGTATTTCTCGAAATTCTAATCTTAGCATCCAAATTTTGAATTTGACCAAAGCCAATTCAAACACTAAATTTCCATAATTTTCCAACCTAGGATCTCAAATCCTTAAAATGACTCTAAATCTAAAATCGACACCTCTCAAAGATTAGATTCCACATTGCGGGAATAATGGAATCGATGGAATTCCATTTCGACACTCAAAATTCAAAAGACATCAAAATTCACTTTTTAACAAACTTAACCTTTCAAATTCAAAACTTACAAAATTCTCTACTTATAACTCAAAGTTCGACAACCAAAATTCAAAACTCTATTAAAAACAAATCGGGGTCAATAATAGGAAGGACAAAATGGTAAATTCATTAAACTTTCCCAAAATGACCAATTAGGCCATTAGATTATACACCACTAAAAACCATATTCTGCCTTGAGCATAAAGTAAAACAAAGTACCTAAAGCCTTGAAAATTTGTGAATATTTAGCGCACATATCTGACTTTGTCTCCCAAGTCGCCTCACCAACTCAATAGTGGTTCTACTACACCTTCATTAAAGCAATCTCCTTGGTCCTAAGCTTTCGGCACTGCCTATCCAAAATGGCTATAGTCTCCTCCTCAAAAGATAAGCTTGGACCCAACTCAACTTAATCAAGAGAAAGTACATGAGACTCATCCGACACATGCATTTGAAGCATGGAGACATCAAATACAGGATGCGCAGCTGGCAAACTAGGTGGTAAGGTCAGTTTATAGGACACATCTCCCACATAACTCAAAATCTCAAAAAGATCTAGTGAATTTAGGGCTAAGATTTCCCTTCTTTTCGAACCTCATCACACCCTTTATGGGTGACACTTGAAGCCAAACGTGATCACCCTCCATGAACACTGGAGCTCAAACTTTCCGATCTACATAACTCTTCTTTCGGTTGTAGGTTGTCAACAATCTACCATGGATCATATGTACCTGCTCTTTAGCATCTCTAAGCAAGTCTGTATCTAATGAGTCTATCTAGGCTGAATCAAACCATCAGATTGGAGATCTACACCAACTGCCATACAACTCCACAAATAGGGCCATTTAAATACTGGAGTGATAACTATTTTTGTTGGCAAACTCTACTAAGGGAAATAGTCGATCCTATATAGCACCAAAATCGAGCATGTAAGCTCGGAGCATATCCTCTAAAACTTGAATCATCCACTCGAACTGACCATCTTACTAATGGTGAAAGGTTGTACTCATATTTAACCGAGTACTGAAACCATGTTGTAATCTCTTCCAGAAATGGGAAGTGAAAAAAGAACCTTGATTAGAGACAATAGAAAATCGAGACCCCATGTAATCACACATTCTGACTGATATAAATCTTAGCTAACTTCTCTATCGTATACTTCACCCGAATCGAGATGAAATGGGTTGACTTGGTCAGCCTATCAATAACCACCCAAATGGATTCATAGCCACCTATTGTGGTAGGTAGTTCAACAATAAAATCCATAGTGATCCGTTCTAAGTTCCAAGTAGTAATAGGCATTCTCTGAGACGTACCTTCAGACCGCTAGTGCTCAAACTTCACCTTTTGGCAAGTCAAACACCTAGAAACAAAATTTGAAATATCCCTCTTCACACGACACCATAAATAGTGTTAGATCAAATCATGAAACATCTTCGCTGCTCTCGAATGGATGGAATATCAAGAACAAGGGACCTCCTCAAGAATCAATCTAATTAACTTTCCCACCTTAGGCACACAAATCATGTCCACAATCGTCAAGATACCCTCAAAATCAGGGACAACCTCCTTGGCTTCCCCTCTCATTACCTTTTCTCGAATGAGACTTAACTTTTTGTCATTAAACTAATGCTCACAAATCTGTTCAACTAAGAAAGAACGAGCCTCAATAAAAGAAATCAAACCACCTATGTCCTCAAAAATTTGCAACTGAACAAGACTTTTATCTAACCTTTAAACATCTCTAGCCAATGGTCTCTCCTTAAAACTAATAGCAGCAAGACTTCCCATGCTAGAAATATTCCTACTCAAAGCACCGGCCACCACATTGGCCTTCATTAGATAAGATGGAGGTGTCATGGTCCTTCGAGAGCTCAAGCCATCTATGTTACCTCAAGTTTATATCCCTCTGACTGAAGATATACTTAAGACTCTGATGATCCATGAAGACCTCACAATGAACCCCATACAGATAATGTCACCATAGATTAAGCACATACACTTTGACTACCAGCTCCAAATCATGGGTAGGGTAGTTCCTCTCATGGGTCTTTAACTATCTAGAGGTATAGGTGATCACCTTTCCTTTTTGCATTAGAACACCACCTAATCCGACTCTAGAACCATCATAATAGACAATAAAGTCTACTCCCTTCTCGAGTAAGGTCAAAATAAGAGCCGAAGTCAATAAGGTATTGAGTTAACAAAAGTTTTCCTCACACTCATCAGACCATTGTAAATTCACACTCTCTCGAGTCAACCTAGTCAAAGGAGATGCAATGGTGGACAAACTCTAAAAAATTTGCCAATAGTAAACCGCAGGTCCTAAAACTCCAGATCTCAGTAAGTGATGTAAGTCTGGTCCAACCCTTCACTGTCTCAATCTTGGTTGGATCTACCCAAATACTCTCCTTGGTCACCATATGTCCCAAGAAGGCCATGGAATCAAACCAAAATTCACACTTTGAGAACATATCATAAAGCTTCTCTTCCATCAATATCTGGAGTACAATCCTCAAATGTCGATTTTCATCCTTCTCGGTCTTGGAGTACACCAAGATATCCTTAATGAACACTATCACAAATGAATCTAGATGAGGCCGGAAGACCCCGTTCATCAACTCCATGAACATTGCAAGGGCTTTAGTCGAACCGAAATACATTACTAGAAACTCATGTTGCCCATAACAAGTCCTAAAAGATATCTTAGTGATATTCGATGCCCTATTCTTTAGCTAGTGGTACACAAACTTCAAATCAATCTTAGAAAATAGAGATGCACCCTGAAATTGATCAAGCAAATCATCAATGTGAGGAAATTATACTTGTTCTTCACTGTTACCTTGTTCAACTATCGATAATGAATACACATCCTTATGGTTCCATCCCTCTTCCTCACAAACAAAATAGGAGCACCCCATAAAGAAACAACAGGGCAAATAAACCCCTTACTTAACAAATCTTGTAACTAATCCTTCAATTCATTCAACTCATTTGGAGCACCACGATACGGAGGAATAGAAATAGTCTTTGTGTCTGTCTCCAATTAAATGAAAAAATCAATAGTCCTATCCGGAGGAACACCTAGAAGAACAGTAGGAAAGACATCCAAAAAATTTTAAACCACGTGCATAGAATCCATGGGAAGTGGCTCAACACTAGTACTTCGAATGAAAGCCAAATAGGACAAACAACCTCTATCAACCATTCTTTAAGCTTGAATGAAGGGATAGCTTTGCTAGAGTAGGAACCACTAGCCAGCATCCATTCAACCCTTGGGACACATGACATCGCTAAGGTCACAGTGTTAGCATAACAAGCAAGAATAGTATGATGTGGAGAAAACCAATCCATTCCTAAGATAATATCAAATTTACCATCCTAGAATGATCAAGTCTACCAAAGTATCATACCTGTCCAAAAAAATAAGGCAAGATTGATACACTTGATCCACCACTAAGGATTCACCTACTAGTGTAGAGATATTGATAGACATATGCATGCAACCAGACATCATATCAAACCCAACAGCAAAATAGGTAGACACATACGAGAAAGTAGTCCTCAGATCAAATAATACATACATAAGTCAATGGCAAACTAGGATGACACGTATGATCACAACATCAAAAGTCTCAGACTCAGGCCTCCCTAGAAAAGCATAACACTGGCCCTCAAGACCTCCTGCAATCTGAGTAGACCTCTACCTCCACCATGTGGAGCTAGAATACCTTTACCAATAGTTCTACCACCTCTACTGGGCCGACCTCTGCCTCGACCCCTGGGCTGAGGTGCTGAATCTCTATTCGGAGTAGTTGAATAAGAACATTGGGACCTGAATGAGTTTGTAGAGTGAAGAGTCGCATCAAATGACTTGGATCCCACAAGTAAAGCAAGATCTCATAAGAGATAGCTGTTTCTACGAATCAAACAAACTACCATGGCCACCTTGGCTAGAACCATAAGATTTTAAGGTTGAATACCTACTCTCAACTGCTAACATGAAATAATGAATGATCCCATTACAGTAAAAGGAGCAACTACCTCTATCCGAAGCTCTATTTCCAGATGAGGCACCAGAAAATTGACCAGACAATCGAGCCCTCTTAGGCTCCCCAAACTCTTTTAAAATCATCAACTCTGCATCATTGGCGGTGCTCACAATGGACTAAAAGGAAACCCCATGGTTTCTCTAACAACATAACACCTGACGGAGAAATTCAACCCTCTCACAAATCTGCGGACTCTCTCTGCCTCATTCGAGACAATAGTCATAGCATGCCTAGAAAGCTCATAAAAGCGTGCCTCATACTTGGTAACTAACAAACTACCTTGAGTCAAACTCTTAAACCTTAATCGACTCTCCTCTCTCACGCACCAAGGAATGAAGCGATCCTAGAGAACACATTCCACTTTATTGGGGGAGATCCAACTGGTCTAGATGTAACAAAAGTCATCCACCACTCTCAAGCGCATCTACGTACCTAAAGTGCAATAAATCGAACATAAAAATAATCCACCATACCCACTGCCTCAAGCATCTCATGACACAACATCAAGAACTCTTGGGAATCCTCACTCTTACCACCTTGAAATTGAGGTGGTTTTATCTACTAAAACCTCTTGTAACACTGCTTCTCAACTATTGTTAGAATAACCTTTGTGAACTAATCTGAACACCCGCAACTGCTATTAGAACCACTCGTGGCTGACCCATATGATATTGAATACCCAGAACCTGCTGCTGATTTAGGGTCTGTTCCATTACCCTTATTCGAGAACCCTGTGGCATACTTGTCACACCACCCTGAGAGAAGTTTTGTAGCACACCAAACATCATCAACAAAGTCTCCCAAAACAAAGGAGCTCTAATCTCTGGAAAGGAGCTCTAATCTCTGGAGGAACTTACTCCTCAACAACCTCAACCTATGGCTCAGGAAATCTAGATGGTGCCACTCCACGGACAGGACCTCTAGTAGATAGTACGACCTCTATCTCGATCTCTACCTCTACTCTTAGCTGGGGTCTCAACAACAGCCTTTAGTACTACTTCTCCTCTATCACTGGAAACATAAGCTATGGTCCTCGGCATCTGCCAAGAAAACACGCGGCAACTCAGGACTACTAAAGGTAACCACACACAATAAAAAAGGATGAATAAAAGGAAGTTTCCTAATAATCTTTACAGTCTCTTAAAGATAAGTACATACGTCTCCATACCGATACTTAAGACTCTACTTTGACTTGGCTTGTACACACGTGAGACCTATGAACCTGGGCTATGATACCATTTGTCACGACCCGCAAATGGATGTAATGGAACTTTTATATTCCCACCCAAACAAGTCAGCCTCAATGTAGCGACCCTCTCGAAATAATATAAGCCAAAAACTCACGAGATTTTTATGCATATATTGTCCTCACACAGGTAAAAAGGACATAAAAAGAATATTACCAACTTTCGAGTACCCAAACTAGGTCATTCATGCTTCACACAATCATTCAAAATTAGTGGTAAATTTAATACATTACAAGACTTGGGCTTACACACCCCAAAAGAACAAAACATATAGTCATACTTATATTACAAACTATGGTGACACGATCGGATTAGCCCTCAAAATTTCATGTAAATATACAACACCTAGATCATGTATAAGTCTCAAGGTTTATACAAAATATAAATGCCTATATGCAAATGTGATCTTCCTTAAAGATCTCAAAATCTCCATCTCCAATGGCCCACTTCACGCCTCCTCTTGATCATTCCCTACGATAGAAGAAATTATTGTTAAGCATATAGATTAGTGGTGTAAAAAACTATAGGTTCGGAGCCCTCAGAGTCACCAAGCCTTTCTCAAGTCATGAGCAGCATAATTAAAACATAATAAATAAATCAAATAACAATATATAAAGAGTATCATGTTTGATATTTAAAGATCCAACTGTCAAGAAAGCTCATAGCACTATTTTCCAAGAAATTCAATAACAAGGCTCGCCCAATATATACGTCATGTCGTCACACCGAGCACAAGCGGGTATTAAGAAGGACCAAAGCCCTGTATCAAGAAGGATCAAGCCCAATAATCAGGTGAACTAAGAACCATATTAAAAAATGGCTTTCTAGTTCGTACTTAAAATGGACAACTTCCATTCATAATGATGGACTAAAAATCCAGAGTCAAGATGGCAAATGATCCGAATCAAGAGGCCTGCCAATAGTGACAAAATCACAACCATAAGAAGAACAAGTTTCCAACAAGAGTGCCAAGTTATCAAACAATCCGTACAAGTGGGCGAGTTACACAAGTATCTTTAATATCTTAAAGTATACCAATACAACAATGCAAAGTAAGAAGAGGTAACCAAGGTACCAAGATAAGCTTTTAGATATACCAGCAGGTAAAAATATTACAAGTACAAGTTTATACACAAATCTTAATACTTTAGCGTAGAAATAGTCCAACACAACTTCGCGAGTTCAAACCGTAGACCAACCAATGTATCAAGGTCCTCAACTTGTTCATGAGTTTATACAACCTTAAAAATATAATTAAATAAATTCTTTGATTCCTAGTATCTCAATAATGTCAAAGTAAAATAGGATTATCATCACAAGTAAGCTTAGCCTGCACAAATACGACTATGTTCCCAAAACAGTGATTCTGGCCAACCTAGTACCTCATGTCGCAACTTAGATTTGAAAAGGAAAATGGCAAAACTAGACTTTATAACCTCTATGAAAGATGTAGGTACATCTCTTAAGGTTGCAAACAAACAAGAATCAATGCAAAATATATTTTTTGCAAAAAATATATATTCAAAACACTAACAATTGTCCATACAGGATTTCTAATTTTGAATTCAGGGCAGAACTTGTCCTATGTTGCGTCCCATATTTTCAATCCATAACAGCTAAATTAGAGTTTTACATAAACATAAGAGTAGTACATATGTGAAATATCTTTCCAACTCATATTTATTCACTGTAAACGACATTATATAAAACAAGTTATGCTTAAAATACTAAACACTACCTAGCTCAGAAACAGATTTTTCCACTTACCAAAGAGAAGGGTGTGCCTCGAATCCTAGCCGAAAGGACAAAGTCTTCCTCTTGTGATTTTGAAGAACAATATGTTTAGATATGCCTCTAAGGTTCTAAGACTTGAGGAAAACGAATTTACTAAAGGAAGTGTGACAATATATAGTCACAAAAGTGATGTTTATCCCTTGTACAACTGTCCCTCAAGGTGCTGCCCAAATAGTTGTGTTCTAGCCAAAATGCATACATATACACCTATATACATATATCATTCACCTCCTTTTAAAGTTATACATACTTCTAATTAGACTATTCATAAACGCTCCAATACAATACCTTAAATTACGATCACAATTTATGTTAAGCAAGTTAGCAATTATCACAACATTTGAAGTTTCCAAAATGAGAGTAAAACATATTGTAGTAATTAAGCAATGGTAAATCGACATGTGACTCTTGGTTATTATTTAGGGGTGTTACAACCCTCCCCTCTTTAAAGAAATTTCATCTCGAAATTCACCTTACACTAATCCCAATACAAGTGTGGATACTGGGTCCTCATGGCTTCTTCTCTCTCCCAGGTAGTTTCTTTTCCCGAATGGTTCCTCCAAAGTACCTTTACTAAGTGGATTTTCTTGTTTCTAAGTTGCTTCACTTCCCGAGCTTGAATACCTCAACAAATTCAATTGGAAGAACATGAGATGGATCAGAACGATATCTTCTGAGCATAGATACATGGAAGACATTGTGGATCTTGTCTAACTCAGGTGGCAAAGCCAATTTATATGCAACCGGTCCAATCCTTTCAAGTATATCATAAGGTAAAATAATCGGGGACTAAGTTTTCCTTTTTTGCCAAATCTCATAATCTTTTTCCATGGAGACACCTTTAAGAATACTTTATCTCCCACTTGATATTCAATGTCACGCCTTTTAAGATCACCGTACGACTTTTGTCTATATAAAGAAATCTTTAGACGATCCTTGATAATTTTTATCATGTCCTCTATTTGTTGCACAATTTCAGGACCAATAAGTTTCCTGTCACAAATTTCACTCCAAGAAAGACGAGTCCGACATTTCCTTCCGTACAAGGCTTCATAGGGAGGCATTCCAATACTCGATTGATAACTGTTATTGTAAGAAAATTCTATCAAAGCCAAGTGTTTGCCCCAACTACCCTCAAACTCCATAATGCAAGCTCGAAGCATATCCTCCAAAATTTGTATCACCCTTTCCGACTGGCCGTCTGCCTGAGGATGGAACGAAGTGCTAAATTTCAGCTTAGTATCTAAAGCTTCCTACAAGCTACCCTAAAATCTAGATGTAAACATTGGGTCTTGGTCAGATACAATAGACATAAAGATCCTATGTAGTCTTATGATCTCATTAATGTACAATTCGGCTAAACGCTCAAGTGAGTAATCCATCCTGATTGCTAAGAAGTGAGTACTCTTGGTTAGCCTGTCCACAATCACCCATATTGCATCATGATTTCTTTGGGTGCGAAGAAGTCCAGAAACAAAGTCCATAGTTATTCTCTCCCATTTCCATTTCGGTATCGACAAGGGACGTAGTAAACTAACTGGACCTGATCTACTGCCTTTACTTGTTGACAAACCAAATATTTAGAAATGAACTCCGCAATGTCTCTCTTCATACCATTCCGCCAATAATTTTCTTTGATGGTCTGGTACATCTTTGTACCCCCAAGATGCATTGCATATGGTGAGGTTATGTGCTTCACTCAGTATCTCTCTCCTCAATTTGTCATCATTAGGGACACATAATCTATCTTGATAAAATATGACACCATCATCTGTTAATGTAAAATCATGTATTTCCCCATTTTGAACTTCTCTGGTCAATTTTAGAAGTTTCTCATCTATCTTTTGTGCTTCCTTCACCTGTTCAAGTAATATTGGCTTTACATGCAAATTAGCGATAACTGAACCTTTTGAATCAGGTGTAAAACAAACATTTATGGCTCTTAACTCAAGAAGCAAGGGTAAAGGACTCAAAGAAATTCTTGCGAAGGATTTTTGACATAAAGCATCTGCAACCACATTGGCTTTACCAGGATGAAAATCAATTGTGCAGTCATAATCCTTGATGAGTTCAAGTCATCTACGTTGTCGAAGGTTTAGCTCCTTCTGAGTACCCAAGTACTTTAAGCTCTTGTGATCAGTGAATATATGACATTTCTCTCCATACAAATAATGCCACCATATTTTTAAAGCAAACACTATAGTAGCAAGTTCAAGATCATGGGTAGGATAATTCAATTCATGCGGTTTTAATTTCCGAGAGGCATAAGAAATAACCTTCCCTTCTTGCATCAAAATGCATCTGAGACCATTATGAGAAGCACGTTGTATACTACATACTCTTTTCCTTCAATTGGTAGAGTAAGTATAGATGCTTAAGTGAACAAGGATTTGAGAGTTTCAAAGCTCTCATTTGTCATTCCAATTAAACTTCACTTCCTTCAGCAAGAGTTTATTCAATGGAGAGGCTATAATGGAAAAACCTTTCACAAATCTTCTGTAGTATCCCACTAAGCCTAAGAAACTTCTTACCTCGGTTTGACTTTTGGGAGGTCTCTGTTCAACAACTGCTTGTATCTTACTAGGATCCACCTTCACGCCTTCGGTTGATACAACATGTCCCAAAAATAGGGGTAGATCCAGGAATAAGGAGCCATTCTATAAGGAGTGATAGAAATAGGGGTAGATCTAGGAATAAGCTCGATTGGAAATTCAACCTCTCTTTTCGGGGGCAATCCAGGAAGATTTTCTGGGAAGACTTTTGCGAAATCACATACAGCAGGTATGTCCTTGATACAGGACTCTCCAACTGTGTATCAATTATGTGAGCAAGGTATGCCCCACAACCTTGGCGCATCAGCTTTCTTACCAAGGCCGCAAAACTAATACTAGATGTCAATGATCTTTCACCTTGTACAATGATATGTGAAAATGTCAGATCTTTAAAAGTCACACGCTTAGACCTACAATCTACCACTACATGATATTTATAAAGCCAATCCATCCCGATAATAACATCAAAATCCTTGAAGGGCATTTCAATCAAATCAGCAGGGAAGGCTAGGTTTTGAATCACGAAGGGACAATATTGGTAAACTCGATTACACGCAACTTGATAACCCAAAGGACTTTCAACCAAGACTTCAAAATTAAGTCTCACAGATTTCAGCTTTTCAGGAAGAACAAGTGATGAACAAAGATAGGAATGTGTAGAACCGGGATCAAACAATGTAAACACACATAAGCCAAATAAGTGAAATTTACCGACAACCACGTCTTTTCCATCTTGATCATCCCTCTGCCTTAAAGCATAAGTGCGTGCAGTAGCCCTTGGTCTACTAGCTTAATTCGCTCCACTTACCACCTGTTGCTTGGGTGTTTTTAGATCTTGCACCTTCATTAGTTTGAGGAGGATTAATAGAAGGCTTATGAACTGAGCCTTTAGTTCTCAAGGAAGGAGCATTATTAGGATTAGGACAATCCTTCACTTTATGATCAAAGCTGCCACAATTGAAACATGCACCAGAAGCTTTCCTGCAAGTACCGTAATGATTCTTTCTACATTGTGGAAAAGTGGGAATACAAGGCTTACCTTGGCCATAATTTGGAGTGCTAGCTATAGAAAATTATGATTTGTTTTGCCTTTGTTGGGGTGGCCTGTTAACACTACCAGCCTTAGAATCATCAAATCTTCCCCTTTTGGATGGACCTCCAAAATCTTGTCTAGGTTTTTGAAATTTGTTTTCATTTTGACTACTTCTTCTTTATCAAGTCATTCCCAAGTAAAAGCAGAAGACACTAACTTACAAAAGTTTTCATGTTGCAGGATCGCCACATTCTTCCAAATGGAATCATTTAAACTATCTTCAAATTTCCTACACTTGTCTTTTTCCTCTTTAATAATACCTCCAGCATAACGAGAGAGCCTTAGAAACTTCTATTGGTACTCAACAATAGACATGCCTCATTGCCTTAAATTCAAAAACTCATTTCTCTTCGCATCATAATAAGCAAGTGGGACATACTTCATACAAAATTCCCTAAGAAAATCATCCCAAGTAAGAACATGAGGTTTTACCTTGGCATTTGGAACACTTACCCACCAATCGTAAGCATCCTTTTGTAATAGTGAAATAGCATACTTAAATTTTGCAACATCTGAACACTCTAACTGCTCAAATACCCCTCTCCATACGCTCAAGCCATTGTTCAGCATCCGTGGGATCAACGGTACCTTCAAACTCAACTCCACCCATTTTTCTCATTTTCTCAAAGTTAATCTCGTTGGGATCATGCATCGCTTAAGCCATGTGGTGGAAGAATTCATCCATTTATTGAGAAGGAGGATTCATGGCTTGAGTACCACGACTCATATGAGGATGTGAACCATCTCTTACACCCTGATGGTTTCCCACTTCAGACCTACTAGTGTGGGGAACATATTGATTCGAGAAAGGTTCTCCAACCTCTTCTAGTGCATGAAGTTAGGAAACAGAGGCACCCTAACCTTCACGAGTAGCTTTCATAGGTCGGTCAGAAGAAGAAGCCAAAGCTTAATTCCTTCAAAAGGTAAGATCACATTACATTAGGGACATTTACATGATGCATGAGCACTCTACATGCGATAAAAGTATTATAAATCATGTAAGTGAAAAAATAATCCAATAAAACCATTTTTCAAAGCGAACAAGTATACAAGTAATTCATAGCAAAAGTTCTAGAACCACAAACCTAGGCTCTGATACCAACACTTGTGGCGACCCTTCCAAAATAATATAAGTCAAAAACTCACGAGATTTTTATGCATATATTGTCTTCACACAAGTAAAAATGACATAAAAAGAATATTACCAACTTTCGAGTACCCAAACTAGGTCATTCATACTTCACACAATCATTCAAAATTCGTGGTAAATTTAATATATTACAAGACTTAGACTTACACACCCCAAAAGAACAAATCATATAGCCATACTTATATTACAATCCATGGTGACACGGTCAGATTAGCTCTCAAAATTTCATGTAAATATACAACACATAGATCATGTATAAGTCCCAAGGTTTATACAAAATATAGATGCCTATATGCAAATGTGATCTTCCTTAAATATCTAAAAATCTCCATCTCCAATGGCCCGCTTCACACCTCCTCTCGATCATTCCCTACGATAGAAACAACTATCACTAAGCATATAGCTTAGTGGTGTAAAAACAATAGGTTTGGAGCACTCAGATTCACCAAGCTACCTTTCTTAAGTCATGAGAAGTATAATTGAAACATAATAAATAAATCAAGTAATAATATATAAAGAGTATCAAGTTCGATATTTAAATATCCAAATGTCAAGAAAGATCATAGCACCATTTTCCAAGAAATTCAATAACAAGGCTCGCCCAATATATACGTCATGTCGTCACACCAAGCACAAGCAGGTATTAAGAAGGACTGAAGCCCTGTATCAAGAAGGGTCAAGCCCAATAATCAAGTGAACCAAAAACCATATTAAAAAAAGGCTTTCTAGTTTGTAGTTAAAAATGGACAACTTCCATTCTTAATGACGAACTAAAAATCTAGAGTCAAGATGGCAAATGATCCGAATCAAAAGGCATGTCAATAGTGACAAAGTCACCGCCACAAGAAGGACAAGGTCCCAACATGAGTACCAAGTGATCAAACAATCTGTACAAGTGGGCGAGTTACACAAGTGTCTTTAATATCTTAAAGTATACCAATACAACAATGCAAAGTAACAAGAGGTAACCAAGGTACCAAGATAAGCTTTTAGATATACCAGCAGGTAAAAATATTACAAGTACAAGTTTATACACAAACCTCAATACTTTAGCATAGAAACAATCCAACACAATTTCGTGAGTTCAAACAGTAGACCAACCAACGTATCAAGGTCCTCAACTTGTTCACAAGTATATACAACCTTAAAAATACAATTAAATAACTTCTTTAATTCCTAGTATCTCAATATTGTCGAAGTAAAACATGATTATCATCACAAGTAAGCTTGCCTGCACAAATATGACTATACTCCCAAAACAGTGATTCTGGCCAGCCTTGTCCCTCCTGTCACAACTTAGATTGGAAAAGGAAAATGGAAAAACTAGACTTTATAACTATCATGAAAGATATAGGTACATCTCTTAAGGTTGTAAAAAAACAAGAATCACCGCAAAACATATTTTGTAGAAAAAGATATATTCAAAACACAATCAGTTGTCCATACAGGATTTCTAATTTCGAACTCGAAACAAAACTTGTCCTATGTTGCGTCCCATATTTCGAATCCATAACAGCTAAATTAGAGTTTTACATAAACCTAATAGTTGTACATATGTGATTTAGTTTTCCAAATCATATTTATTCACTGTAAACGAAGTTCTGTAAAAACAAGTTATGCTTAAAATACTAAACACTACCCAGATCAAAAACAGATTTTTCCACTTTCCAAAGAGAAGGGTGTGCCTTGAATCCCAGCCAAAAGGACAAAGTTGTCCTCTTATGATTTTGAAGAATAATCTGTTTAGATATGCTTCTAAGGTTCTAAGACTTGAGGAAAACGAATTTACTAAACGAGGTGTGAAAATATATAGTCACAAAAGTGATGTTTATCCCTTGTACAGTTGTCCCTTAAGGTGCTGCCCAAATAGTTGTACTCTGCCCAAAATGCATACATATACATATATATATATATATATATATATATATATATATATATATATATATATATATATATATATCCTTCACCTCCTTTTAAAGTTATACATAATTATAATTAGACTATTCATAAACACTCCAATATAATCCCTTAAATTATGATCACAATTTATGTTAAGCAAGTTAGCAATTATCACAACCTTTCAAGTTCCCAAAATGAGAGTAAAACATATTGTAGTAATTAAGCAATGGTAAATCGACATGCGACTCTTGGTTAGTATTTTGGGGTGTTACACTCAACCGAACAAAAAATAAAAGAAACGTAGAAATATAAATCAAGAACAAGATAAATTGGAATAACTTATTATTTCTATTAAAATCCCAAAATCTGGTTGTCACATGTACAAGGCACTAAATACATAAAGTGAGAGATTAAGAAATAAGTACAAGTCTCATTCTTTGTTTCTCAAATTAAAGAAAAGGAAAAGAGAGCCCACTGAGATGACAAGCAACTACCTCTCAATAGTCCTTTGATAAGCCTCAAAAAGTAAGAGGCAAGGATGGTCACGTTATACCGAGCTCGAAACCTACACAAGTGTAGAAGCAAAGAGTGATTACCAACAACACGGTACCCAACAAACAACCTAATAAACAAGGCATCTAGCTAGAAATTGAATACTCCTTCCATACAAACCGGACCTCCTCAAACTACAACCTGCACAACAATCAGCCCAACCTAACAATTCTATAATGCACAGTTCACAAGGCTCAATAATCACAATTCAACAACAAAACGAATCAAGTAAGTCAATCTCAAAATCAATTAGATCAATCACATGCAACAAGTGTATCAATCACAATTAACAAGTAAGCCCGCATTAGCATTAAAAATGCATCAAAGCACTATTACCAATCTCTTGCCAGAACCATTTCCTATCGATAGAAATCAGTAGCCAAAATCATTTCCAATCAACTTTATATCAAATCACTAGTGGGAAATTACCTTAGCATAATAACACTTATTGGTAATGACCTTGTAATTGTAAACATAACATGTCTCATCTTGGTGTCCAACAATCAATTCACACAAGAAATATCACACCACATGGAAGAGATAATAACTCATGGAATTCAAGCCCATATTTATGTTATCTAATATTTCATCAATCAATCAATAAATTCACAATAAGGCAATTCACGTCATCATGTTCATCACATAGCCTTTTTCATTTCAACCCCTCTTTATTACTTTAGATTTATCAAATGGACAATTAACCCTTCACCTCATCTCCATTACTCCCAACACATAAATAACGAAGGGAATATATGAATTCTCCTAGAATACAAGGTTGAAAAGATCACTTGGCTTAAAACAAATAATTCAGCACTCCAAAAGTTGAGTCTCCCCCCTCCAAATCACTTTTGAGGCCACACAATCTATAATAATCATGTATTCACAATAAATCTCCAAAAACAGCAATACCCACATCAATAACTTTGAAAAATGTGTCAATCAACTCAAAACTCACTTCTAAGAATAAGGTTTGAATATGAAATTTAATACTTGAAAATATTACTCAATGCTTTAGGAACTCATTGGGGGAAAATCATTTTGAAAAAGGATCCAAATCAGCTCACAATTTCCATTCTAGTTAAAAACTTGAGTTCTTGATAACCATTGTCATTTACCAATTAAAATCCCAAATTTTGATGTTAGAATTCATAAATAACCAAAGGAAAATGAAGGTTTAGGATCATGAAGGATTACCCAAATGATTTAGCACAAGAAATCCTTTTGAAAGTCACCACCTAGGTTTCCCAATATAAAAAATGAAAAATGGGGCTTAAACTCCGAATTTGCAGGCCAAAAACCCTCAAAGGTGTTGCTTATGCGACCATAGGTTTGCTTAAGCGTACCCGAAAATATGGGGGCGTCACTTTTGCATTCAGGCTCCGCTTAAGCGACCTTTGCTAAAGTGAGCCTTAGTCCGCTTAAGCGAACCTCACCCAAAAGGCCTGTCTCACTTTTGCGAGCTGGTCTTCGCTAAAATGGAGATCACAAAAGTGAAGGTCCCCCGTAAAAGTGAGGATTGCAGCACTAGAAACATCAGCTAACACATAGATCATCGAAAGAACCCTCAATATTTATTTGAAACCCTGTGCATACAAAATACATATGCAAATTAATTATACTCGATTTTTCTAACTCAATGGAACTGTCAAATATGAATCTGAGGTCTCCTTGACCCGACATTGGTGAAAACCACAAAAAACTAACTCAACACCTAAAACACTAAAAAAATCTTGGGACCTCTAAAAAATCAAGCAAGACCTCACCTAGGCCTAATATCATCCCCCAAATCCAACGAAACTCTCAGAATTCCTGTCCAAGAATCCAAACCCTAAATGTTGATCAAAGTCAACCCAAAAGCTAAATTTCAATAATTTTACAACTTAGGACCTCAAATCCTAAAAAAGATTCTAAATCTGAAACCGACAACTTTCACAACTCAAATTCTACATTTCGGGACTGATGGAATCGATGAAATTCCATTCTGACACTCAAAACTCCAAAAACTACTTTTAAGAAACTTAGCCTTTCCAAGATTACAGACATACCGAATTCTTAACTTTTAACTCGAAGTTCAAAATCAATCTTTCAAACTCAATCATAAAAGACTTAGGGTCGATCACAAGAGGGGAAAAACTATAAAATAATGAAACTTTTCAAAAATGACCGACCAGGTCATTACACTTATTTCTATTCAGACTCTTTTTATAAAGCTAATTAATTTCCATGTAATTCTAAAAGATCATTATTTTTCTCTACATACGTTCTTCCTCTATCCCACTCTCTCTATTATCAACATATATTGTTATTGTTTCTATTATATGTGTTTTCCTCTCTCCTGCTTTCTTCATTATCAACGTCTACCTTCTCTCTTTCAAATAGGGGTTGAATTTTTTCCCTCTTGAATAGGTAAGTTTTCAAAAATCTTTTAGCAATTTCTTTGTTTATTTATTTGTATATTCAAAATATTATTGGTATTAGTGTTTGCTTCTCAAGAACTTTGAAATTTTTCTTGTAATTTTAGATTTTATTTATAAAATTAGTATTCTCGTGTGTGCTTATTCGATAATACAAAGTGCTAGTTTTATGGAATAAGATTACAAGAATATTTTTTTCTTTCACTTCTTATTTATTTTACACATGATGGTTGATGGCATGTTGGGATATGGTACACCCTAAGAAAATAATTTAACGGCCAGCTTTTTGATTATTCTTATATTATGCTCAAAGAAAATATAAATTAGCTAAGAACCCTATCAAAAAGTTTCATAAATATTGAAAAATAGTAGCCTAACACCAAATTATAACAATATGACTTAAATATTTACAAAAATGCACAAAAATATTTTTTACACTCATACTATCTCCCTAATATAAAGCTTGACATAATCTTCCAATGAGAATGAAGTCTTAACGGGAAAAAAGTGAGCTAGTTTCTTCATTCAGTCCACTATGACCCAAATTGAGTCAAACTGTCAACGAGTTTGGGGTAAACCCGTAATGAAGTCTATATTCAAATATTCCAACTTCTATATAGGAATGCTAATTTTAGATTTTATTTATAAAATTAGTAGTCTCGTGTGTGCTTATTCGATAATACAAAGTGCTAGTTTTATGGAATAAGATTACAAGAATATTTTTTTTCTTTCACTTCTTATTTTTTTTACAGGTGATGGTTGATGGCATGTTGGGATATGGTACACCCTAAGAAAATAATTTAAAGGCCACCCTTTTGATTATTCTTATACTATGCTCAAATAAAATATAAATTAGCTAAGAACCCTATCAAAAAGTTTCATAAATATTGAAAAATAGTAGCCTAACACCAAATTATAACAATATGCTTAAATATTTACACAAATGCACAAAAATATTTTTTGCACTCATACTATCTCCATAATATAAAGCTTGACATAATATTCCAATGAGAATGAAGTCTTAATGGGAAAAAAGTGAGCCAGTTTCTTCATTCGGTCCACTATGACCAAATTGAGTCAAATTATCGACAAGTTTCGGGTAAACCCATAATGAAGTCTATATTCAAATATTCCCACTTCCATATAGGAATGCTAATGCTTTGAGCCAAACCACTCAGTTTCTGATGCTCAACTTTCACTTGTTGGCAGTTCAAACATTAGCCACAAATTTTGCAATATTCTTCTTCATCAATTCCATCAATAGACTTCCCGTAAATCATGGTGCATCTTGGTGACTCTCGAGTGAATAGAATAATGAGAACTATGATCTTCTGTATCTGATTTCTCAACTCATCAACATTTGGAACACAAACGATCTTGATATCGAATGATACTATCTCCCCATGGGAGAAAGCCTTAGTGGTTTTTTTAGAAACCAACTTCTTCAAGTAAAATAATACTAGATCAAGATCTTGCTTAACCTTCACATCCGATACAAAAGATGATTCCGACCAATTATGAACAACACCACCTTCATTAGAATCAACCATAAACATCCAATTTGACCAATCTATGAACATCATGAAATAACTCCTTATCATCCTCAACATGAGCAGCACTACCCATCGATAACTGAATAAGAGCATTCGCCACCACATTTGAGATGATATAAGACACTCATATCGTAATCCTTTAACAACTCAAGCCACCTCCTTTGGCGAAGATTCATATCCTTTTGGGTGAACATATACTTCAAACTTGTATGATCAACAAACACATCTACATAAACACCATATATGTAGTGTCTCCAAATCATTAGAGCAAACACCACTGCCGCTAACTAAAAATCATAAGTCAGATAATTATTTTTATATACTTTTAATTGACTTGAAGCAGAAGCAATGACATTCCCATGTTGCATCAAGACATATCCATGACCAATCCATGATGCATCACAATAAATCATAAAACTATATGATTCTTTCGGTAAAGTCAAAATAGGGGCCGAAGTGAGTCTGTCCTTTACCTCTTGGAAACAATTCTCACAATCTTCCAACCATAGGAAATTTACCTTATTTTGAGCCAATGTCGTCAAGGGTGAAACAAAAGAGGAAAATCCTTCCACGAACCTTCTATAGTAACTAGCCAATCCAAGAAACTTTGTATATTTAAAGCAAAAAAAGGTCTAGGCCAATTCTTAACTACCTTGATTTTCTTAGGATCGACTTGAATATCTTCATCGGAGATAATATGGCCAAGGAAAGCAACAGACCTCAACCAAAACTCACATATTCTAAAATTAGCATACAATTCACAGTCCTTGAGAATTTGCAACATAATCGTCAAATATTCAAGTTAATCATCCTCTCTTGGAGAGTAAATCAAGATGTCATCAATAAACACAATCACAAACATGTCAAGATATTGCTTAAAGACCCTATTCATCAAATCCATAAACACCATTAAGTCATTAGTCAAACCAAAAGAGATCACCAAAAACTCATAATGACAATATCTAGTTCGAAAAGTCATCTTCGGGATGTTATTCTCTTTCACCCTCATTAGGTGATAACCCAACCAGAGGTCAATCTTAGAGAAGTAACTTGATCCTTGGAGTTGATCAAACAAGTAATCTATCCCTGGAATAAGATACTTATTCATAATTGTAGCCTTATTCAATTACCAATCATCAATACACATTCAGAGAGAACCATCCCTCTTTCAAACAAACAATACCGGAACACCCCATAAAGCGATACTCGATTTAATAAATCCCTTATCCAACAAATCTTGCAATTAGTACTTTATCTTATTTGTTTTATTGGGGACATACGATAAGGAGGAATAGAGATAGAGTGTGTCTCTGGGAGAAGGTTAATACTACTGTCTCTTTCCCTTGCAAAAGAAACACCTGGAAGATCATCGAGAAATACTTCTAGAAACTCATTCACAATCGGAACTAACTCATGAGTAGGGGTTTCAAAATCTATATCCCTAACCCAAACAAGATGATAAATGCAACCCTTAGAAATCATTCTTCTAACTTTTAGACAAGATATAAGCAGACCTTTCAGGACATAATTTCCCTTTTCCCATAACATGGTAGGTTCGTTTGGAACCTTGAATGTGACCAATTGGGTCCTAAAATCTATGGAAGCATAACATGCATGAAACCAATCCATCCCAAGAATAACATCAAAATCTAAAGTATCATACTCTACAATATCAACATGAGTGACTCTATGAGAAACAAAAATAGAACGATTTCCTTAGACTTTTTTAGACATAGTAGCATCACCCATGGGAGTAGAGACATGAAAGGGATTAGAAAGGATTTTGGGACCAACATCAAATATCATGGACATATAAGGGGTAAAAAATGATAAGGTAGAACCCGTATCAAGTAAATAATAAACAAAAAGATGAAATACTTTGAACATACAAATCACCACGTCTGAAGAAACCTCATGATCTTGTCGAATCTAAAGAGCATAGAATTTATTTTGCTTTGGTGCACCCAAACCGAAACTAATAGGATCAATTTTTCATCTTATGACCCCTCTCTCCACACTTAAAGAAACCATCCATACTAGTTAAACAATTGCCATAATGTTTCTTACCACACCTAGTGCAAGCGGGGGTAGAAAATCCATTACCACCATTTCCTCCTTGAGGCTTAGGGTTAGAAACCCTATCTTTGTTGAAATTTTGATGTGGGGTATTAGAGGAACCTTGACTAAAAAACTTTTGCCGGAATTGAGGACGCCCTTGTTCACTGGACTTAGAATGAAAAAAGTCACCATCACTTGTCCTTTCCTTCTTGGACTCTTTTGCCCTTTCCATGAACTTTTTCCCTTCAATTTGTCAAGCATGTTTCATCAAACAAGAGATACTCATCTCCTTAATCAACATTACGATACAAAAATCCTTGGAAACTAATCAGACACACCCAACACAAACTTGCTCATCCTTGCTTTAGGATCGACAACCATAGTTGGAGCATACTTATCCAATTGAGTAAAATTCAAATCATACTCCTTCACACTCATATTATTTTGACGGAGGTTAATGAATTGAAACAATTTCTCATCTCTCATTTCAAGATGAAAGAAACAATTAAGAAAAGCTCCCTTAATTTCTCCTAATCAAGAGGCCCCGCATCAACCACCCTTTTACTCTTCCATTGTTCAAACCACACTTGACAACACCCTTGAGTTTATAAGAGGCCAACTCTGCCTTCTCAACTGTAGACAATCCTATGATACTTACTATCTTATATGCCTCATCAGTGAACTCTTGAAGATCCTAATCAACCTTTGACCCATGAAACTCCGAGGGATTACTACAGGGATGAACCCAATCCGGAATATGAACCATAAAAGAAAATACCTATTAAACCGATTACAAGAATACCTGTTGCAGTACCATTAAAGCGGTATGTGAGATGGGTTCAAAATGTCGTGAGACAGTTCAGTCCATATCCGGTGTGGGCGTTAAAGCATTGAGAGGACCTTTCCCTAATTCATCCTAGTGAATTCCCTTATCCTTGACACCGTCGTACCCATTAGGTTCATGGGAGCATTAGCCTCTCTATTGGATTAGGTCGTCTGGCTTGAGCCAATACTTGGAAAACAACTTGGAATTTTGCATGGGTCACTTGCTCAGCCAAGGGATCAACCAGAACTTAAGGAACCTCAGGCTCAGCATTGTCTTTACCCATATTCCTTCTCACATAATCTCTTTGATGGGACATATCCTGAAAAAGAATCGAATACGATTAAGAGAAGGAACTTTATAGAGATTGACTCTATGACATAACTTTATAGTAATGAAAGAGGTGAAGTTTCCTAAATGCTTCGTAGCATCCTATTCATAAATGAGGTGTGCTTCATACTTATGAAAAAAAACTCTACTCAACACGGCTTGTCAGACATCCTATGACTCTTTTTCTAAAAAAATTTGCCTTGAATACCAAGTTTGTCACAACTCAAGGAACAACCCAGACATGACATGACGTATAAGACCCCGAGAGGCCTTACACAAGCTACTTGACTTGCATGTACATAACATAATAGATAAAAACAAGAAATCTCATGAAGCAAAGAGTTAGGCATTAAGAAGAAGTCTATCAAATTCTTGACAAGCCTATATTACATCAAAGGAGTGGTCGAAACAAAACCTATATACCGCGTACAATATTCAAAACAATAATGACATAAGAAATCAATAAAGGTGACATCGTCCTCAGAGTATGAGGACTCACGAAGTCTTCAATCTCGAGAGTGATCAACTAGCCAAGAACGGAGGGAGAAGATGTGGGCACAAATATGCAGTAGTACATGAAATGTATTGATTATGAGGGAAATGAAATAAAACATGAAACATGATCATAAGAGGACATAATCAAAACATGGAATTCATGACCAAACTAAAAATAATAAAATTTTAAGAGATACCTCATGAACATGGTCAATGCATTTTAAAATCATCATAAAATCTTCATCAAACATTGAAAGTAACTTAGTTCACTTTGTGGGATATTAGATTTAACCGACAGTAAACCATGTGAGCCATAACAAGGAATCTGTGTAACTCCAACAACGAGAAGGGAGAGTCTACTTTACAAGGTAGAACTCTATATCATATCATTTGTTATATGTAGATCCACTAGCTAGGTCATTTAACGTAAACCCTTTGGGGCACTGATAACGCTCAAATCACCCTTCAAAACCAATTAAAAGGGTGAGTGATCATAGTCAGTAAAAACCCAACGAAAAGTCAAGGTTGAATCCCATAAGGAATGGTGTATAGTGGAGAATTCTTTAGCAAGAGTTGCAGACTTTAAATTAGCTCATTTGGAGTAGTAAGAACAATTGGGTGAATGGTACCACCAACTTAATGTAAAGCTTTGTTGTCAATTATCGCAATTAAACTAAAATTTTCACCAAATCAAGAGTTATCAAGCAATCTAGAGGTGCGGGGATTGAATATTAATATCATATAGGAGTAAATGTGTCACTTTATAGTGATGTGCATACATGAATAAGCTAAGTCATCTTCAATGGCACTAATAATCTTTCAATCTCAAAGCATCTACACCTAGAATCTCCTTTCGGTCCCATCTAATGCTAATTCTTAACAACTCAATACCTTACTCTATCCCCTATTTCAAGAATAGGATAATTAGATCCGACCCATAACCTCTCTTTCGAGCAAGTCAAGGACACCAAACCTAAATTTCTAGTATTGAACTAGTTATCCACTCAAATTAATCTCTTTTGAGCATCAATCGAAGATCAGAAGTAGGAATTAAGTTTGCAACATTAATACTTAAGTTTAACCCCATGGTAATTAGACCAAATTCATGCATGAACAACAACAAAACAGAGTATAGCACAATACCCACTATATTAAATTAACACCCAACCCCATTAGAGCACCCTTAGATCTTGTGGTTCTATCCACCCATCACAAAAAGTAAAGAAAGTGTACCTTCCATGAAAGCAACAATGTGTAACTTGAAATCAAGATTTTAAGAGTAAACCCACTTTGGATTGAACTTCAAATCAAATTATCGAATTCAAGATTCAAATTCACTACTAAAAAACTGTCAAAAAGAGACGGAAAAAAGCAACGGACTTTGTTGCTTTTTTGGCCAAAAGCGATGGAAAAGCGACGCAATCAATCTCTTCGCTTTTTGGCTCGATGCTTTTCCAAAAGCAACGGACTACATCACCAAAAACCGACGGACTGTGTCGCTTTTGTTTTTTTTTAAAAAAAAAAATTTTTTTTTTTTGAAGAATGCCACGCCGTCCGTCGCTTTTTTTATTTTTTATTTTTTATTTTAAAAAAGAGATGAAGTTTGTTGCTTTAATTAATTTTTAATTTTTTTAGAATCTTGAAAAGCGACAGACAATGAGACGCTGTCCGTCGCTCTTTTGGAAATAAAAATTTGAAAAATCCAAAAAAGCGACAAACTAAAGGACCCTATCCGTCGCTTTTCTGGGTTTTTAAAAAAATAAAATCCAGAAAAGTTACGGACAAAACCACCCTGTTTGTAGCTTTTTCTGCAATTTTTTGATAACAAAAACTAGCAGTTTCTACTGCCACCTGCAAAAGCAATTCAATTCAGTTCAGCCCCAATCAAACATAAAACATTATAAAGAAGCTACACAAAATATAAAACAACAAAATTAAATTAACATTCAAAAATTGTGATTTAAAGACTTATAAAGTCTTTCAAAGTTCGTTTCAAAATTACAAATAGTTCATAAAGACTATATTTTATCAATATTTCTAAAGTTCAACTTGATAATTAGTTCATAAATTCTATAAATCAAGATTTCTAAAGTTCATAACGTAAAGTTTATAATCCTACAATAATTCAAGATTTCTAAAGTTCACAACTTAAAGTTCTAAAATCCTAAAATAATTCAAGATTTCTAAAGTTCACAACCTAAAGTTCTAAAATCCCACAATAATTCAAGTTCTCTGAAATTCACAACTTAAAGTTCTAAAATGTTACAAAAATTCAAGTTTTCTAAAATTCATAACTTAAAGTTCTAAAATTCTACAATAATTCAAGATTTCTAACGTTTCACAACCTAAACTTCTAAAATCCTACAAAAATTCAAGCTCTCTAAAGTTTACAACTTAAAGTTCTAAAATCCTACAATAATTCAAGATTTTTAACGTTCACAATCTTATAAAGTTCTAAAACCCTACAAAAATTCAAGTTCTCTAAAGTTCACAACTTAAAGTTCTAAAATCCTACAATAATTCAAGATTGTTAACATTTACAATCTTATAAAGTTCTAAATATAGTAATTCAAGATTTCTAAAGTTCACAACCTAAAGTTTAAAATCCTACAATAACTCAAGGTTTCTAAAGTTCACAACTTAAAGTTCTAAAATCCCACAATAATTCAAGATTTCTAAAGTTCACAACCTAAAGTTTAAAATCCCACAATAATTCAAGACTTCTAAAGTTCACAACTTAAAGTTCTAAAATCCCACAATAATTCAAGATTTCTAAAGTTCACAACCTAAAGTTCTAAAATCCTACAATAATTCAAGATTTTTAAAGTTCACAACCTAATTAAAGTTCTAAAATCCTACAAAAATTTCTAGAATTTCTAAGTTCAAGAATTTCCAAGTTAAAAGATTTCTAGTACAACAATATAATTCAAGTAACCCAATTTTCAACAACAATATAATACATATAAGCACAAATACAATGACAAATTGAAAAATTCAACTAATCTCTAACTTCTAGCTAGCTTCTAATTGTTTGTTAGTTCTAACTTCTAATACTTTTTTACAATCATATTTAAAAATCTCCAATTTTTCTAACTACAACTTTCAAACTTACTAAATTCAAGAACTTCTAAGTTGGAAAATTCAACTAATCTAATTTCAACTTTCATATACTATCCAATATTTCTTTAACTTCAAAGTAATCTAACTTTCATATACAATTGAATGTTTTTCTAACTTCAACCATCAAACATACTAAATTCAAGAATTCCAAAGTTGGAAAATGCAACTAATCTAACTTCTAACTTCTAATTATTTGTTAGTTCTATCTTCTAATACTCAATTCATAATCATATTAAAATACCCCAATTTAGAAGAAACCCTAAAATAAAAAATCCCTAATTCTCTAACTAACTAACAATAATCAAATATACAAATTAACAATTGAATAACACAATTCATCAAACTAAAACAATATACTAATTTATAACAAATCAAATATTACTAGAATTGAAAAAAAAAAACTAAAATTAAACCCTAACCTTAACAAGCTAAGGAAAAGAGGCAGTGGGAACGACGAGTGGCGGCACCGACGGGACTAATGCTCAAGGAGAGAAGGGTGACAGCAGTGTGGGGTGGCGTGGGGCAGCGGCAGCGGCGGCGTAACAGTTTGGATTTAGATAGAAGAGAGAGAAGAGAGAAAGAGAGATGGAAAAATGGGGTGAAAACCCGCTTTTTGGTTCAATAAAATTTAAACAAAATGAAAGACAACGTCTCTTTGTCCATCGCTTTTTAAAAAATATTTGACCAAAATTTTGACTAAAAAGCGATAGACTAAGAGACACTGTCTGTCGCTTTTTAAAATGTTTGACTAGATATTTTGACCAAAAAGCGATGGACTAAGAGACACTGTCTGTCGCTTTTTAAAAATGTTTGACTAGATATTTTGACCAAAAAGCGACAGACTAAGAGATGCCGTCCGTCGCTTTTTAAAAAACTAATTAAAAAAATAAAATAAATTAAAAACGACGGACAACGTAGTTATTTTTTTAATTTATAAATAATTATTTTTATTAAAAAGTGACGGACGGCATCACTATATATATTAAATAAATAATTATTAATTATATATATATTTAATGCTAAAATCCACAAAAAAAGCAACGGAATAAGAGATGTCATCCGTCGCTTTTTGTAAAGTAATTTTAAAAATAATTATTTTTATTAAAAAGTGATGGATAGTGTGCAAATGGCGTTGCTTTTTGGAGCAACGCAGTCCATCGTTTTTTGGCAGTTTTTTAGTAGTGATTGTAAAACCCCAAGAAGGCTAGAAAAAGTGTTCTAAAAAGTAAAGTGTTCTCACTCAAAATTTTCTCCCAAACTGAGTTGGTCCACTCTCTAATCGAACTCCCTAGAAACTCTATCATTTAGATTATTTATATTTTCACAACATTTGGCCCAAAGATTCTCTTTGCAACAAAATTGGTGACATTAGTCGGGCTTGCCTAACTCACTCGGTGAATCGCCCTTTTTTCCCCAGCTCACCTTTGTGTTTGAACCTTAGTTGGCGAACTCAGTTGAGTCAGCCTTTCACGTTCTGTGCATCATCGAATACCACCTTAGGTCCCCGATCGAGCATTAAATCTTTACCTTGCACACTATCAGTTTGGGTGATGTGCTTCAGATCCGCCTTTCTCATTCAGCGTATTGCCTTTTCTACTAGAGTTCGCCAACCTTCTTTGGTAAACAAAAGTGTTATGCACTGTCAGATTGGGTGAAGTCTATCTCATTCGGTGATCCTCCATTTATGCTATGCAATCAACAATGTTCATTTTGCACTTTTTTTTGTATTTTTTACCATTCTTTCAAGATTTATTCTATGCCTTGCCCAATTTCCTTCACAGCTACGAATCATTAATATTTGATTAGAAAAGAACAAAGCTAGGCATTGAGGACACCAATTATTGAGCTAAATAGACCTTAAATTAGTTCAAATCTACCACTCATCATGCATGTAGTTTGGAACTAGATGTTGCTATAAGAGATTATCCTATTTGAGCCTCCACCTCAAAGTTCTCTCGGTGTTGAGTTAAAGCCCAACAAAATAGTCATTTTCATAAAAATATAATCATACATGGAAAAACATAATTCAAATGCAAATACAAGCTTAACATCATAGAGTATCTCATTAAATCTTCAATCAAGTTTAAGTGAGAAAACCTTTCACTAAGCCATGGTCTCTTAATATGTGAGAAAAAAAAATTTACAATCTCATTGATGCTCATCTTAAATCAATCTAGATCATAAAACCTTTCTTTTCACAAATCACGTGTAACTTCTAATTCATAAAAAAATCATTCATAGATTTAAGTTTCTTCATAAATTTATACAAGTTAGGGTCCATAGTAAAAATCATAATCAATGCATGAGTTCATGTGAAAGCAATTGAAAAGCATGTAATTAAGTCAAAACAATCATAATAAGTCAAAATAGAACAATTGAATCAGCACCAATTGAACCCATGAAGAATTGAATGAAACCTAATCAATAGAATTGCAATTTGACTTGGAGAATCGATAAACCTTGGGGCTCAATGGATGAATGGAACTTATTGAGGAAGCCCTGCATACCTTGAGGATCAAATACTAGAATCAATGGTGAAAAAGGTGACTTTACCCTAGCTTCTTCTCCCTTGATCTAGAGAGAGGATTTTGAAGAGAAACCTAGAGAGGATTTTGGGGATTTGATTGAATGAGAGAGTATGGGAAACTTATAGGGTAGAATGGGTATTTATAGGACTTAGAAATAAGTGTAAAATAATGTAGTATAGCAATTAGGTACATAGGAAAATACCAAAACACCCTTTAAAATAACTGTCAGTCTCAGCCCTACGGTTACAACCTACAGACCATAGAATTCCTAAGGACCATACTAGTCAACCATAGGTCAAGTGGCTGGGGCCTAAAATCAAAGGCAAATCCTATGAATCATTCCTACAGACCGTCAAACTTCCTACGATCCATAGACCCCATCCGTAGACCTCAACTTTCAACTCAAAATGTCACTAAGTCTAGGACCTTTCTACGGAACCTTCCTATGGTCCATAGTGTATTTGACGGACAATCCTGGTCAAACGTAGAATGGGTTACTGGGGCTTGATTTCCAAAATATTTATCCCACTTCCTACAAGACTGATCTACAACCCATAGAACTTTATACGAACAATAGATTGGTCTCGTGGAATTGTACCAGTAGCCCTTTTCAACATTCTTTCCTTTTCCGAATTGCAAAGTGTTACAATAATCAAGTTGGTGAAAGTATTGACCAAACTTTGTTGTGATTGATCAGATAAACCAAATGGATTTCTGGCCAAAACCAAATGGTATAGTATACTTCTTCTTGGTGTTGAAACCAAATATGCATATCTTGAATTTTGAGGCATGAGAAAAAAAGAAGAACAAAGGATCATGATGATCAAATTGAACTTTTCAATGACTTCATAAAGCATATTGCTTCAGTGAATCTAAATACCCATCGACGCACCTCAAAACAGCTTATCGATGTAATTAAATGATAGAAACTCCCCAACTTTTTTTTACAAAATTCAAGCCTAAAGTATGTTAAATAGTATTAAGGTAAACTATGCTAACATAGAAGATCATCAACAATTTTAGAATAAAGTTGAGATATCAGAAGTAAGGTGAGCTCAGTTAAACAATTTTAAAAATAGAAGCAAATGTTGGCCACTTTTTATTGAGAACTAGCCAAGCCATTGATGGGAAAATTATTGTGTCCACGTTTATAGGTGATCAATTTTCTTTTATCGATTTAACTGTGATCAATATAATTAGGCTACTTCATGATTCTGTTTTACAGAGAATTAAATTTCAGAAACTATCATCTCTCCAATTTTCTCATTAATGCTTTCTCCTTTAGTGAAATATGTATAGTCGCATATAGGGGTGTGCATTGGTCAGTTCAATTTGATTTTATGTATTATCGGTTTGATTTATAAGATATTTTTTTAATCGATTTATCATTTTTGATCCTTAACAGTTTGATTTTTGATTTAACTAATAAGGAAATACTTATAAACAAATAAATGCTACTTCAATGTGCCAACCAAAGTCAATAGTCCATAATTAACCTAAACAAGCCCCTTATAGAGAGTTTATACCAGGAGGATTAAACATTTATGGACTAGTAAAGGGGTGTGCAAATTGATATATCTGGCTAAACAAACTCATGTACAAACTGGAAAAAGTAGTATACTTGAGATAAATATCACAACTCAAACCAATAAAAAACATAAGGAAGGATAAAATAAAGTAAAAGGAAAATCTGTTAGCAAAGCAATTTTTTTGGTTTCCCATCCGGTGTCCAGTACCCACATTGGAGCCAGACTAAATCCGGATTCGCGCCGGGAAGTCCACATTGGAGGGTAAAGTGCTCCCTAAAAAAGGCGATTCCGTACCCAAGGGGACTCGAACCCGAGACCTCGTGGTTAAGGATGAAGGTTGGTTGTTAGCAAAGCAATTACTTCCATGGAAAATTCAAACAAAGTAGATAACAATTATGGCTTCAAGTGCTGTTTTGAATTCTGAAATTAGAGACTTTGAGAAACTAATGACACAAATAGACTGGGCAAAATTGAGAACGATTGTAAGATTCTAGACATGAAAAAAATTCATGTTCACAGTTAAATTGATAAATCATTAGTTAATGCATCTTGGCAGATTCTGTGGCCTCAACACGAAGTAAAAGCAATAGATTCATTCTTTTCAGATCATTCATTACTATGTGTCAAGCTCAACGAACAACAAGAATGGCGTAATAAAACTTTTAAATTTTTAAACCATCTAGCTGATCATCCTGGCGATTCTGATGTCGTATGAGATTTTTGACAGCTACGGAAGGTCCTTTTTGGTCTAGTTAGATAGTTGGTTCGGGTTTTGAGGCTTTTTTTATTTTAAGTTTGTATCGTTAGACATTTTAACTCTATAGTTTTGACCAAAGTTTGACTTTGGTCAAAATTCTTGATAAACATGCTTGGATGAAAAATTTGTCAACACAGTTACATTCAGAAGGCCTTTTTTGTCTAATAAGATGGTTTGTTCAGGTTTCGAGGATTTCATTTTGAGTTTGTGGTGCTAGGCGTTTTAATTTTGAATTTTTGGCCAAAGTTTGAATTCAGTCAACATTCTTAGTGAAAGTTCTCAGATGAGAATTACGTCAGTGCGTTTAGCTCTGGATTGCCATTGTTGGTCTAATAGGATTGGTTCGTTCGAGTTTTGAGGCTTTTAATTTCAGTTTGTGTCGTTAGGGATTTTAACTTTTAAGTTTTGACCATAGTTTGAGTTCGATTTATATTTTTGGTAAACGTGCTGGGATGAAAATTTGGTTAGAGCAGTTAGTTGCGGAAGGTCCTTTTTGATCTAGTAGGATAGTTGATTTGGGTTTCGAGGCTTTTGTTTTGAGTTTACTCCATTAGGCGTTTTAACTTTGATATTTTGGCTGAAGTTTGACTTTGCTCAATATTCTTGGTAAATGAGATTGGATGAGAATTCTGTTAGTGTTGTTAGCTCTGAAAGAACCTTTTTGGTCCAGTAGGATTTGCGATTTGAGTTTGTGTTGTTAAACGTTTTAACTTTGACGTTTTCGTCAACATGGTAACATCTAAAAGGTCCTTTTTGGTATAGTAGGAGGGTTGATTTAGGTTTGCAGGTTGTCATTTTGAGTTTGTACCGTTAGCCGTTTTAACTTTAAAGTTTTGTCCATAGTTTGATGCTGATAAAGATTATTGGTAAACATGCTCGAATGAGAATTCCATCAGAGCGGTTAGATCTAGAAGGTCCTTTTCGGTCTAGTATGATGGTTGGTTTGGGTCTCGAGGCTTTCATTTTGAGTTTGTGTCGTTAGGTATTCTAACTTTGAATTTTTGATGAAACCTTGTCTCTGGTCAACATTGATGGTAAACATGCTTGAATGAGAATTATGTCAGCATGTTTAACTGTAGAAGGTCCTTTTTGGTCTAGTAGGATAATTGGTTCGGATTTTGAGGCTTTTGTTTTGAGTTTGTTCCATTAAGTGTTTTACTTTTGCCAAATTTGACTTTGATCAAAATTATTGGTAAAAGTACTCAGATGAGAATTCTATCAGTGTGGTTAGCTTTGGAAAGTCCTTTTTAGTCTAGTAGGATGAGTGGTTGAGGTTTTGAGGCTTTTGTTTTGAGTTTGTGGTGTTGCACATTTTAACTTTGATGTTTGGCCAAAATTTGACATCAGTAAACATTCTTGGTAAATGTACTCAGATGAAACTTTTGTCTACGTTAGCTTTAGAAGGTGATCTAACAGGATAACTAGTACAGATTTTGCGGCTTCTATTTTGACTTTTGTCGTTGGCATTTAATCTTTGAAATTTTGGCTAAAGTTTGACCTCTGTCCATATTCTTGGTAAACATGCTCAGATTAGAATTCCTTTAGAACGGTTAGCTCTAGAAGGTCCTTTTTTTTGTCTAGTATGATGGTTGCTTCGAGTTTTAAGGCTTTCATTTTGGGTTTGTGCTTTTAGGAGTTTTAACTTTGAAATTTTGGTCAAAGTTTGACTTCATTCATCGTTCTTGGTAAACGTGCTTGAATGATAATTTTCTCAACGTGGTTAACTCTAGAAGATCCTTTTGGTTTAATAGGATGGTTGGTTCGTGTTTCGAGGCTTTTGTTAATGTTTCATGTGCTGTTAGGCGTTTTAATTTTGAAGGTATGTCCAAAATTTAACTTCGATCAGCATTCTTGGTAAACATGCTCGGATGAGAATTGTGTCATCGTGGTTAGCTTCGGAATGTCCTTTTTAATATACTAGAATGGTGGTTTGAGTTTCGAGGCTTTCGTTTTGAATATGTGTCATTAGACGTTTTAACTTTGCAGTTTAACAAACCAACATCCAAAAAAGTTAATACCATTTATCACTTTTAATTAAATATCACTTCTAATTAATTATAAATCTTTTCTAAAGATACTATCAGATCTATTATATGCCTTTTGTAAAATAGTTGATTTATATAATATAAAATATAAAAAAAATAGTTTTACATTAAAGTATATAATTAAAATTTCATACTTCCATGTATAATTTTTTTTAGAAAACCAGTAAGCATAAATTAGTGGAGGACAACTTATTAATAGTATTATTTTGTTAAATTAAAACAAAGAAGCAAAAAATAAAAAATAAAAAATTTAAGAAAAACATAAAGAACTAGAACAAAGAGCAGAGAAGTCATTAATGGTCTCCATCTTCTTCTTGATCTCAGTAAATTTGGAGAAGATAAGTTTTTGCTATCTATGACTTTCAAATCTCATTCCAAAGATAAGAGCTTATTTTGAATCTCATTTTGAACAAGAAAAATCTCTATCATAAACATTCAAAAAAGTTTTGGAGAGCTGATGTGTCGCCATTTCTTGAACCTCCTTCTAAATCTTTATCCGTCCTAAATTTAGAGAGCTAATGAATTGCAAATTTGCTGAATCAGATTGAAAATTGCAAATCTCGATCCAGCCATCACTATATTTTTATAGTTCGTCATATTGGCACTACAAACCATCTAATCAAAGATCTACAAATCGCTACATATGATTAAATCTACAAATCGCCTAGATTGGAGAGCTACGGATGAAGGATAATTTACATTAGCTATAAATCACCTAAACTTGCAACTCAAACTCTATCAGATGTATCAATTTCTCTTAAAAAGACTCATATTGGTGTGTCTAGTGCATGTTTTGTTACCCTTTCATCATCTTTTTGTTCAAATAATTGCATGTGTTGCTTGTTTTGTGTTGAGGTACTTGTTGTGTAAACTCTGATGCTTGTTTCAATTTTTTAACTTTTTAATTATTATATTTATATTAATGATTTCATGGCATATCCAATTATTAAATAGATTAGCTATAATTTTTTTTGGACTCAATTTGTATTTTATAATACAAGAAAATAATATAAGAATCTTTTTTCTTTTTTTTTTTTTTTGTAAATATATTCCAAATAAAAAAATTTGCCGCGAAAATAATCCACCTTCCTAAAATATAGAGTTATACTCGCCCCATTATTCATTTTTTTTTCTTGCTCCAATTGTTTCCCACGTTCACGCTTCAAGTAATTTTTTTAAATACAGTTACCTGCAATTCATCTACCACTTTTGAATTCTCAGTCCCACAATCCTTTCGGCTAAACATTATGTATTCTTTATCACATTTATTTTTTCATTTTGTTTGATTTGATTAATTGTAAATCTTCTGACATGTTTTTTTTTTGCTTGATTAATATATAGTGTTTATATAGTATGTGGTTGATGGATTATAGCCTAAATAAGATGGAATATACACCTTTATTTTTGAATTCCATTGATAAAGAGATTTGTGTAATTAAGATACTTGTGAGATTGGGTAAGGAGTCCTCCAAATTTGGAACTGCTAGAGAAGAAATTTAAAATCACATAAGATGTAGACTAAGATAATATTTTTCATTGCCTTCATATATTGAGTTACATGTTTTATGAAGTTTTGATTAAACTAACCTACTAAAAAAGAAAAAAAAGGAAGCTTGAGTAGAAACATTTGTCCTTCTGGCTTGATTAAATTGAATCCTTTTTTACTATTCAATGATTTTATAATTGCAATGCTTTTTGTTAAGAAAAAAAATGCTTGCTTCTTCATATGTCTTCTTTTACTGTTTTAGCTTATGATTTTTAAGATGGTTGAATCAAATAATTCAGTTCTCATTATTTTGAAATGATATCAGATTATCTCTTTATTTGAATAGGACTTTGTTTGAATTATTTTAGGAGAAAAGGTTATTATTTAGTCAATATATATAACCTGCATATTTTTTGTAAAAAAGAGAGAGTTCCAGTTCAATGTTCAAACAAATAACATTTTTTTTCTATTTCATTTTCTGTCATATTGCAAATTTCTAATTTTCAATTCTCTCTGTGGTGTTATTTCACTATTTACCCTTTTCACATTATCAAAAAAGAAGGTTTACAAGTAAAATGAGTTCAAATCGTCAATGTATGTACAAAATATTAATCAAAGGTCTATATGATTCTGAATTCGCAAGGGATGTAGAACAATTTATTGAGTTCGCTTTGAGTCATCTAGAAGGGAGGGATGGTGAGAGACTAAAGTGCCTATGCAATCGGAAAAAAAAAATGTCAAAATAGAAATTTTGAAAATGTTCATAATGTTCATGGGCGTTTATTAATTAGAGAAGGGTCTAAAGTGCCCCTCAAATATTTGAATTGGTACAAAATTACCCTCCATCCATCTTTCGATCCTAAAATACCCCTGACGTCCACCTTTTGGCTCAAAAATATCCTCAATGTAATTGTTTGGCTCATATTTGCCCTTATTTTTAATAGTCCCCTTATTGTAAAATTATTAAATATTTATTTATTACATTGCTTAATGTGATTGGCCCAAATTTAAGCCCTTCTCAAATACATAATAAAAATGATATTTTTAAAAATATATTTTTTTATTAAATTACTTATGATTCATATTTTGACTTGATACACTTGAAAATAATATTGAAAAAAATAATTAATTTCATGATATCTTCCTATTGACATGTATTAAATCAACCCCCAATTTATTATAACGTAACCCAACTCATAAATGGGGTCCAACTTAAATTTATACTTACCCCGACTAATTGTCCATCTAAAAGAATTATTATTTTCATTAATATAAAAAATTTCTATCAATCATCCAAAGTCTTTTTCATTTTTTTCTTTATTTCTTTTTTAATCTCTTATTCTTAAGTAGGATACTCGGGACTCAAACTTGAAATGAACTCACATGTTTATATTCTTTTAATTTGTATTATTTTTATGGTGAGATGAGGGTGGGGATAAGATAAATGATTACTTTTATTTTTTTTATTTTAAATTATGGGTACACACAAAAGAAAAATATAATATTCGTACATATTTTCTTAATTAAGTCATTTTTATTGAACTAATTATTTTTATATGAACGCATCGTTATTTTCCTCTCTTTTCTCTCTTGTTTGTCATAAATTAAAAAAAAAAAAAGGAAGAGATAGAAAGTGAAGGGCATGCGTGGGGGGGTGGGGGGTGGGGGGTGTAGAGAGTAGATGCCCAACCTTTTTATTTTATTTTAAAATTCTGATGAAATTCAAAATCAAGTCAATCATGTAATATATTAAGTAATTTCAAATTATTTTAACGAAAAAGGGCCAAAATGCCCTTAAACTATGAGTTTTTGTACAATATTGCCTCCATCCACCTAAGGAGTATGATCCATTAGACATAAGGATATTTTTGAGCCAAAAGGTTAACGTCATGGGTATTTGGGGGCTCAAAGATGGATGAAGGGTTGTTTTGTACCAATTCAAATAGTTGAGGGGCATTTTAGGCCCTTCTCCGTTTATTAAAAGATGATTTTATACCATGATATCATGTATAGTACTTACATGGAGAAAATAAAGTTGCGAGAAATATAGGTCAAGATGAAAGAATGCACATCTAATATCATACTATGAATGACCTAGTAGTGGATGTTAGTGGATTTGATGATGTTGTACCTACTACGTCATATCATAGAATGGCTCATGAGGTTGCTATTCCCGCATTTGTTCTAGATAATATGAAAGAATTACCTAATCCTATGCTCAATATTTTTATGATATGATTGATTCTGCAAATCAAGAAGTGTGGCCTAATTGTGAAACACATTGAAAATTATTAGTCGTTGCTCGTTTATTGCATAACAAAATTGAATACCACCTTTCTGAAAGATGTTTTGATGACATTTGTCAAAATGTGAATGAGATGATTTTGCCTGATAATGTGATGTCAAAAAATTTCTAAGAAACTAAAAAGTTAATGAGGGGAATGAACATGCTAGTTGAAAATAATCATATTTGTGTCAATGCCTGCATGATTTACTGCTGATGATAATGAACTTGTAAATTGCAATTTTTGTAGTCATTGTCTATTCTTTTACATATGTAACTGAAAGAGATTAATCCCTCGATTTATTTCATTCTTCATCCTGTATATATACACATATTACAAGATATAAGTAAGGAAACTACCTATCTATATATATAAACTAAATAGATGCAATCTGTCAAAATATATTGTCATATATTATAACACACCCCCGCAGTCGAAGCGGGAGGTCGCCGAAAGCTAAGACTGTCCCAAAAATCTTCGAATAACACCAACGGAAGGCCTTTGGTGAAGCTATCTGCAATCTGATAACGAGAGGGGACATGGAGAACTCGAACATGGCCACAAGCCACCTTTTCCCGTACAAAATGTATATCCATCTCAATGTGCTTAGTGCGTTGATGCTGAACAAGCTTACTAGCCAGATAGATGGCACTAACATTATCACAGTAAACCAAAGTAACTCGTGGAATAGGACGATGAAGTTCCAAAAGCAAGTTACGTTACCAACAAGACTCAGAAACCACATTAGCAACCCCTTGGTATTCTGCCTCTACACTCAAACGGGACAAAGTTGTTTGACGTTTGGCAGACCATGAGATCAAGTTATCACCCATAAAGACACAATAACCAGACGTCGAATGTCGTGTATCGGGGCACCCACCCCAATCAGCATCAGTATAAGAGACAAGGGTTGTTGTGGAAGAGGGATACATGTGAAAGCCATAATCCAAAGTACCTTATAGGTAACGCACTATAAGCTTAAGGGCGTGCATGTGCTCCTCCCGTGGGTCATGCATGAACAAGCACACCTGTTGCACCGCATATGTAATATCGAGTCTTTTGAACGTGAGGTATTGGAGTGCCCCAGCAAGACTCCGATAAAGTGATTGGTCAGCAAATGGCGTGCTCGTAGTAGCTCCAAGCTTTGGCTTTGTATCAACCAGAGTAGGAGATGGCTTACATGATGACATGCCGGCGCGTTCAATAATCTCAGTTGTATACTTCTTTTGAGATAAAAATAAACTAGCTTTATGACGAGTGACCGCAATGCCCAAGAAATAGCTCAACAAGCCCAAATCCTTCATAGCAAATTCGGAGCTAAGAAGTTATATGATAGACTGGCGAAGCTCATTGGAGGAAGCAGTTAAAATAATATCATCGACATATAGTAAAAGATAAGCCATAGAAAAACCTCGACGATAAACAAACAAGGAATGATTGGTCTTACTGTGAGAAAACCTAAGGGTATGGAGATAATCAACAAATCTCTTATACCAAGCCCACGGAGCCTGTTTCAGTCCATAAAGAGATTTCTGCAGCAAACATACATGATTAGGCCGATCAGGATCCCGATAACCCAAAGGTTGATACATGTACACAGTCTTCTTGAGCTCGCCATGTAAGAATGCATTCTTGACGTCAAGTCGGTGAATCGGGCATGCCTTGGAGAGAGCTAGACTAAGAACCGTACGAATAGTCGCCGGTTTGACAACCGGACTAAACGTCTCACCACAATCCACGCCAACCTGTTGGGTTTTACCATCACTTATAAGACGAGCTTTATATCGCTCAAACGAACCATCAGAATTTTCTTTATGAGCAAAAATCCACATACACTGAATAACATTTACATTTGGAGGACGGGGCACCAACTCCCACGTCTTATTTTTAATAAGAGCATTATATTCATTATCCATAGCCAATTTCCAATTTGGGTCACAAAGAGCAGACACAGGGTTACGGGGTAAAGGGGATTTTGAAACAGATGTATGAAGGTTGAAAGACCTCTTAGGCTTATAGATCCCATGCTGACTTCTAGTAACAGGACCGCAGGGTAGACTAGAGTGCGAGACGGGAGTTGGTTGATGAGGAGAGACAGGAGGAAGAGGGGAAAAGGAGGCGGACTGCTGCTACCCAACAGGCATCGATGAAGTGAGCTGCCCAGGTAAGGAGGCAGACCCGTTAGTTAGGCACAGCGGGTTGGGCAGCTGTGCGGCAAAAAGGGGTAGAGCCGGTGGGTTCGTGGGGTTAGTGAGATGATGAACCACATATGGAGAGGGTCCATCGTGTAGAAATTGGTACGTGTGATTTTGAGGAGTATGTACCTTGGCAAAAGGAAATTGCATCTCATCAAATATTACGTGACGGCTAATGATGATTTTGCAAGAGGATAAATCAAAGCATTTATACCCACGATGATGTGACGGATATCCCAAAAAAACACACGGGGTTGACCGGGGTTGGAGTTTTGTTATTAGTGTGGAGGGAATGAGAGGATAACATAAACACCCGAAGACACGAAGATGAGAATAAGATGGGTTCTTTTGATAAAGAATGCTAAGAGAAGATTGATAGTTTAACAGTTTATGAGGAAGGATGTTGAGAAGGTAAGTTGTCATTTGTAACGCATGATGCCAAAAGTAAGGCGGAAGGGAAGCATGGGCCAATAAGGTACGAACAATGTTATTAATCGTAGGGATTTGTCGTTCGGCTTTCCCATTTTGAGGTGATATGTGAGGACAGGATAAACGAAACGACAGACTATTGATTTTACAGAAGTCCCAAAAAGGGCCATTATCAAATTCCTTACCATTATCACATTGGATATTCTTTATATCCCGCTCAAAGTGAGTTCTAATAAATGTCTTGAAAGCTAAAAATATGGAAAAGGTTTGTGACTTTTGAGACAAAGGATATGTCCACAAGAATTTCGAATAATCATCCATAAACAAGACATAATATCTATGACCGGAGGAACTCAAAACAGGTGATGTCCACAGATCACTATGTGTAATATCAAAAGGCATAAGAGTGCGAGAATTCAAAGCATAAAATGGCAACTTAACATGTTTTCCAAGAGGACACGAATGACAGATACGAACATCTCTACTTTGATTACAATCTATCAATTTATTCTTCCTAAGGGAATTTAACACAGGTGCGCCCAAGTGACCCAAATGATCATGCCAAAGAGACGGTGCCAAAGTAGAAAAAGTAGATGGTGAAGTGACAGGATTAGTGATTGGATAAAGCTCTCCCCGACTGTTACACCTCATTACCAGCCTCCCCGTCTAAAAATCCTTCACAGAAAACCCAAAGGGATCAAAATTAACAGAGACAGAGTTATCAGTGGTAAATTTGTGGACGGACACCAAATTTTTAACTAGATGAGGGGCATGGAGGACATTTTTTAAGTGCAAGAAAGGACACGGGGAAGACAACATTATGTGAACATAATCGTGAATTGGAATTGAGTGACCATTATCAACCATTATACCACGATTAATGCTCTTATTAAAATAAGACGTGAGGTTACCTTGTGTGGATGTCATGTGGGAAGTGGCACCGGTGTCCATGTACCAATTTGCATCCGGAGGAGTGATCCCAAGTGTATGCATCGCGGCCTCAATGTCCGTAGGGGTAGGGGATGCCGTGTATGCCTGCTGGGGGCGGGGGCCAAGGACATCTGCTTGTGGCGGCTGCTGCTGCCCATAATTTGGTCGGGACCAAGCGGTTGACGGATATGGACATGGAGGTATAGCCCAAGGACCCCAAGAGGCCATCCATGGCCACTGCTGCCTGCCAGTCCAAGGAGAATACGGCGGATGGTGCTGCGCCGCTGGATGTTGCCCAGTACTGCCGCGACTGTTGCCGCCTTCCAGCTGGCCACCATGACCTGCAGGTCCGCCACTGCTGATAGCGCCTCTGCTACCTCCACGCTGCCCAGTGTGCCGCGAGACCTGCCGCCATTGTTGTTGCGGTTGTGGTTCCTCTTCCCACCATTAGTAAGGCGATTGGAAGAGGAATTTTCAGGAACATCAGGAGGACCCTCATACGAGCGAGCAACTAATGTAGCGAAGGAACTTTGGGCTGCTTTATTAGCACGGCCAGCTTTTTCAAGAGTGAGCATCGAACGAGCTTGATAAAATTGCGGCAAAGGGTCACGTTAGCAAATAAGAGTGGCCACACCTTGGTAGCGCTCGGTAAGGCCAGAGACCAATTGAAGAACTAGACAATCGTTAGCCATCGGGGAGCCAACATTCTTGAGTTGGTCTGCCAGAGATTTGAGATGTTGACAATAGGCAGAGACATTCAGAAAATCCTCCATGTCAACATGAGTGAAGTCGTACTCAAGGGTGACAGCATGAGAGTGTTTGTTATCCTGGAATATGTCACGCAAGCAATTCCATGCCTCCATCGCCATGGTGTCAGGCTCAAGAATGGTATGCAAAAGATCATAAGAAATAGTAGCGTAGAGCCCTTGGAGAACAGTGGCGTCAAGGGTGGACCATAATTCTTTGTCCTCCTCTTGTTGAGGCCGTTTCTCTGTTCCCACTGCCGGAGGAATAATATGATCAATTACCCAATGAGATCTTGCATGAATCTTAAAAAGTTCCGCCCAGGTGGAATATTGGACGCTCTCCATCTCAAGAGTGATGGGAACATGATTCTTGATGTTGGAGACAACAAGAGCAGGATGGAAGGAAGATTTGGAGTGAGACATAGTGATGGAGAATAGCAAAAGAGGAAGAGGTGGGGGGAGGGGGGCGGCGGCAGCAGAGGGGGTCAGCAGGGGGTCACGACGACGAAGGAAGAATGTCGAATTGTGCCCTAGACAGCTAATACCATGAAAGAGATTAATCCCTTGGTTTATTTCATTCTTCATCCGGTATATATACACATATTATAAGATATAAGTAAGGAAACTACATATCTATATATATAAACTAAATATATGCCTATATATATATATAAACTAAATATATACAATCTGTCAGAATATATTGTCATATATTCTAATAGTAACAATATGTTTTAGTCACTATTTCGTTTTGTGTGAAAAATATTTTTAATTTTTGTTTCTTTTCGTTTTTAATTACTTTGTGACTGTAGTAGTGTAGGTTATTTTTATGTCTTAACAACATAATTGATAAAATTTATCATCTATATGCCATATGATTGTGGTTTATTAAATAGTAACATGACACATCTTATGCAGCCAATCATTTATTTTTTTTATTATCGCCCCCCTCCCCCCCCCCCCCCCTATTTTCACAATTAATTTATTTATTATTTACAATAAAAATCAATGCATAATTATTAATGTATTCATTGTAAAAAAAAAAAAAATATCATACATTTAAATTATTTGTTACTCATACTTATAACTTCTTCTTTTGAATATTATTCGTACTTTTTTTGTGTGTCAATATCATAATTCTTAGAAGTATTTAATTAAAATTTAAAAATTATAATAAACAAATGTAATTATAAGAAAGACACAATTAAGAAGTTCAATGGTTTCTATGAAATCAAAATTTGAATAGGGAATCAAGTGCTCCTGCAAAAGATTGAGAATATCAAAACATAAAATAACATTTTCAATGTAATACAATATATTGTTATTTCAAAATATGATTTCTTATTCCATTTATTTCACCACTGTAAGTGTTTTGTTCTACTATATAGATATGAATAGTTTGTACCGAAAAGGATGTACAAAATTTCTCTTTTGTATGTTAAAAAAATGTAAAAACATATGATGTGGCATATGAAGAGAGATATCACTATTGTTTTATCTGGTACTAACCTAAATACAAATATTATATACTACTTATTAAATAAAGAATTGTTATATAATTAATCTAAAATATAAATTTATTATTTTTCCTTATAGTCGTCAAAGTGTGAACAATTTCACTAGTTAAAAGATAATAGTAAATTCTAAACAAATTAAAAACCGTTACTTTTAAATAACTTTTCGATTACTTATAAACATGTTTACTTTATTTGCGTAAATACAGATACTATATGCTCACACTCGATCGATCGGAACTCGAAAGCATATTAGAACACAAAATAGAACCTATAAAAAGTATTAGATCTATAGAGTAATAAGTTAGCTAAAAGCTAGCAAGCATGTGTAATATAAAAGTTGAAGAAAGTAAGAGTTAAATATTCCTCCATTATAACAACGAAAAGATTGCCCAATATGAACTCAACAAGGCTGTCCTAGTAGAACACAAACTAATACTTTCACTTTCTATCTTTTACTTTCTTTATTCATCATTGCTCTTCAAACATGAGACATTGGGTTGCCAAAAGCCCCAACATGTTAATTAACCATTATTCCTACTTGTCACATTTTTTTTTTGTATTTTTTAAACTATAACACTACTTACTCTAAGCCTTTAATAAATATTGTACCACTATCCTTTATTTCATGTTGAGATTTTATAATTTAATTATATTCTAACGCAGCCTAATTAGCCACTATCTAATTTTATTTTCCTACTACATTTTTGTCTTAATACTCGTCTACAAAGTCAAAGACATCTCTTTGTGATTGACCATAGTGTACATTTGTTGTCAACAAAGGAAGCTTATAACAATGGATTACTATTACTATTTTTCAATCTTGAATTAAATTATTAATTAAGAGATCAATCTAGGTTGCTTGATACTAATTAATCATTGTTATTAAATAGATAAACTTTTATAAGGTGCATGAACTTGTGTTTGCTACCCCGTCTCCTTTACACACAAATATAGTTTCAAAGGCAAAAAAACAGCATATATTTGTTGGAAAATCGTAATAAAAGATTAATTAACATGCTTTTTTTTATTGATCTCCAAAATATCTGCATTACAATGAGTCAAAGTAAAGTCAAACAAATGAATTGAGTTTGAATGTCCCTAACCAAATGTTAGAATTAATTAATATGTAATGAACCATTTTAATCTACATTATAAACCTAATTTACTCTAATAGTCAAATAAATGTACTATCAAAACAAAGGCTAAAGGTCAATCAATTGACTTGCATTATCGTTGAAATATGAACTATAAAAATTTGCAGAATAGTGTATAAATTGCAACAAAACCTAATAGCAATAGTCACATTTATAAGCAGTAAGTGGGCTTATATCCACTTCCATTAATTGGAGATCTTTCTGGATGCATGTAGAAGGAAATCTTGTCATAAATGGTCTATTTTTCAAAAGTAAGTTTTTTCAAAAAGTCCAAATCAATATAGATATAGATTACTTAGCAGGTTTTTGTTTTCAAAGATTCCAAGTTTTAGATATAAATCATGATAAATATTTAAATATGGATAAAAACCAGCTACTCTACCTTTTATGAACTCTAAATATGTTAAAACTCAATTTGACAACAACCAAGTATGGTACTATATATATTATTGTTAATGCATGTTTCCACTAGAAAAGTAATATGTCCATTATTTGTATGGGATGTTCTACGTCCAAGTAGTAAAATAATCAAACACTAAGTGCTTGTTTGGACATGTGATATAGAATCATAATTTGGAATCAGATTAATTTAAAGTTAAAGATTTGTTTGGATGTGCAACTTGGATTTTTTAAGTTGTATTTTTTTCATAAACATGAGAACCCCGCAAGTTAAAAATATTATCAAAATTTCCTCAATTCTCATAGAATCTTACCAAATGAGCACACCATAGTTCATAAACAACATATCATAATATCCTAAGACACTCCATTGATAAATCACGTATCTCCATATTATTTTTTATATATAAATGTTAGCAATTACAAACTTTCAGAAACACACAATTTTACAAAAATTGACTAGTCATTAATAGTAGTAATTATTTATTCTTTTATATAATTATTTAGTTACTACGTATTCTTTAATATTATCCTCCATGATATGAATAATCTCTATATGCCAAACAGGAGTCTTCTTTACAAAATTTAAAATGTCGAGTCTTCTTTTTAAAAGAAAATACAAACTTATGGATAAAGTTTTATATTTTTAAAAGATTGAAATCACAATTTAAAATTCCAAATCTTGTTTTTTGCATTTTGAAAAATTTGGGATACGAAATTATAATCTGACATCAAAGAATCAGGTCCTAACTAGATAATTGATCCTTAAAGCAAACATCACTTGGGCCGAAAAGAAAGGAAATTTAGAACAGGGTTCGAAAATCTGAAAAAAGTAGTTGATCGTCCCGCCACTCTTATTTTAGTCTCTTTCATTCTTAAAATTTGTTTTATTTCTAAATATCTTTTTAGCGATTTTTTATTTAAAATAAATTAATATTAGAATCAAGGGTCATTTTTCTTCTTCATTTGATATGTGTATAATACCGTGGATGCATTGTTTATACATTATTTATATATAATTATACAATATTTATACAATCATTATACATTGTTATACAATAAATCTATATTGTATAACAGTGTATATGAATGTGCATACATTACATATACAATTATTATCATATACACACAATTATACACTGTCATTTATAAAAACAGATGCATCACATTTATGTACATCATTTTGCTGAATTATTTTTGGTACATGATACATGTTTATAAGATAGCTTATATACGGTCCAAAGCATAACCCTCCAACCATTGTAGCTGTCATGACACAAAAATGGGTGTGATGAAACTCGTCTTATCCCACCAAGACAAGTCAGCCTAATGTATGCCAAGTACATGAGTCAAGGCAATCCCCTGACCTCTTTCAATCTTGAACTAAAGAAAACACTGCGAAGAATGGCCAACACTAGATGTGGCCAAAATCTGGGGTTGAACACCGACCGGAGAGGGACTAGAGGGTAATCATGGAGCTCGACTTCTGGGTGTGGGAGAGGTAACATGAAACAACCTTGTGATAGTGCAAGATCAACCTCCGATAGGAGAGAGGCCAAGACTAGATGTATGTGATAATTACGGGGTTGATCATAATGTTGTTGGATCAATGAGTGCCATTGTTGTACCTACACTACCAGCCATACATATGTTCGTTGTCACTTGCATCCTGATGCTACATCCAAAGGGTTGTTTGTTGGTCTACCATCTGAAGACCCATATGCTCATCTGAGTAAAGTCACCAGTGTTTGTAAGAGTAGTGTGGGTAGGCCAGACTTAGTCATGGACGCTATTGGATTACGTGTGTTCCCACTAATATTGACTGGTGATGCTACCGTGTGACTATCTTAGCTTCCATATAACTCAACTACCACAATATAGGAGGAGTTGCATATAGTATTCCTTGAAAAATATTTCCCATTGTTAAAGAAGTTAAAACTAACTGAGAAGTTTCCTAAATCACCGAATTGATGATGAATCACTTAAGGAGTTCTTCTACAGATGATTGGATTGCAATAGTAAAGCGATTTGGATACTATTACTGGAGGATCATTCAGAGCTAAAATATTTCAGCATTATGCAGAGAAAATTAAAAAGATTGCCAAAAATAATAAAGCATGAAGCACTAGAGGTACAACCACTATAAAAAGCTCTTTCTCAGTACAAAAAACACACACCAAGAGACTGAGGATATGCGTCAAGAGGTAGAATAGTTAAGAACAAAGGTTGGGTTGGTGTTAAAACATTTAAGTAAGAGTGCTAATAAAGTTAATGTAGTACACTACTAGAATAGAGCACCACCTCATGATGAGTATATATGAAGAAGATGTTAATTATGTGAATGAGCAGACATCGGTTTTTCGTACTAACACCCAATCATCCAATCAGGATAATTGGCGCAAAGGTCAAGAAAATAAAGGTTGGAGCTACAACAACGTCAACTGGAAAGGAACTATAATCACGATAACAATTACAACTGGAATAAGAATAACAACATGAACGATAAGGGTGGCCCATACATTCCAATAGGGAATCGGGATGGAGGATAAAGTTTGAACAACATGATATGATGTCAAAGATTTGACTCGGCAAATGATAATGTGAAGGAGATGCGTAATGATCTATCAAGCATTAAGTAAAAGGTAGATTCACATGCAGTTTCCATCAGAGTAGATGTTGGGATATGCTAAGTTTATGAAAGATCTAGTGACCAAAGAAAGGCGGTCGGTTTTGAAGAGGATGACAAGTTGCTACATTGGAACACCTTTGCTACTAGATCATTAGTTTAAAATAAAGAGGATCCGAGAGCTTTCATCAATCCATGTACGATTAGTGCAATATATTTCGCTAAAGCCTTATGTGACTTGGGAGCATTAACTTGATGTCGTTATGAGTGTTCAAAAAGTAGGCTTGGGAGCCCCCAAATTGACTATAATGTGGCAACTTATTGATGCTCGCACTGTAAAAAAACCAATTGGTATCCTTCAAGATGTTCTGGTTAAAGCCAAGGCATTTATATTCTTTGGAGACTTTGTGATCTTAGATTTTGAGGTGGATTTTGAAGTTCCCATCCTCTTAGGAAGATCATTTCTTGCTATTGGGCATACTTTAGTTGATATGGAGAAAGGAAAAAGGAAATTCAAATTGAATAATGAAGAAGTAACTTTTAAGGTCTGTAAATCAATGAAGCATTAAACTGATCTCAAGGTGGTGTCCATTGTGAATTTGACTACGAAGGAGCAACCACAAGTGTCGATTGAAGAAAGATTAGGGTTTGAGGCGTTCACAGTTGTGTTCATGAATTTTGGTGGAGAGCACATTGCAGAATATAATGAGATGGTTGTTGCACTTGATGGTATCAAAAGGTTTCATCATGCACCAAAGAATCTCTATATTGATCTGAAAAATAGGGAAACTCCACCTATAAAGCCATCCATTGATGAGCCCTTAAAAGTTAGAACTAAAAGCTCTCCTATCTCACTTGAGTTGTGTGTTTTTGGACCAAAACAATACTTTTCCTGTCATCATTCATGCTTATTTAACTGAAGGTTAAGTGGAGACTTTGATATTAGTGTTGAGGCAATTCAAGTGGGTGATTGGATGGACAATTGCTAACATCAACCGGGAATATGTTCCTATAAGATCCAACTCATGCCTTATTGTAAATTGAGCATTGAGAATCAGAGGAGACTAAACCCACCTATACGAGAAGTTGTGAAAAAGGAAATCATCAAGTGGTTGGATGCTAGAGCGGTCTATCTGATTTCTGATAGTAATTGGGTGAGCCTTGTTCAATGCATGCCGAAGAAAGATGGAATCACTATGGTTCCCAATGCAAAGATGAGCTTATACCAATGAGGTCAATTGCTGGTTGGAGAGTATGCACGGATTATTGCAAGTTGAATGCATGGATAGAGAATGATAAACTTCGCAATTAAGTTCATGGACTAAATGTTAGAAAGTCTTGATGGTAAAGGTTGGTACTGTTTACTGGATGGGTATTCAGGCTACAATCAAATCATTCTATCCCCGGAAGACAAAGAAAAAGACCACTTTCATTTGCCCGTATGTTACATTTGCATTCAAGAGGATGACATTCGGGTTATGTAATGCACCGATGACTTTTCAAGAGGATATCATTCACGTAGTGTTAGGACAAAGGCGTGAGAAGATTCTTCATCACATATATTATGCAAGAAAAGCGTTGAATGTTGCTCAAAAGAACTACATAATCACTGAAAAAGAATTGCTTGTTGTAGTATTTGCATTCCAGAAGTTTCAATACTATTTGATGGGCACCAGAGTTGTTGCACACTGATCATGTAGCTTTGAGGTACCTTATGAAAAAAAGAATAAACTGAGACTAATTTGATGGGCATTGTTGTTGTAAGAGTTTGACTTCAAAGAAAAAGATAAAAAAGGGATTGAAAATCAAGTTATTGATCACTTGTCCAGATTAGAAAAAGAAGTTGAAGTGGTTTGATGGAGTTGAGATAGATGATACGTTTCAAGAAGAACAGGTTTCGGCTACCTCATATGATCTTATCCCTTGGTTTAAAATTTCGCTAATTACTTGGTAAGTGATGTGATACCTTCAGATTTGTCATTTACAAAAGGAGAAAATTCATGTCTGATGTTAAGAATTTTTTATGAGAAAAGCAATACTTGATTCGTGTCTTCGCCGATGGGATTATTCGTTGCTGCAAACTCGAGGTTGAGATGCTAAGTGTTTTGGAAGCTTGTCATTCGTCTCCTGTTGGTGGTCATCATAATGGTATCTGAGTGCCCATAAAATCTTATAGTGTGGGTATTACTGGCCTACCATTCACCAAGATGATCATGACTTTGCCAAGTCTTGTGATCATTGTCAAAGAGAAGGAGGTATTTCAAGGAAGCAAAAACTCCCACGTACTCCATTTTTTGTGATTGAATTGTTTGATGTGTGGAGCCTTGAATTTATGGGTCTGTTTGTGATTTTGAATGGGATGAAGTACATACTTTTTATGGTTGACTATGTTTTTAAATAGGTTGAAGTTGTTGCGCTTTCAAATAATGAGGGAAAGAGTGTAACCGTATTCCTTAAAAGATATATCTTCTCCAAATTCGGTACACCAAGAGCGATTATCAGTGATGTAGGTTCCCACTTTTGTAATAAGTTGTTCAAGTGGCTGAAGAAGTATATTGTTCAACATAGTGTAGCAACCCATTATCATCCGTAATCTAGTGGGCAAGTGGAAGTTTCAACTATAGAAATCAAGAAAATCCTTGCAAAGACTGTGAATGCAACCAAAACAAACTTATCGAGAAAGCTTAATGATGCTTTATGGGAATATCAAACTACATTCAAGACTCTCATAGGTATGTCTCCTTACCAACTTATGTTTGTGAAGTCTTGTCACTTTCCTATAGAGCTAGATCACAAAGCCATATGGACACTCAAGAATTGAATCTAGATTAGGGTGCAACATCAAATCAGGTTAAACGAGCTAAATGAACTCGATGAGTTTTCTCTGCAAGTGTATGAAAGTTCAGCCTTCAACAAGAAAAGAATGAAGAAGTAACATGATCAAAAGATTGAAAAGTGAGAATCCCTATGATTTGGTCCCTTCTCTTCAATTTAAGGTTGTGCTTGTTTCCAGGAAAACTCAAGTCAAAGTGGATGGACCATTTTGAATAGTGAAGGTGTTTTCATATGGAGTGGTTGAACTAGAAAACAATGAGGGAACAAAGTTCAAGTTGAATGTGCAAAGGATTAAGCATTACATGGGAAAGCCGAAAGAAGTCAGGGTGATTGAACAATAGGCTCTTGATGAAGTCTAAGTAATCAAGAATCATGTATCGTGTCACAACGTTAAATCAAGTGCTGCTTGGGATGTAACCCAAGATATTTAGTGTGGTTATTTTTGAAGTTTTTCTCTTGTTAGTTTTTTAGGCTAGTAGAGGTTAAATCAGAGTCCGTATCAAAATAGTGTCATGAAAAAGTAAAAGGAAGGCCTAACATTTGCTACATGTGCTGGACAAAAAGAAAAAACTGGAAAAAGTGCAATATAATCTTATGAATGGGATCTACGGGTTGTAGTTCATTCTAAGGGCCGTAGACCTTGTTCACATAACCTAGGTTAAAATAAAATCATTAAGGACTAGTTCTATCGGTCCCATCAGTGAGTCATACTTCTTTCAACAAACTATAAATGGTGGCCAAAGAATTTAAGTACCAGTAACAACTGCAGTTTTAGGTCTACGAGTGCACAATATCAACTGTAGAATGTTCTACAGTCTGTACTCTATACTCATATACTCTAGGTATGTTTTCTGAATTTGGCCAAGTGTTGAGTAAACCTACGAAAGCCTCCTATGAATAGTGTGAATTTCAACAATCTGTAGATGGGATTTCATCAAAGGCAGTCAGTTTAAATGAAAAGACCTAATCCACGATCCCTTTTCAATAAAACTCTCCCAATTTAAATTCTTCTCCTTTTTCCTCTCTTTGACCCCTACAAACCTCCAAATCTTCCCAACTTTACAATAACCCATCATACCTCCTAAACTTTTCATCCCTCATATCCGACCATATAAACCCATTTCAACATTTTATTTTTTCATTATCCTTTCTTCTTCCCAAAAATCCTCAAACCCCTTAGTATCGCTGGTTGTAGTCACTGTGTAAAGAATTGTTGGGTCATCGTTAATTGCTCAAGCCACTCACACTACTTCAATTTCACAAACAGTAAGGTACATGTCCAAACGTTTTCCTTTAATTATTTGGAATTGAAGTTGATTTAACTTAACCTCGGGTTGAAAATTTTGTTTGATTTGAATGGAATGATAAAATCAGCCCTATGGATGATATTTTATGTGAGTGTAGTATATCTATGTTTAAAATTTGTTTGGAATGTTGTTAATTTAAAATTGAAGTAGAGTTGTGAAGTGATGACATTGAACTAGGCAGTTGTGCCTTACAAAGGTCTTTTAAAGACCGTGGAGCTCTCTAAAATTCATACTTTCTCTTTGTAGACAAGCCAATATGTCTAGTGTTGAATATTTTATAGCACTACTTATGTGAAAACTATCTACGAGTCATAGACCTCTATGAACCATAGAAGGATTCATAGAATGTTGTTTGTAAAATAAAATCCTAAGTTAAGGACTATGGAGCCTATCTATGATCTGTTGGGCTTTCTACGACTCGTAGATTAGTCTCGTAGTCCAAAGGTACAATTTCTAGTAGCTCCAGTCAGGAACTACAGGATTGACCTTAGGTCCTTAGAAACATTGACAGAACGTATTGACAATCCATAGTTCCAACTTCATAAATATGAAATGAGGCCTCATTTCCTATGATTTGGCCCTATGGCCCGTAAACCCCTCTAGAGAACATAGTTTCCCTTCTTGATGACCAAAAATAGTAAAAAAAATTATTTAATATCTATTTTCTTACTTTCTTTTAGTGATTCTAAGTGACTAATGATGTCTCCATAGGTACAATGTCATCAAGAGATAACCAACAACGTGGAGGCGAGTCCATGGCTATGCTTAAGTCCCGGCTAGTTGACCAACCATCCAATTCTTACTCCATGCCCAAACTTCCTTTGTTTCAAATAAGGTAACTTTAGAGAGAGCGTGACTATGTTCACAACAACATCGTTCTTGACTTAGGTGCTATAGAGAGTCCCAACTCTTAGTATGAATCAGTTCACCCTATGTTGGTAGGCCAATTCATGAGTCAGAAAATATAGTAAGAGTAACCCCGTTCCATTCCATGTCCATCCATTATTCGAATAGACGAATTATCCCAAGGGGGAGATATGTAACACCCCAAAAATTTTTTAGCTAAGACTTGAGCCATTCATTATGGTGAATAAGATTTTTCTTAGTGATTATATATTTTCTTAGATGTTAAGGCCGCGAAAACTTCATAGCATAAAGTTGAGTTGGAAATTTTCCTTCTAATCGAATTCCTCTATGAGGATTAGAAGAGTTAAGTTTCATTTTTCAAAATGAATATATGGGAACTAAATATTCCCAAGGGTAAGTGTTTTTATATTTAAAACGAGGGGAAACCTTGATTTCCAAATGAGTTCATGAGGAGTTTGAGCACTATTTCTTTTAAGAGAAACTTTTGAGTAATTATCTCAAATTGAGAAAGAGTTATATTTTTAAACATATGATTTGATATATTATTGGGAGTAGTATTAAGCACCGATATGGGGAGAGTTCAAACAACTCACAGCCCCCATAAACCATGTATGCTACTAACTTGGGTAAAGGGTCATACTTTTTAGATGATTCCTTATTGCTCTTTAAGCATAGTTTAATAGATCCACTTAGTTGAGGATGCCCTATACTCCGGCAAGGTATAGGAAAGTTATGGCAGCGTGGACGAGATGATGTATCATCACGTAGCTCATAGTGACGGTTGTCGGTTAGAGAATCTCCCAAATAAGAGTAATGAGTTTATTAATACATTTTTATGTTCATTTGAGTTATTATATATTGTTCTAAAAGTGTCATGTATATAACATCTTTTATTGTTTCTTTCATTTTGAGTTGAGTATCTTGAGTTTGAGTTGAGTATCCTCAATATTCTTGAGTTTGAGTTGAATTCCTGAGTTAAGTTGAGTATTCTGAGTTGAGTTTAGTATTCTTAATTTTAGTTGAGTATTCTTGAGTCGAGTTGAGTATTATTGAGTCATATTGAGTTGAGACGAGGTAAGTTTGTCTTCCCTTTTATTTGATTGAGCTTATACTTATGTTGCAGAGTTCCCCTTACATGCTCGTACATTCCTGATGCCATTTGGCCTGTATCGTTTCATGATGCAGATACAAGTATTCAGGATCATCAACAGGTGTTTTGTTGAGGTCATGTTGTATTCCAGTCAGCTGTGGTGAGCCTTCTCATATTCCAGATAATTTACCTTTATCTTATAGTTAGTAGTTTTGAGATATCGTGGGTCTTGTCTCGATAACCTTCTGTATTAGTAGAGACTTCATAGATAGACAAAGTTGAGGAGTTTTCTGTAATTTCTTTCTTTTGAGTTGATTTATAAACTCTGAGTATATTTTTGAGTATTGTTCAAACTTTTAAAGGTTGAATTATTTAAGTTTTATGAATTTTAAATTCAGTTTTACGTCTTTGTATGCTTGAGTTAGTCTTCCGTTTGTAGTCAGCCATAATGAGGGTTTACTTGAAGACTAGCAATGGTTCTCGAGTGTCGCTCACGTCCAGGGTGTAGACTCTGGTTGTGATAGGGGTTTAGGATGATATCATAAACTATGGGTCCATCTTATTGGCCTTCTCAGAGGTAGTGAGGAGTCGCATGAGGAATCAATGTTATCATATCTTACACTGGTTACTTAGTTTTATGGTACTTCCGAATCATAAAAGACTCTAAGCCAATTCGGTGCTCGATACTACTCCTGAAATACTTGATACAACATTATTCTCAATTCACCCATTACAAAGAGTGGACTTCTTACCTTATTGAAATACTTTTCAAAACATTGGACGTGATTACATATTTAAACCATGCACTTATGAACTTATGTTTCAACTCCAATAATCAACTTATATATATATATATATATATATATATATATATATATATATATATCATTGAAACTCTTAAGTGATTCTAAAATAGAACCTTTAAACTTTTCCTCAAAACTCAGTTTAAAACACAATGATTATCTTTCAAAGACCCTCAAGACTTATAACTGAAAATAGGGTTCATGCTGAAATATAGACATGAGTGAATCAACTCAAGGATTTCAATAGCAATATAGGAAACCAATGCTTTGAACTCAACGATACTACTCATCTCAAGGATACTCATTCATTCAGAATGTACATGAACAACTCAACTCAAGGATTTCAATAACAATATAGAAACTCATGAATACAACTCTTCTCAAGACATGGTTTGAAACTCAAATCAATTACAAAAGAAATTTCAAATTTGACTCAAAAGGATCTCTTGAACTTTCCTCTTAACTTTACTTTAATTCAAAGTGTAAACGAAGACATGTGAGTGTGACATATAGACTCTCTCAAGGATAAATAAAGACTTTAAGAATTAATATCAAGAAGAGAATGTAGGTACAATTTGAAAGTACACATATAAAATGAAGGACAGAAGATAAAAGGTCAGGTGACCCTGACGCATCCATGGCGCGACGTGGAGAGGGAATTAAATTATTGGTCGTGAAAAGACTTTTGAGGTAGAAGAATCCGTATTCTCTCCATGAGGTAGAGAGAGGGGTGATCGACTAGGTATGGAATTTCAAGCGTCTCCATGACGCGACCCTGAACTAAAATATTTGGCTGATTTCTTTCTTCCTCTTCCACACTCACTTTAATCCAACACCCAATGCAGTTTCATTGAAATCCTACCTAAATTTTATCAATAAACATGAACCCAATGCAATTTTATTAACATCCCACTCAAATTCTATCAATAAACACCACTCATTTGCAAGACTCTCACCTAAGAACTCAAAACTTCCATTGTTAAAGAATTAGGTTAAAACTTCAAGAACTCTTGAAGAATCTTTACATAAATAATTTCATGGACAATTTAAAGAACAAATTACATTATTGGCGTGAGGACGAACAAGTCCATCACTATGAGAAGTCTCACATACTTGGAAGAACAATGTTCTTGAAGAAACTTGAAGGAAAATCTTGGAAGATGAACCCTAGCCTTAGCGTTTCTTGAAGTTCTTGAGGGTAGAAATTTAGGAGTGGATGAGAGGGTTTGATTATGAAAACTAATTTTTCTACACGTTTAGGGTAATTTAGATGACTTCATAAGGGTTTTCAGGACTAAAACATCCTTAAAAAATAAATAAAATGAGCTGGAAGTCAGAATATTTTTCCAGCGGAGAGTGAGGTCTGTATTCACTCTGTAACGCGGAGCCATCGTAGAGCTGCTGCCAGGTTAGAGTGTCCTTAGTAAATTAGTCATAAATTTTTACTCAAAATTTAGATTGATGCAAACTTTGTGGTGTTGGAAAGAGGACTCTTAAGACCTTTAATTTGGTAGGTCATGGGTCACCTATTTATTTATGTGCTCGAAGATATAGTCGTTTGAAATTGACCCAAGTAGAATCTCATATTGAAACTCAATCGTTAAGAAAACTTTCAACTCAACTTTGTGCTAGGGGATTGTAGTGGCCTTAATTCATATCCAAAATCATTTCCACAATGAATTTACCTTAGAATATAAGAACGATTAAGAATCACTCGGTACAACCTTATATGCAATTCAAGAATGGTTCATACCTTAACTTGGAAATTTCTGGGGTGTTACATAATGGATTCCGTTATATTATCTCAGTTCACAATATGTAGCCCTAGTATGGAAATACGGTACTGAAAAGGCTAAGGTAGGATACGTTAGTGAAAATGAGGATCCACTAAGGCCTAAGAGACAATTCACAACACTAACTCAAGATGATTTGGTTAATGTTGAATAGAGATTATCTATCAGTTGTTAGACACTTTTTTATAGTGTAATTGTTGTTGAGATACATTAACTGTAGTTTTATAGTTTTTCGTTTTTATTGTTTTAAGATACTTGTACTCAAATTTTAGAGTGTTTCTCTAAAAAGTTGTTTATTTTGACTTTAACTTTCATTATTTTTAGTTGTTATTTATAGTATGAATTGTCGTAAGCATTTTTCTTATATAATCCGATACAAAATTTTGATTAAATTAAGTATCAGATTCATTAATGCATAAATACACAACATTATTTCTTCTCATTAGTTCAAGTTAGTTGTTGATACGTTTTGATACCTAACCAATATAATGTAATTTATAACTTGATTGATGATTCAATTATGTATTTACATGATAACTTAGTTCTCATTAGTTGTTGGTTTATTTATGCTGATACATTGGACAATTATTTGTAATTAGTTGATGCTTCATTCATGTATCTAATTGATAAATTAATTCTTACTTATTGTGACACACTTATAGATACACTTTATTTCATTTTAAATACTACTTGTTTTCACAAGCTCATTATATCAGATACATCATTATCAACTAGATCATGATACATCATATAAAAATGTATTTGGACCATATTGAGTGGTACTATTCTTCACAAACACAATATGTGGTACATTATCATCAAATAGCTAATGATACATTATTTTAAAAAAGTTATATGAAACATAATGTGTTACAAAAATGAACACAAGGTTGAAAATCTCAACATTTCAATTTATTGTATTAGAATTTCACCAGCTAATAGTAAATTGTAATATTTTATCAAGGTAATAGTAGAAAAAGCAAAAAACTAAAAATCTGTAATCTCAAAATAATGTATCTGAAACATAACAGTAGTCTCAAAAAAGAGTTTGTCAATCTTCTTTCAGAAAAAAAGTACAAGTTCTTCGACTGTGACCTTCTTGTCCACAACGTCTACAACAATTTGTGTTTGTGCTTATCTTTTCATCTGGATTTTTTTTAGTCTTTTCCTTGGTCATTCAGGCATCCTTTTGTACCTAGGTGGCAAGAAAATTTATTCCAAAACAAACTATGGAACTTCATACATGTTTGCTAATGCAACTGGTTTGTAGTAATCAGAGCAGTAGGGATGTATCTCTGTTATTTTTTTCTCTTCAAAACAACAATTGTATGCGCACAAGATATCTCATCAAGATGAAATCTCTCACGGTTACATATTTTTCTCTCAAGGTAATGATTGATCATCACAATGTTAAATATCTGCTAGAACAAAGAGTAACTTCTACTATTCAACAGAGGGCCTGACAAAACTATTAGGGTTGGACTATGAGGGTCAATACAAGAAGGGGTCTGAGAACCAAGTAGTTGATGCTTTATCTAGACAAAATGAAGACAATTATCATTCCAATGACCAGCCGGAGGCTTCAAAACTTTAGGCTATCTATCTATCTATCTATCTATCTATCTATCAGTGTATCTAATCCCTTATTGGTATAAGATGCTTGTGGGAGCTATGAAGGAAATGCCTTTGCTGCTGAATTGATGGTCAACTTGCATGGACCTCAAATGTGGCACTATAGCTTTGGAAAGGCAAAATTTATGTTGGTACTCATGAGGATCTACAACTGTTGAACACATTTCATGACCCCACCTTTGGGTGTCACTCAGGGAACATTGAAGAGATTATATCCATTGTTCTAATGGCCTCTGATGGAACAATAGGTGGATCAGAATAAACTTCGTGTCAAGTCAAAATCACACAAACTTATTGAAATAGAAGGCGCATAAATAAACTACATATTTCTAATGAGGTCGTTCCCAAGCTCAATAACTTTGTTAAGATTTGAAAAATCCTAGGTTTGGGATATTTATAGGTTGGGCATGTTAGGGACACCTTTTCTTACACTTTGGTGCAAATATTTCTTCATACTTTAGCGCGACCTTGCTCCATAACCCCAGGGGCGGCTGGTTAGGCTTAAAAAAATGTCCTTGGCCTTAGGCCCCCAATTTTAGGGCCCCTCATTTTTTAGTTAATTAGGTAGGATTAAGTTTTAAAAAGAAATATTGGAACTAAGATAATAAATGCAAAGGCCCCATTTTTTAGTTAATTAGGAAGGATTAAATTTTTTTAAAAAAAATTATTAGAACTAAGACAATAAATACAAATGGCTTAATGAAGTGATAGTCTGATAGATATGACTATGACTTTTTAACTTTTCAGTAAAAAGTTGTGTGTGTTTTTTTTTTAATGTACAAGTTATCTTTTTTTTTTTTAACTTTATTTTTTTTTTTCTAATTTTATTTTATATATTCTTTCCTCCTCCCTTCTATTTCTTCTCACTTTCTCTTTTCTAATCTTACATTTCTCCCTTATTCAAAGTTTAAAAATTTATTTGTTCTATTGATAGTTTATATTTTAAATTTGGAGAAACCTATATTGCAGGAGCCCCATTTTTTCGAAAATCAAGTCTTCATAGCCTTTGAATTCGGTAATATCATTTTAATTTCTAATATTATTTTTATTTTGTGTCTTATGTTTATTATATTTTTTATTTTATATTGTAAATAGTGTTTAAAATATTTGTTAGATTTTAATATGTCAACTAGAAAATATGAATCCGGTCATTCAAAACTTAAAAAAAAAAAAAAAAAAAAAAAAAAAGTCAATAACTTGATAAAATCTCAAAAAGGTGCTTTTGATAAATTTTTGCAAAATAATGTTAAAATTAAATCAAAAAAAGGTAGGGGAAGGCACTTTAGAAGAACAAGTTACTAACTTAGTTGAAGTTAAGTTAGATAATGATATAAACCAAAAAGAAGAAGAAGGAGAGGAAATTAGCAAAAAGTCGGATGTAGATTCCCAAGAAAATCAAGAACTTATAAATGAATTAAATAATCATACTCCTAAAAATATCTATAATCCTAGTCAATGGAATATTGTTGATACAAAGTTAAGAGACTTATTAGTAGAAAAGGGACCAATTAGAATTACTGACACATGTTTTCCAAAGATAAATTTTTAAGGCACTTTTCTACTCCATATTATTTTCAAAAGTTGGCAAATGGAGAAAGACATGAAAGAAGATGGTAGTTTATTCCAAAGATTTGAATAAGGTATTTTATTTTTGTTGTAAGTTATTTAATACGACCTTTAATGCAAAGAATAATAAGTTAGCTAATGAAGGTAGTAGAGAATGGAAAAATCTTACTACTAAGCTTAGAACTCATGAAACAACTAACCACCATATTATTACTATGAGTTCATGGATTGATTTAGAATTTAGATTGCGTAATAATAAAACAATCGATAAAAACATTCAAGACCAAATTAATAGAGATAGAGAACATTGGAAAAATATATTGTCAAGAATTATTTCCGTCATAAAAACTCTTGGAAGAAATAATTTGGTGTTTAGGGGGAAAAATGAAAAAATCTATCAAGAAAATAATGAAAACTTCTTGAGTCTTATTGAAATGATTACAGAATTTAATTCAATTATGCAAGAATATATTCGACGAATCAAACATGATGAAATTCATAATCATTAGCTTGGACATAATATACAAAATGAATTAATAAATTTATTGGCAAGTGAAATTAAGAACAAGATTATTGAAAAAGTTATAAAAACAAAGTATTTCTCTATCATACTTGATTGCACGCCAGATACAAGTCATCAAGACCAAATGCCTTTTATAATACGGAGTGTAGATATTTCGGCAACTCCAATAAATGTAACCGAATATTTCTTAGAATTTTTAAAAGTGGATGATACAAGTGGAAAATGTCTTTTTGAAGTTATTTTAGATGAAATAAAATGTATTGGACTTGATATTGATAATTTAAGAGGACAATGATATGATAATGGGTCTAATATGAAGGGAAAACACCAATGAGTGCAAAAAAAACTTCTTGATATAAATCCTAGATCATTTTATACACCATGTGGTTGTCATAATCTAAATTTGGTACTTTGTGATATGGTTAATTCTTGTACGAAAGTTATATTATTCTTTGGAGTGGTACAACATATATATTCACTATTTCTTCGTCTACTAAGTTGTGGAAAATTTTAAAAGATAGTGTACCTAGTTTAACTCTTAAATCATTGTCACAAACACGGTGGGTAAGTCGTATTGAAAGTGTTAAAGTAATAAAGCTTCAAACTCCACAAATAAGAAATGTTTTATTTAAATTAGAAGAAGTTAGTGATGATCCAAAAATTAAAAGTGAAACTAATTGTTTAGCAATTTTTGATCTTGAAAATTTTGAATTTTAATTGGGTATGACTATTTGGTATGATGTATTATTTGCTGTAAATTCAATTAGCAAAAGTTTACAATCAAAAGATATGCATATTGATGTCGCTATAGATCAATTAAGAGGTTTAGTTTCTTTTTTAAAAACATATAGAGAAAAAGGATTTACAAGTGCTATGATTTCGGCTAAAGAAATTGCATTAGAGATGAATATAGAACCTATACTTCGTAAGAAACGTGTAATTTATAGAAAAAAACAATTTGATGAGAGTGTTGATAATGAAATCACAAGATCTCTTGAATAATCATTTAGAGTTTATTACTTCTTATACATTGTAGACCAATCCATCTTTTCACTTCAAAATAGATTTGAAATATATGAAAATACTTTTGGTTTTCTATTTAGTGGGAAAAAATTGAGATCATTAGATGATGAGTATTTATAAAAATATTGTCTTAATCTTGAATGTTCCTTAAAACATAATACTCATTCCGATATTGACAGTTTAGACTTATTTTCTGAATTAAAAGTGTTGAAAATCATAAAAGTAGAAGATAATACTCTAATTGAGATACTCAATCAAATAAAAAGACTTGATTCTTTTCCAAATGCTTACATTGCTTAGAGAATAATGTTAACAATTTCCGTAGCAATCGCCTCAACCGAAAAAAGTTTTTCAAAATTAAAAATAATAAAATAAATAAGATCGGCAATGTCTCAAGAAAGATTAAGTGGTTTGGCTATATTATCGATTGAAAAAAAATTATTAGAAGAGATTGACTATACAAAAATTATTAATAATTTTGCATCTCAAAAAGCTAGAAAAATAGATTTAAGCATAACCCTTGTGTGAGTCTTACAAACCTCAAGACAACGTTAAGCACTCTAATAGAATAAAATTGTCCCAAATAAACGTCGAAATTTACGGGCTTGTCAAATGAACTCTTACTTCTCTAATCTATTTGTTGAAAGGAGTATATGAATACCAGCTGAACAAGCCTGACCTGTCTAGTACACTGCATGGAGCAAGAGTTTATTACTCTGCTGAGCAAAAGAAAGATGAAAAAGCCTATGCCTCCCTTCTTCGGAATATGCTTTTTAAATCTTTTCGGCACTTCCTCTTTCCATTATTCTCTACTTACACTAAACAAATACTTGGAAAATCTTCCTAGTTTGAGCAAGTTTTCTTCTGAAACGGGAAAAATAGTTTAAGGGGTAGAGTCAATCATTTTGCGAAATAATGAGAGATCATTGGCAATATTGGGGAGTCTTTAGTAGCTGAGTTGATTGATTATTTGAACTTTTGTTGGTGATGAGTTGATTCCCCACCTTGCAATCCCTCCCCTAACCCCCAATTAACAAATAAAAATCAAAATAATTGCTTGTAATATTTTGTTTAAGGTTTTCAAACCAAAAAAAAAAAAAAAACATGCGTTCAATTTTTTTGCTATAAAATTGGCCATAGGGTTCTTTAAAAAAATCATTTTTTTTTGGGTAATAATATTGTGTCTGGGGTTTTAAAACAAATTTTAAAATGTCAACTTTAGCCGCCTGCAACCTTCAATAAGAGCCTTACCAAGGATACAATAAACTTCAGCCGCCTTCAACAATGAACAAGAAGATGAATTATTCTGCCGGAAAAAAATTTATCGATTCATCAAGAAATAATATTTGAAATATTTTCATGGCTTCCTGCTAAGTCATTAATGCGTCAAAAGTGCATTTCCACATTCTGTAATTCGATTGTTTCCAAATCAGATTTTTTGGATATACATAGAACTCAATACTCGGAACTCAACAACTTCAATGATACTACTCATTTCAAGAGTACTCAACTGAGAGGGTTCATGCAGAATTATGGGCATGAACAACTCAACTCAAGGGCTTCATGATACTACTCATCTCAAGAATGCTCAACTCATAAGGTTTAGGCGGAATTATGGGCATGAACAACTCAACTCAAGGACTTCATGGGTAACATGTAATAGTCCCATGATTAGGAATATAATCTCAAAAGGGTTAGGAACTCAATACTCAAGACTTAGAACTTGAAGATACTACTCATCTCAAAGATACTCAACTAATGGAGTTCATGCGGAATTTATGGGCATGAACGACTCAACTCGAGGGTCTAAATAACAATATGGAACTCATGTGTACAACTCTTCTCATTCTCATACTTACTTTCTCAAAACTTAGCTCAAAATCAATAGTTGATCTCAAAGGATTCACAATTAAACTCAAAGACTCTCTTGAACTCTACTCTTAACTCTCTCTTGAATTTGAATAATGAATTCAAGAGTTATGATTCATGATGTGAAGGATCTTGTGATGATAAGGTAGACTCATGAATATATTCTCCTCATTCTCATACTCACTTGCTCGAGTCTTGAAACAAGTTATTTGAAATTGTAGAAGACTCCTCAAAAAAACTCAAAGGGAATTTCTCAAAATATTTGAAAGAACTCTCAAGACTTAACTCTTAACTCTACCTTGAATTTGAATTATGAATTCAAGGTTATGATTCATGTTATGAATGATTTATAGGTGTTTAGAAGTAGTTTAGAGTAGTTAGAAAGTACACTTTAAAGGGACTCAAACGAGACAACCAACGGAAAAAGAGTTGGGGCAGGCGACCATGGCGCATTCCTGGCGTGGGGTGCCAGCGCCAAACTTCAAAGACACCATCCTGGCACACTGTTGGCGCATCCATGGCGCGTCGCGCCACCATTCCCCAGAAAATTCCGATGAATTTTTCTACTCATTTTCTGACCTTAATTCGACTAGAATCGAATGGTTTCTTCCCCACTCACTTGGATTTGATTACTCAACATAATTACACTCTAATCTACTCAATACAACCCTCAAAACACTAACTTTCATCTCAAGAATTCATCAAAACCCCAACCAAACAAGATTTAGAATGAAACTTCAAGAACACTCATTAAGAACTTAAATCTTTCAATCTTTATGGACAAATTCGAATATATAAATCACGATTGGTGTGTGGGTGAATGAACTCAACACTATGAAAACTTACATACCTCTTAGGGATCAAACCCTTGGCGAAAATCCGCAACGAAACTCAAGAATCTCGATGAACGCTTTGATCCTTTCTTCTTTTCTCCTCTTTTCTCTTCTTTTCTCTTCTTGAACTCTCAACTAAAACCCTAGGCGTATATTAGGATTATAAAATTGAACCTAATAAGTTTAGACCCCTAAAACCTTACTAAAAATGAATTAAATCTTATTGGGTAAGGAAAAGACCAAAATACCTTCACTATTTTGGGTAACTTTCCTTAATTGGATAGTCTGACTTCAAAAGGGCATATCTCACTTATCTGAACTCTAAATTTAAAAAACTCGGTGGCGTTGGACAGATAATTCAAAGACTTTTCATTTGATATCTTATGTGCCACCTAACTCATCCTGTACTGAAAGTTACGGTCATTTGAAGTTGACCCAAAACTTAAAAGAACTTCCGAATGACTTGAATGAATTCTCTTTAGTTCTTCTTGAAACTCAAGGTGCTACATCTAGTGACCTTAACACTTAAGAAAATTTTAAATTCCTCGATAAAGGATGGTTTGAGTCTTAGTTTAAAAAAAAATCTGGGGTGTTACATAAGTCATCTAAATATTGATAAATGACTAAACGTTATTGTAAGTTATTTAAATATTGAAAAATGAATAAAATTAAAAGTAAAATAGGTTAAAACTACGCCTTCCAAATTCAAGTGTATACAAATACACTTAAACTATCATAAAATTAAATAAGTAGACATACACGTCTTACACGACAAATCACATGAGATGCACTCATGATCCTACACGATAAAAGACTATCCACATGATTATAGATGCCAATGATCTCCACATTTTCTGCAAGCTCCGTTATTTTAATTTCTCTTTCTATGTTCCACCTTCTGATCTATCATGTAAGATAATTTTCCATCCCCTGAATGTGTGAGAAATTTTGTCTTATCGGGATGAGATATAGAGAGGTTATGATGCATATATACAAAACATGGATCCGAAATAAGAGAATTGTAAAATTTAGAAAGACACTTGACATGCGTTAAAGAATTGACGGGAAGATTAAAAAATATAACATAGATGATCTCTTCAGGTATTGAAGATTTTATTGTATCACTCTTGCTCTTTTTGTTCTACATTGGAGAAAGCGTTTGTTACCTGAAGTATTGAATACTTGAATGATTCCAATGCTAAACGCATTAATGGACAATAACATATATGATTTAACATCTCAAAAAGTCACTCAATTTTAAAAATTTGTCTAGCAAAATCATTAAACTTTGTTTTGTATCAACAAATCACTCAACTTAGGCATTTATATCAATAAAATCACTAGACTAAATTTGTCATTAAAAAAAAATTTGACATGGCAAAATAATATATAAATATGAACCCCACAAATAAATAAATAATAATTTTTTATGGATAAACTTAATTAGTGAAATAAATATTATAATATTACTAGTATACGTATCCGTGCATTGCGCGGATATTTAAAAATATAATAATTTTTAAATTAAAAATAACTAATATGAATTATTCTTGAGTATCATAAGCAGAGGCGAATCTAGGATTTCAAGAAAACGGGTGCACGATTGCTTTAAAGATAAGACCAAAAAAATTATATAACAATAACTAAGCGAGCAAAACATAAAAATTACATTATCACAAAAAATATCATCAACTTACAATTATAATAACTTCATATTTTAAAAGCGACTTTAGAATTTCGCTTTTTTTAAAAAAAAAAATGTGTAGTTTTAGTTAATAAAAAAATTGAAGCGAATTGTGTCTGGCTAGGATCGAACTCAGGACCTTGGTGTTAAAAACTAACTATCAAACCAGTGAACCATCCAACAACTTAGAAAATGGGTTCCACAAGTTTTTATTTAATAATCTTTAATAATTATACAAGTAATATATCGAGTTTAGTCAGATGACCACAGGTTCGGATGAGCCAAATTTAACACAGAGATTCGTCCTTGATCATAAGTGCATGTGTAATCCTATACAATGTTTTGATTTTTTCTTTGTTGGTGAGAGCATGGTGATATTTAACAAAACTACTAGAAATTAAGTCTCTTTCCATTTGAGAAAATTTGCAATTTGTATGTTCTTCTTATTGCATATTAATTTCAAGCTGATAAGATTTATCATTTACTGTGTATCCCAATAAAGTATATGCCGATAGATCTGATTTTACTGTTAAGTCAAATCTCTCTGTACACCATATACACATGAGAAGAATTGACATTTGAACAATAGCCACCTTCAAAACTTAATTTGAACAATTGCCACCTAATTTTTTTTTAATTTAATTTGTAGGGTTAGGGATAGAAAAAATAAAAAAGTGGAGTTGGGTTGTGGAGTCATGAGCCTTTTCATCATTTTAAAAACTTGGAATAAAAATACAAGTATATAAAATATTATTATTATCCCAACGCTTCAATATTAAATAAATTCATCCCTCCATAATAAAAATTAAATTACAATCCCAAGAAGTATGAAAAAATATTTAATAATATTAGGTATAAATATTTTCCGAGGAAACCTTAGAACGTTCACAGAGAACTCTTCGTCTTCTTCCATAAACCTGATTTACGAAATCATCAATCTCCATAAAACTGATCATTCTCCAACAAAACTTCCATCTTCCATTATTGAAAACATAAAAAAAAAAAGTGAGATTCTATAATTGTTCTTGAAAAACAAAGTGACGTTTATTTTTTTTCATCAATCTTCTTTCCCAAGTTCCGTTGAATCTTTTTCGATCTTCTTCCCAAGTTCAGTTGGATCTTTTTGAATCTTCTTCCTCTCAAGTAAGTTTAATCGTGTTTTCAATAACTTTTAGCCTATTGGATTTTTTTAATTGGGATAGCGAAGTTTAGATTTTTGCTTAAAATATTGAAAATCTGACCCGTTTTTAGTTCATGCTTTTTATTCTGAATCATTACTGACATTTTGCTTTGGATAATGAGTAGAAATTTTTGATTTCTTATGTTTATCTAGCCTATCGATTTGAAAGTTTTTACTGTATTATGGTCGACTTTAATGGTGTTTATGTCAATGGCATTGTAGAGTTTTGTTGGAACTGGTACTTGTTTTGCATATTTTTTTTAGCATTACTCTGTTTTTGTTAATAGACTAGCGATCGATATTTTGATATGAAAATTATGTTTTTGTATATAGTATAGTATGGCTAAAACTAGAGGCGACATCGTTAAACAATCTATTCCTAAGGCTTCAAAAAATAAGAAAAGAAAGGCTGAAGATCATCAAAAAAAAAAAATTGTAGTTGAAGAACCTAAGTCTAACTCGGATTCTGATACAATGGTTGAGATTGACAACTATGAGGACAGTAGTGCCCAAGCTAGTGATGATGTTGAATCTAGTGAAGAAAAAACTGACAGTGGAGATGAGGAGAGTAGTAGAGATACCCGAGATACTAGAGATGAGGATGATAATCCCATGTCCTTGCCAATTTGTGCAAGAGAAATCTCTGATAAATCCTATAATATAACAACATGGATGGATGAGTTAGGATCGTTTTCAGCGAAAATTTCTGTGAGAGCAAGAATGACTCTTTATTGTGATTTTACAAAACTTTTAGTTCAAGAAGAAATTTATAATGACTTTAAAGGCACTTGTTTTGGACATTTGAGGCATATTCCAGAATATTTCAAGTTCAATGGACAGATGGTCCATTAAATGTTGTTGTGACGTGTGAAAAATAATAAGAAAAACCATATGAGATGTGGTTTTGTGTGAATGATAAGCCTGCTTGTTTTGGCTTAGGAGAATTTGCATTGATTATGGGGCAGAATTGCTCAGCATACCCCCGTCATGCAAAAATGACAAAAGTAGTTCAGAAAGTTGAGAAATTTCATTATAAAGTGACCAAGAATAAAAATATTACTGCTACAAAGCTGAGGATTTTGATTAAAGGTACCAGATTGAATAAGGAGCAAAAGTTGAAGTGCTCTTTAGTTTGGTTCGTCCACTCGATGTTGCTTGTCCATGATCGATCTAAGATTGTGGATTCAAACCACATTAAGATGATGGATGATTTAGATTTCTTCAATAGTTATCCATGGAGGAAAAAGTGTTTTGATCTAACAATGATATATTTGAAGAACAAAATTAATTTGAAGAAGTAGAGTGAAGTGTACAAAGAAACAGGGAATGCATTGTATGCTCTGTATGGCTTCCCCTGAGCATTTTTGGTACTTATTATCAATTATGTACTTAATTTATAATAAACTCTTATATATTTATATAGTATTTCATTATCTCTGCTTATTCATTTGCTATTTTATTAATTTCAAGTTTGGATATATGAGGCTTTTCCTCATCTTGGTAAGTATACTAGGAAGTCCTTGGATTCTCCTCTGCCCATTCCCCATTTACTTAGATGGCACACGACAAAGAGCGATAATATTATCGAAGGTGACATTTAAGTACAAGGGGAGAAGTACAAAGGTATAATTTTATTTATTATTATCTAGCAATATTTGTAAATTAGTGAATGTCTTGTACTATTTATATTTTTTTTTTGTAGATTGTACACCCATACCTCACACCTACTGTCCATGCGAAAAAACAAAATTACATGGCAACATTAAAGTCATATACGGACGAAGTGAAGGAAACAATCATTGATGCCTGAAAGGCCAATTTGAAAGGTGTCACTGTCCTCACTTCAGCAATAGAGAACGAGGAGGATGAAATATTGGGTGAGAACAATTCCAACCAACCTTGTGAGAATTATATTTAGAGTGGACAGAAAAATAAGGATGATAATTTGTGTGAGTGTGTTGCATTCCTTGAAGAATCAATGATGAAAGTTGTTGCATTTATACGAGATGAGAAATTGAGGAGAGCTCAAAAGAACAAGAAAAATAAAGATAGACTAATTTATATACTATTTATGTAAAATAATTTATTGGTAAGAATGCTAAGCCACTGATCTTGCAGTAGTTGATGAAGACTATACAACACCAACAATCGATAAAGATGGTGTTGTAGTTGATATTGATGAAATCCTTCCATTAGCAATAATTGATGAAGATATTTTTGTAGTTGATGAGTACTTTGTAAAAGAAGTTAATGAACAAGAGGGGGAGAAGAAGACAGAAATAGATGAAGAAAAAAAAAGGAGAAACTGGAAGAGAACGAAGAAGAAAAAGAAGAGAAGCTGGAAGAGAAGAAACAAGAATAAATTGAAGAGGAGAAGAACGAAGAGAAGAAAGAAGAATAAAAAGATGAGAAGAAGATCAGATAGAAGAAAGTAGAAGAAAAAGAAGAGGAGCAGATCAAATAGAAGGAAGAAGAAGAAAAAGAACAGGAGAAGTTGGAAGAGAAAGTAGAAGAAGGCTTGGCAGAAGAGGGAAAAGAAGGCAGTGATGAAAATTCAGTAGACGTGATGGGCATTGCTATGAAGCTCAATGGCGAGCTAAATGATGATGAGTAAGGTATTTGTTATATTAATTTTTTAAGACAATTGATTTTTGAAGTGGGTTTTAAGACAATTGGTTTTTGAAATGGTTGACTTTTGGTGTTGATAATTAAGACAATTGGTTTTTAAGATAATTATTTTTTGCTGGTTGAATATTAAGACAATTGATTTTTGAAGTGGGTTTTAAGACATTGATTTTTGAAATAGTTGGTTTTTGGTGGTTGATGATTAAGATATTTGGGTTTTAAGATAATTAGTTTTTGGTGGTTGAAGTAGTTGGCTTTTGAAGTGATATTTAAGATAGTTGGATTATGTAAATGTTATTTTTGTTTTGATGGATGTTGTTTTCAGTTAGCAACTTTAAATTGTATATATAATGCATTGTCTTACCAAGTCCAAAAAAAACTTCATTTTATTAATAGAATGTACTACTACATGAGTAAAAGATATAAGATTGTACTATTGCATCTCTGTTACACATTTCAAAAAAGCAACCACTAACAACAAACCATACAATATTAATTTTAGGCCTTTCTCTTTTTCTTCGGCCACTATCAACTTTTATTTTAGTTGATCCCTATATATTTCAGTGTCTTTTAGCAATCCTTTAAAGTGATCCCTTTGCTCTTCGGCCTCATAGAATAAACTCAATAGCAAATCCCTACTTTTTTTGGAGTTTCGAAGCCTTTCTAATATTTGAAATTTGGTAACGCCTTGAAAATTTGATTTCTCAAGTCCTTGACTCAATTTTGATGGGCTGCTCATTGATGAATCATTTTCAAGCCACTTGAAAAAAAGAGCATGCACCAATTGCACAATTAAAAAATTATCGACATGGGTTCAAATCGATGTGTGACGTCCTCAACATAGCTAAATTACCGCAACGACAAATGTAAGACTTTTTTGCATTGGATGTTTGAGATGCTTGAGACAAAATAAAAAGAGATGTTTAAGTATTTTAAAATAGAATAGGATGGAAGAGTTCCTGAATCCTTCTTTTTATATACTAAAATAGCAAATGTTACCGTTGAAAAGTAGCAATTTGTACTTTGTTACCGTTGTAAAACTTGGATAATTGAGTATTGTCACTATTGATCAAAATATATAGATAATTAAGACAGTAGATACTTTTTCATGTTCTTGGTTTAGATTGTACCAACGTATCTAGACTTCAACACTAATAAGATATACGGGTTGATATCATGATCCAAAAATGATCTATACTTCATCTACTAGAATATGATGCTTAAATATAGATCGTAGCTAGTATAATTTAAAAGGGAGAATGATTAAATAATAATAAATAATATTATTGAAATTTATTCAATTAACTAAGTTTAAACAAGTCATGTAAGGATCCACATACATTGGGGGTGGAGATAAATGATGTATGAGAAAGAGTTGTAGTTATACAATCAACGTCTTCAAACTAATGTGTGAAGAAAGCACAAGTATGAATGAGAAATAGTTATGTATGGTTATATAATCAACATCTTTACAAAATAAGTATGAGATCATGTATGAGTCCACATAAATTGGGATGGCAATCAACAATGTGTGGTTGAACAAGTGACATCCTCACAACATACTTATGTTTTCTCAAACATTGTTCTAAGGATGTTGATTGTATAACCACAACTCTTCCTCATACATCACTAATCACCACACCCAATTTGTGTGGACTCTTACATGATCATATCACTTGGTTAAACTTATTTAATTGGATAGATTTCAAAAATGTAATTTATTATTAATTAATTATTGTCTTTTTTAAATTCTACTAGTTTTTGTCAATATATATGTGTCAGTAGGTGAAGTATCGACAATGCTTTAACATAGATATAAACCTGAATATATCTTAGTGTAAATCTCATTGGTCATACATACACCACACACATAGAGAAGTATCGATTGTATAAAGGGTCTATATATTTTGATAACCACTAAAAAATGTTCACATTACTACTTTTTCAATGGTAGCATCTGATTTTTTGACAATTCTTTAAGGATTCGTTTGGTAGAGTGCATATGCAAATAATGCTTGTATTAGTTATAGTTGAATTAGTTATACTTAGATTGTTTCTTAAGCATTGTTTGATTTGGTGCATTAAAAATAGTCACAATTTTAGTATAATATTTTTATATTTTTTTAGAGCACTTCCTTCTTTAATTATATTCTAATTCATGCATTAAAATCATTGCATTACTAATACCATAAATTTTCATATATTAATAATTTTTATATATTAACAATACACAACTTAATATACAACGAGTGGACTCGATAATTAACGTTAATAGACAGTGTACAAAATGTATGTCATCTTTTGATTGATCTATATTAGATCATGAGTAATTACGATAATAGCTGACATTAAATTAACCAAAATGCTGGAAGCAAAAAAAAAATAGTAGCTTGATTACAAAAACAAATTCAATCAACAAATTCAACCAAGCTTAATTAAGATTTGTTGTTGTTCAAACATGTGGTTCTCTGGTGTCCAGTTCTCTTGCAAATTGAACATTTGTTCCTTCTGTTGCTTTTCATGTAATTCTCTTCGACACTTTTGACACATTTTCTTCGTTTTCTTCCAAGCTTGATATCGACAAGAGGTGGAATAATCTTCACGTTAAGCAATTCTTCTAGCACACAACATTCCGACTCAAGAGGGACAACATTAATAGAATCTAAGTATGCAAGGAGGTGTGATTCAACTTTATACAAAGGCGAAGAGTACTCATAAATACTCATACCATACTCGCTGTCATGCTTCGATCGCAAAGCGGCCATCGCTTGAGCATAAGGTATCTTGATCAACTCATATTCCCTATAAGAACATGACTTTTTCAGTAGGTCCACATAGGCAGTAGCACCTGCATCGAACACGGTAAAGTGATTGTCATCCTCGGTTATGTTCTCCACATACAAGGAGTCACCCTCGATCATTTTTTATCTTGCGATTTTTTGGCAGCACGCACCCTTTGATTACCCATTTATTTGAGGATATATGCATGCCTCTCCTTAAACAATTCTCCAAACCTCTTAGCAATCAAATTAAATATTGATGCCACGGGATACTCCATTTTGTCTATCAACATAACATTGAGTGACTCGGCAATATTTGTGGTCATCACATCATATCTATTGCCAAGAAAATGTTCCCTGCTCCACTTCTCAAAATCAATATCATACTCAAGGACGACGGCTGCCGCGGGGCATTTGTTCTTAAATTCTATAAAATGATTGTTAAACTCCTCCAAAGAATAAGTCTTTGCCGCATTGTAATAAAGATAAAGGTAATCTCCACAATGATGATTTACGTGGAGATTTTAATTGAGGTTCTTCATACAATATTCGTAGTTAGCACGATTGTAAACGTTCACAATATCGTTGGCGATGCTATTGTGTCTATCAGAGATAAAGCACAAATCTGATTCATCAACCACAATCTCCTTCAATTTCTCAAAGAAGAATGTACAAGATGCATCATTCTCTTTGTCCATGACATAAAAAAAAATTTGGATAAACATGATTCTCCATATTTTGTGCAACAACGCTCAACAACACGCGCTCGTATTTACCATGTAAATGAGTGCCATCAACCACAGTTACCTTTCTCATATGGGCAAATCCCTTAATGCAAGCACCAAAGGCCAAGAAATAATACATGAATCAATGACTATCATTGTTTACCATGATACTATAGCTAGAACCAACATTAAGAGTCTCAATCATGTAGGAAAAAGTCGGTAAGCATGAATATCCATTCTCCACTTTCCCTCGGACCATTTCCTTGGCAACCACACCTCCCTTCCAACATTTCCAATAGATTGGACTACAACGAAAAGAATTAAACATAGCCCTTTGAATCTTTTTAACATTTGGACCCTTGCAATCATGATACATATTTACACAAAGTGAAGCAATAACTTTGATTGAGATTTTTTTATGGCTACTGTTAGCATGTTCAACACCATAACTATGCTCACCAATGTATTTGTTGATACGAAATCTATCCGAACACTCATATTTCCTTGCCCGCAACATCCATGCACAGTTGTGAAATACACATTTCACCTTTAAATATTTAGTACAACTCCTCAAATTAGAAAAATCAAAAGACTTCTTTGCCGCTGCTTTGGCTAATAACAATTGCAACTCATTCTTGTTACTGAAAGTTTGATTTATGCATAAATTAGTTCCATCAAAAAAGGAATGGTTGGATTGTGATCTCAATTCCTGTACTCGCTGCATTTCTTCACAACATTCGCATTCGGGATCTTCCGTATCTACTGACTGCTTTTCCACATTCATTGGATGATCATGTATATTCATTGAATAATCACCCAAACTCTCATGTGAATGATCACCCAAGATCTCCTTTGAATGATCACCCAATTTTTCATTTCTAATAGAATCATTGTCATCTTAAAATGAATTTGTTGGTTCAATTGGATGCATTGACGTTTATCCTCAATGTAGGCCTAGAGCTATCAATATCAATATCTAACATGTATAAGCTAACGTGTCGATCATTTTTTATAAATGTGGGATGTATTTTTACCCTCCCATTCATTTGATAGCTTATCAACTAGTCATTTGGCTCGCAAGTTAACTTACTAAAAGATTTCCAATTCCAGCTTTTGGGAGTCTCCTCCCATACTCCCATATAATCTCCACCAGCAACAACAAATTCAGCTACTGTCATTATAGACTACAAATATCGATACTAGATTACAATATCAGTCTTTAACGATCTATGATGTACGAAATCTGTACAAAAATGTGATTGGATGAGATAGGGGTACAAAATTCAGCCCCTGCAATGGCAAAACATTTTTTTAATGCTTTTAAACTAAATAAATGTATCTACTAATGAGTTATCAACTGATTATGGAAGATTTCTCAGATTTCTAAAATGGCGGAAAAATCATTTTGAAGCTTGGTTTTAAAAAGAAAATGGAGTAAAAATGGAGTAGAAGATGATGATGATTTTACCTTTGAAATGGATAATATGGCTGGAAAAGTCACCGGAATCAGAAAAAACAGTAGCAAAAATGAGCTTCTTGTTGGAGACTTTTTCTTTTTCTTAAACATTGGAAATAGTTATATTATTCCATATTTGTTGGAAAAGAAGGGGGGGACCAAAGTGGAGATATGAAAACTTAGGAGAGTCTTTTGTATGTCCTAGGTAGGACACATGGATCATGTCATTGATAGTAGCAATACCACTAATTTTTCAAGACTCGTGACTTAATGTCACATTAAGTCTTTAGAGTGACTATTTTGCCAACTATCCTTATACACATATGCGAATAGTGTGGCAAACGTACTATTTACTACAACAATCAAGAACAAGAATATCTTTTTGTGATCTTCCTCATTAATCTGGTCTTTGTGAGTATAGATGTAGAACAATCAAAGGTAACGGTGATCTTCCTTATTAATACATTTCTTATGAGTCCCAAATAACAATCATCAATCTTATATTTTTTTCCTTATGTTTGTGTTATGATATCATCAGAAATCATAGGGAGCTTGAGAGGTACTCTGTTTCTAATTATAAAGAACAGAGGAACCAATGAAATGACTAACTGTTAGCATGATGTACAACTAAATAATTGTATATATTAATGTAATTATATAGTGATATAAATTAGCATGATCATATACATTTGTTGTAGAATCAAAGGAATAAATATTGTGATAGAATAGCTGATTTGGAGGGATAGTAAGGCAGATTTAGAGAGATTGAATGGTAGATTTATAGATATAGAATATCTGATCTTTAGGGATAGGAATGACGGATCTTTAGGGATGTGTAATCTTTATTTTCTCTATATAATGGAAAGACTCTCACTTTGAGGGGCATTCAACAGAAAATTGACATGGTATTAGAGCCTTCTCTTGGCTGTCTTATTTCATAGAGTCATTTGTAGTTCCTTCTAAATTTTTTTTTTTTAAAATCATGATTTTTGTTTTTTGGTTGACTGTTCATCGACAATCAGTCCTACCACTTGAGAATTTTGTTCTTGGTCATTCTAGTTGCTTTCTTGAGTCTTTGTAGTTTTCATAGCTATTCAAAAGCATGAATTCACATCACTTTGAATCCTTCAGTGTTCATTTTACTGGAAAAAATTATTCTTCTTGGGAGTTTCAGTTTCAGTTGGTTGTTACCGGCAAAGAACTATGAGGCCATATAGATGGAAGCGATCCTACTCCTACTGATGCAACAAAGCTAGGTGAATGGAAGATTAAAGATGCTCAGATGATGACATGGATTCTAGGGTCAATTGACCCTATTATTGTTCTTCATCTCAGGCCATATAAGATAGCTAAGGCCATGTGGGATTACTTACAAAAGGTTTACAACCAAGATAATAGCGCAAGACGCTTTCAGTTAGAGTATGAAATTACTAATTACTCTCAAGGAGGTCTTTCTGTTCAGGATTATTTTTCTGGATTTTAGAACTTATGGGCTAAATTTACAGATATTGTCTATACCAGAATACCTACCGAATCTCTATCAGTGATTCAGGCAGTTCATGAGCAAAGCAAGCGAGACCAATTTTTGATGAAATTATGCTCCGACTTTGAGAGTGATCGCTCTAACTTGATGAATTGTGACCCGTCTCCCTCTTTGGATGTTTGCTTTAGGGAACTACTTTGTGAAGAGCAACGTCTTATCACACAAAATGCTTTCAAGAAAGAAAATGATGTCACTGTTGCATTTGCTGCTCAAGGTAAAGGAAATGGTAGGGATATGAATAGAACTCAATGCTATAGTTGCAAGGAATATGGTCATATAGCTAGCAATTGTAGCAAGAAGTTCTGTAATTATTGTAAACAACTAGGACACATTATCAAAGAGTGTCCCACGCGCCCTCAAAATAGTAGGATCAATGCTTTTCAAGCTGGGATAAATGGTTCCACTAATGATAACTCATCTTCGGGATAAGTTCTTACTCCTAGAATGGTACAAAAAATGATCGTGTCAGCCATTTCAACATTAGAATTACAAAGTAATGATGTTACATCTAATTTTTGGATTGTTGATTCAGGTGCTTCCAATCACATGACCAACTCAACGAGCATCCTAAAAAATGTTAGTAAGTATCAAGGTCCATCACTAATATAGATTGTCAATGGTAGTAATTTACCCATTACCCAGGTAGGGGACATTACTCCAACTTTCAAGATGTTTTTGTTTCACCAAAGCTCTCAACTAGTCTTATTTCAATTGGAAAATTTGTAGATAACAATTGTGATGGGAATTTTTCTCGTAATGGTTGTCTTGTACGGGATCAGGTGTCGGGGATGCTAATCGCGAAGGGGCCTAAAGTTGGACGATTATTTCCTATACACTTTTCCATTCCTCCTGTTCTATCTTATGCTTGTACTTCTACTACTAGTAAGACTGGGGTTTGGCATAAGCGTCTAGGACATCCTAATTCTATTGTGCTGTCTTATTTATCAAATTTCTGGTTTATTGGGAAATAAAAATCAATTTTCAGCTGCTTCCATTGATTGTTCTACTTGTAAATTAGACAAAAGTAAAACTCTTCCTTTTGCCTAATTTTAGTAGTCCTGCTACAAAGTGTTTTGATGTCATTCATAGTGATGTTTGGGGAATTTCACCAATTATTTCTCATGCTCATTTCAAATACTTTGTGACATTCAAAGATGATTATAGTCGGTTTACATGGGTGTATTCTTCGATCCAAATCTGAGGTATTTTCCATGTTCAAGACATTTTTGGCTTACATTGAGACTCAGTTTTCTACATGCATCAAATTATTAAGATCTGATTCTGGTGGAGAATATATGTCTTATGAATTCAAAAAATTCTTGCTTGATAAAGGAATTGTCTCACAACACTCTTGCCCATATACTCCACAACAAAATGGAGTTGCTGAACGAAAAAAACCGTCATCTTTTAGAAGTCACTGGTACTTTATTGATTGAGTCCTCTGTACCAGCTACATATTGGGTGGAAGCTTTGTCTAGTGCTATCAATTTAATTAATAGATTGCCATCTAAAGTGCTAAATTTTGAGTATCCATATTTTCGTCTTTATCACCAAAATCCTAACTATAGTGATTTTCATACATTTGGTTGTGTTTGTTTTGTGCATTTGCCTCTTTCGTAGCTCAATAAACTTTCTATACAATCTAATAAATGTGCTTTTATGGGTTATAGTACTTCACAAAAAGGTTTTATTTGCTATGATCCATGTTCTCACAAATTTTGTATTTCTAGAAATGTTGTTTTTTTTTAGAATCAATATTTCTTTTCTACATTTGTAGATCCATCTTATGTTTCTCCTCTTCTTCCTACTTTTGAGGATTTATCATCTTCTTTTAAGAGGTTCAAACCTGGATTTGTGTTGAACGACATCGGTCAACTTTATCATATCTCAACACTGATCCGCCACCTGAAACTGTACCATAACTAGAATCTGAGAATTCTTCAAGATCTAGTCCTCTTGAGCCTACTCGGTGATTTACCAGAGTATCTTGTACTCCCAATTGGTATGGCTTTTCCTCTACTTTATCCCACATATCTGTTACATCTTGTTACTCACAAGATTTCAAGCATGAATGTTGGTAGAAAGCAATGGAGGAGGAACTTTTGGCTCTTAAAGAAAATGACACTAGGACATTGTTTCATGTCCTTCAAATGTCCGCCCTATTGGATGTAAATGGGTTTATTCAATCAAACTTCATTCTGATGGATCTCTTGATTTATACAAAGCTCGATTGGTTGTTCTTGGTAACAGACAAGAGTATGGCATGGACTATGAGGAGACTTTTGCACCCGTAGCCAAAATGACTATGGTGCGAACTATTATTGCCATTGCTGCTTCACAAAACTAGTCTTTGTATCAAATGGATGTCAAAAATGCTTTTCTCCATGGTGATCTTAAAGAAGATATTTATATGAAACCTCCACCTGGTTTGTTCTCATCACCTACATCAGATGTATGCAAGTTGAAGCGGTTTTTGTATGGATTAAAACAAGCTCCCAGAGCTTGGTTTGATAAGTTTCAGTCTACTTTGCTACAATTTTCTTTTGAGCAGAGAAAATATGACTCATCTTTGTTTCTTCAGAAAACATCTACAGGTTGTGTTTTTCTTTTGGTGTATGTAGATGACATTATTATCACAGGAACTAATTCTCACTAATTACTAGCCTCCAACAGCAGCTTAAAGATTCTTTTCATATGAAAGATCTTGGTACCCTTACTTATTTTTTGGGTTTGGAAGTTCATAATGTTGCTTCAGGTGTGTTTCTAAACCAACACAAATATACTCAGGATCTGATTTCTTTGGGTAGTCTTCAAGATTCATCCTCCGTAGATACTTCATTGAAATTGAATGTGAAGTATCGTCATGAGGAAGGCGATCTTCTTCCTGATCCAACTATATTTCGAAAATTAGCTGGGAGTCTAAATTACCTTACTATTACTCGGACTGATATCTCTTTTTCAGTTCAACAAGTTAGTCAATTTATGCAAGCTCCCCATCATCTCCACTTGGTGGTTGTTCGTCACATCATTTGGTATCTTCTAGGAACATTTACTCGTGGATTATTCTTTCCAAGTGGTTCTCCTATTCGTCTTAATGCTTTTAGTGATTTTGATTGGGCGGGATGTCCTGATACTCGTCGTTCAGTCTCTGGTTGGTGCATGTTTCTTGGAGAGTCATTGATATCTTGGAAGAGTAAAAAGCAAGATCGTGTGTCAAAATCTTCAACAGAGGGTGAATATCGATCCATGTTTACATCTTGCTTCCCTAAGAAGACATCTAAACTTTGTGGGGGTCCTAATTCCCCCTTAAAAAAATTAATAGTGTTATAAATATTCAACTTTTCACCCAACCTCAATTGCAAAAAAAGAAGTGCAATCACGCACCAATTTTTTTTTCTTTTAATTAAAGTGGATCTCAGGGACCCTTTATTAGAAACTAAAAGTTATGATCTGGTCCAAAAACAACTCCTCTGTCCAAAAATAAAATACAGAAATGAACAATCAAAGAAAAGAAAAAAGAGTCGGTCCTCTTCAAGCTTGAGCTTCCATTTACCATGGAGGGTGAAGATGAGGTGCTTGACTTGGAGTAAAATCGATTCATCACCTGCTGCGTTCACGCACCAATTGTTGTTTGCTATGTATTAAATTTTTTTAATTTTAAATTTTTAGTTTTATTTTCATTTTCATTTTCATTTTTTCTATTTTTATTAACTTTATTTTCATTTTTCCTCTTTCTTCTTCAACCTTCATTACTAAAACCCTTTGTTTTTTGCTGTAAATCCCCTAAAGTAGCAGCCATTGCCGCCTTCGACGTAGCCTTCATGATGCTTCCCTGTTATAGCACTATTTCTGCCACTAAATCATCACTAAAACTAGATTAAAATTGATAAAATCACTATTAAATTAAACATTAAAATCACCCCTATCCACCATCTTCTTTTCAGCAATATTACAATAGTGATGCAGCGAAACTCCATTACAATAGTTTTTGTTAACACTACACATTAGTGAAAAATTATAAGTAAATAAATACAACCAAATCACTTCAACTCTCAAGTTACTAAAGTAAGGTAATGAGGTTCTATATTCAGACCAAACATAAAAATAAAAATGGAGTTTCATAGTACTCTCTAATCAATCGAATAATGGAGTTGACATTTTTTTTTCTTTTGAAAAACAGAGGATAAAAGAAGAAAAAGAAACAAAGAAAAGCAAGAGAAAAAAAAGTGATAAAAATGAATGAAGTAAATGGATTTTCTAAGTTGAAGATGATAAACAAAAAGTATTTGGGTTTTTGAATTTGGGTAAAGAAGACAATGGAAAAGGATGAATTAAGAAAGTTCAATTATATAAAAAAAAGTAAGGAAAAGAAAATAATATTTCTAATTAAATAAATGTTGAAATAAATATTTATTAATTTTTTGGCTTGACTCATGCGCCAAGGCGATTGAACTACACTCTACCTGCCACCTAGGCTCATAATGGGACAGTAAATCTTATATTATATTATAAGTAGGAAGCTTCTAAGTTAAAAGTTGGATTATGAAAAATGACCTTATTAAGCCATACTATTATAGGCAAAAATGTAAATACACATTAATCATAATAACTACTATCATATTTTGTTAAGTACTATATTTATATATATATATATATATATATATATATATATATATATATATATATATACACATAAGAGTATACACACTTTAATTATGGGAAAATGCATAAGTTTCCCCCAACTTATGCCCGAAATCTTAGAGACACACTTATACTATACTAAGGTTCTATTACCCCCAAACTTATTTTATATATAATTTTCTACCCCTTTTCGGCTTACGTGGTACTATCTTCTGGGTCCAGCGCGTGTTGACAATTTTTTCAAGTTATCTGGTTGATAGTGCCACATAGGCCGAAAAATGGTAGAAAATTATTTATAAAATAAGTTCGGAGTAATAGGACCTTAGTATAGTATTAATGTGTCTTTGGGATTTCGGGCATAGATTGGGGATACTTATGCATTTTTCCCATTAATTATTATAAAACCTTAAGTCCGCCAATATTTTCATAACATTATTTATTGTACACAAATATAAATATAAGATATATGTAATTGATAAAAATTATTGCACATTCATGGTATGAATACAAAAGGACAAACATATTTATATTTGTTATTAAGGCTATTAAGTTTAACTCTTCCATTTCCCCCTAATGCATGTAGATAACCACAATTGATAAATAAATTATTCACTAATTAATACATATTCTATCACATATTTGTGATTGACGACGTACCACATAATAGCCAAATAAATTATTCCCCCATTTTTCAGTAATTGAGGAGTATAACGTAGAGAATTTGAGGATTGAAAATAACAATATGGGGTTATGAGGTGAACATTTTATGTTGTGTGATCAATTTTTATTTTAGTAAACGTCAATTTCTTTTTCTCTTCATACTTACACAATTACATATCATTTTGAACAAATAAATTCTTTACATAATGCATCTTTCTGAAGATTTCTTATCATTTTTCAATATCAGATTTTGAGGTGGATTCTTTTTATTCAGCGACGAAAAGAAAGACAAATTTAATTATAGTGTTCTTTTCTTAACCCCCTAAATCAGTTGAATCTCATTGCTATAAATAAAAGATAATCTGATTGTTATTGATAACTCTGGAACATTTTCCTTATTTTGTTGAGAAAATATTTTCCTAACATTTTGCCAACCAGCCATGAATAAATTGAAAAATATTTTTCTTTTATATTAAACACACTCTTAAGACTTGACTTTATGCGTATTATGTGGTTTTGTTATATGCATACAATAGCTTATTACTTCGATATATACAGTTAAGTATGATTAACAAGAAAAAAAATACAAATGAAATATGAAGAGATATAGTTATCATCAAGGCACAACTATTTCAAGAAATTTTGGGACGACATGAAGATGATTAAATATAATGAGATACTATCACCAGATGATGTTGAAGTAGCAAATAAGGAGCGGCCCAACTTCTTTCATCTCAATTATATCAACGTCACCTGCAAAGTAAGCTTTAACTATTTTTGTTAGTCTTTATCTATTTTATGTAAGTGGTATTCTGCTCTAATATTAATAATGATACTCTTTTCTTTAGATTTTTGAAGTTGATATGATCTTTATTTTATAAATTAGGAAGCAAAAAAATTATATTATTTTTGTCTGACATATGGTTATTGTATATTTGTAAAGGAACGTGTTTGATCCTTACTCCATTGGTTTGTGTAGATTGAAAGTACAACAAAGACCATAACAGATTCATCGTCTTCACTTTATTTATCCATAAGAATAAGAATATTGAGGAAGGGCTACAAATCAAATACCAACTATGACTAAACATTAATCAAAATCATCTGGTTCAAGATTTTGTGATTTCTTCTAAATTATCTATAGCAAGTCTGGTCCACTACTTTAAACATGGGATATTTTGTACATAATATTTATTTTTGTATGCTCAAACATACTTCTTAATAATAACCACATAATTTATTTTTAAAATACATAGTAGGATGGGGTATGAGAATACCTAATTGCTTGTTTCATTATCTATTTGTTTATCTATATGTATAATTATATTTTTCTAGAAGTAGAAAATATCAAAGTTAAAAGTTGGATTACTAAAATATTCTTAAATTGTTGATATATATTAATACCCTTAAAATGGTAATGTTTTTACTCAACATGCATTATTCCCTTGGCATTAACGTATATAAATGTAAAGTAAAATGAAAGTTGATGTATCTTTATCTTTAGTGTACATCAAGTAATGAAAGATTCTAAGTATACACGTGTGAAGGACATGTCCAGAACTAGTTCATTATAAATAAGAATAGTGAGGTAATAGGACCCCGCAACGTTTAAGTGTCTTCTTAAAAAAGATCTTACTTTAATGAGGTAATTATGTATTTTTTCTAATAGGAACAATAAGTACAAAATTAGTATTACAAAATCAGTTTGGATTTATGCCAAGGCAATCAACCACAGAAGTCATTTATCTTGTGAGGAAACTAGAGAAGTATCGAGATAGAAAGAGAGAGACTTACATATGATGTTCATTAACCTAAGGGCTACAATAAAATCCCGAGGAAAGTCTTGTGGTGATGCCTAGAGGCAAGAGATGTATTGGTCGCCTATATTAGGGCAACAAAGGACATGTACGAAGGAGCTAAAATATGAGTAAGAATGGTGGAAGGAGACCTGGAGACTTCTCAATTGAGATGGGGTAACATCAGGGATAAACTCTTAGTCCATTTCATTCACGGAAGAACCAGGTTCATCGGTGTCTGGTTTGGTGGATGTTTTGATGGTAGTGTCAATCGGCTTGGCATACTGCATGTGAAACCGCTTGGGCAGATGGCCAATATACCTTTGTTGACAGATCATAATACCGCTTGATGACTGCTTTACTCGAGGATCCAAAAAGAAGTTTAGTTGACCCATCACATCATAGTTATTTTAAATTCACTTCCCATCATCTTTCCAAATTTTTCACATAATGAGTCCAAGGTAGCGCCAAAAATGATTTCGTCAGCATACACTTGAACTATGAGTAGGTTTCACCCTCTTAGTTTTAAGAAAAGAGTATTATTAATATCAATTCTCATTCATAATGTTGAAGTTTGCTTTTAGCTACGGTAATAACTTTTAATAAATTAGTTGTTTAGTTTCAAATGAATTTGAGTTTTGAATTTTAATTAGGTTGTTTTAATTGTTGAGATATTTTTGGTTGTTTTAAATTTCAAATTATACGGATTATGATTTTTATGTTGGCTATTTAAAGTCCCTCAATGCTTAATAAAAGTATTGAAAACTATTGAAAGACATTTCAATCCTTTGAGATATATTTCAATCAATTTTTTTTGCTGCCACATTTTTTAAAAACCCACCAACAGTGGTATCAAGAGATTTATTGATCTTACTGGATCTGTAAAATCTTTCAAAGAACTACCATATGATTTTTAACCTATAAGGGCTATCCTTTTAACCCGCCACACCTACTATTTTTCATACGGTGCTATTTTCAACACACTTGCTAAATCAATTTTTAACCAAATCAATCAACAATAGCTCTTTGAATGCCTCCAAAATTTTCATAGGCAAAAACTATTAAATTTGGTCTATGAGAATAAAATCATATTTTAAAATCTATGTGATATGTGATGTTGTGAAGGAAGAAAAAATTTTACAATAATGTTTTGCAAATCTTACAAGTTCAAATTAAAGCACTTTCAAAAAAAATTCTACACAAGACAATGTCATAGAAGGTGTTTTTGAAGCACAAAATCAAAAGATGAAATTTTTCAAGTTTAAAAATAATGAAAAGAATCCAACATCAACTATCAAAGCAAAAATTGGGGAGGTTTGGGTTAAATCTTTTCCAAATCACTTGTTTATTACTCCATCTGTCCCAATTTATGTAACATATTTCGGATTACGAGATTTAAACAAGTGTATTTTTTACCGCAAATTTTTCCTATATCTTTTTAATAATTTGAGTTATCAATTATTGAGACTTATAGTACTTTTCATGTAGTTTACAAATATATAAATTTCATTTTAAAAAATTTGAAAATTTCATGAGCAAATTCTCGGTCAAACTTAAAATGTTTAACTCTCGAAAAGCGAAATGTGTCACATAAATTGGGACAGAGGGAATATCAAATTTAAGGAAAATAATTTCCCTTCAAAAATTAAGGAAAACATTTTCCAAAACTGTATTTCATCCTTAAAATACAATATATTTTTTCTTACCCTACCCCATACCCGACCCTCCCCATCCAAAAAAATTAATTTTTTAAAAATTTTCTTATTTTTTAAATTTCAAATATTTTTTCACCCCTACCCCTAACCAGCCCCCTACCCCAAACCAGCCCTCTCCCCCAAACAAAAAAAATTGAAAATTATTTTTAAAAAATATTTCAAATTTTAAGATTATTTTTACCTTATCCAACCCCCACCCCGTAACCCCACAAAAAATTTTTTTTTGAAAAATAAATCATACTTAAAATTTCATTTTTACACCACCCACCACCCTTGCACCCCTCCCCTGCCACCCCTACCCAGGATAACCCCGTCAAAATTTGTTTTTTTTTAAAAAAATATTTTTGGAAAACATTTCAAATTTGAAATTTTTCATTTTTACACCACCCGACACCCCTACCCCCCCACCCCTACCAGGCCACCCCCGTCAAAAGTTTTTTTTTTCTAAAACAAAAATATTTTTGAAAAAAGTTTCAAATTTAAAAAATTAATTTTCGCCACCCCCACCCCTACCACCCCTCTGACACCCCCATCTAGGCAACCTCAGTAATTTTTTTTAAAAAAAAATTATTTTGATAAATTTGTCAAATTTTTTTAAAAAAATTTACGCCACCCCTACAACCCCAACCACCCCCAATCAAATTTTTTTTTTTAAAGAAAATTGTTTCTAAAAAATATTTCAAATTTTTAAAATTTCTTTTTTTAGTCCACTCCTACCCCCAACCCCCTCCCCCCTCCCCCCTCATTGGTTTTTTGGGAAAAGGCTAAAATATGCCATTGAACATTGAGAAAAGGTCATCTATACCGTACCATCCGTTAAAAGTTTGGCTCAAATATGCCATTACCATTTAAGAAAATGCCCATTCATGCCATTATTTTTAATCGTGGTTCTGCAAAACCATTTTTTACACGTGGCCAATTATAATTTTGCCACATCATTATTGTTATTTTAAAAAAAAATTGAAATTAATTTGAACACTTGTTTCTTCATAAAAAGAAACACTTAAATAAATACTTAGTAGTAATATGTAAACTAACCTCTTTAATCTTCATAAAAGAGCTTGAAGGAAGAACAATAAATTTATTGGAGAAGAGTTCGTCGCCTTTAGAGAAGTGAAGTGAAGAGTCTTCTTTTCTTAGTAACGACTTTTTAGATTATAAAAGTGAATGAAAGATTTGGGTAACTGATGGGTTGATGGGTATAGGGATTTTAAAATTTGGGTGGGTCTTTACATGGGTGAGCTATTTTAATTTCAATTTTTGTTTAGAATTTCGATATTTTTCTAAAAAATAATAATGATGTGGCCGAATTATAATTGGTCACGTGTAAAAAATGGTTTTGCAAAACCACTGTTAAAAAATAATGGCGTGAATGAGCCTTTTCTTAAATGATAATGACATATTTGAGCCAAACTTTTAACGGATGTCATAGATGAACCTTTCTCAAAGTTCGATGACATATTTGAGCCTTTTCCCATTTTTTTTTAAAAAATTATTTTTGAAAAATATTTTAGGATCGGAAATGTGGGTCAGGTCCTGGGTCAGATCTCAATGTCCAATTATGAAATGGTCGTTGGGTCATGTCTTAGTTCAAGTGTCAGGGTTGGGTCCTAGATCGATTATCGAGATTGCTTTACGGGTCAAAAATTATTTTTCTAAAGAGTATTTTCTAGTCTCGAGCCAAAAATAAAAATATTTTCTAGAAAATGTTTTATCTTATTCACCAACCAAACATGAGAAAATAAGTTAGAAATCAATTTATATTCCAAGAAATATTTTTTTACGAAATCATTTTCATGAAAGATATTTTCCTTCATACCAAACACAATCTAAAGCAAAGAAGGAGTGTTGAAGTTTGCTTTTAGTTATTGCAGTAACTTTTAGTAAAATAAGTTGTTTAGTTTAAGATGAATTTGAATTTTGAATTTTAGTTAGGTTGTTTGAATTGTTGAGAAATTTTAGGTTGTTTTAAATTTCAGATTATGCACATTATATTTTTTTTATGTTGGCTATTTAAAGTCCCTCAATGCTTAGTAAAATTATTGAAAGCTATTGAAAGTCATTTCAATTATTTGAGAGATATTTCAATCAATTATTTTTGTTGTCCCATTTTTTTAAAAAAAACACCAACATAAACTTAGACAATCACTCATATCAGCCCATTGGTGCTTGCTTCGGTCCATGGAGAGCTTTATCCAGTTTGAATACACTTCTGGGGTTTTCAAAATCTTCAAAACTAGGAGGCTTCTTCACATATACTTCTTCTTCATAAATCTGTTCAAAAAGTCATTTTTCTGGTCCATCTAAAATAGTCTAAATTTCATATAGGAGACAAATGTGATCAAGATCCTTATTATTTCTCACTACTAAAAAAACAGTGAATACCGACCTAAAAATTACCGACCTCAAATGGAGGTCGGTAATTTCCGACCTCCGGAGGTCTGTATTCTTAAAAAGAATAAGAAATTAAAAAAACTTTAGGAAACCGACTACAAGTAGTCGGTTTTTATGCAAAATAAAGTGGGAAAACAAAATTCCAACCTCTGGAGGTCGGAATTTTTCCCTGAAAAAATGAATTACAATAAAAACCGACCTCTTGATGTCGGTATTAATAAAATAAATAAATAACAATATTTTATTTTTTTGCTCAATTAAATATAAAAAACAAAATTGAGAAATATTTTGATTTAATTTTATTAACTTCCGGAGGACGGTTTACGTAAATAAATCATCTTTCGGATGACAATTTATATAAATTAAATTAATATAAAATACCGACCTCATGTGGTCGGTATTTTTATTTCATCCAAATACTTAGAGACATTAAGAGGTCGGTTAGTTTATTACACAATAGTTTATGCAAAATAAAATACCGACATCCGGAGGTCGGAATTTAAAAAATACAAAAAATAAAAAATTCCGACCTCAGGAGGTCAGAATTTAAAAGATACAAAAAATAAAAATACCGACCTCCGGAGGTCGAAATTTAAATAATACAAAAATAAAAATACCGTCCGGAGGTTGGAATTTAAAAGATACAAAATAAATTACCGACCTCCGGAGGTTGGAATTTCAAAAATACAAAAATAAAAATACCGACCTCCGGAGGTCGGAATTTAAATAATACAAAAATAAAAATACCGACCCCCGGAGGTCGGAATTTAAATAATACAAAAATAAAAATACCGATCTCCGGAGGTCGGAATTTCAAAAATACAAAAATAAAAATACCGACCTCCGGAGGTTGGAATTTCAAAAATACAAAAATAAAAATACCGACCTCCGGAGGTCGGAATTTAAATAATACAAAAAAATAAAAATACCGACCTCCGGAGGTCGGAATTTAAAAAATACAAAAATAAAATTACCTCCGGAAAATACCGACCTCCGGAGGTCGGAATTTAAAAAATACAAAAATAAAATTACCTCCGGAAAATACCGACCTCCGGAGGTCGGAATTTAACAAATACAAAAATAAAATTACCGACCTCCGGAGGTCAGAATTTCAAAAATACAAAAATAAAAATACCGACCTCCGAAGGTCGGAATTTAAAAAATACAAAAATAAAATTACCGACCTCCGGAGGTCAGAATTTCAAAAATACAAAAATAAAAATACCGACCTCCGGAGGTCGGAATTTAAAAAATACAAAAATAAAATTACCGACCTCCCGAGGTCAGAATTTTAAAAATACAGAAATAAAAATACCGACCTCTGGAGGTCGGTATATTTCAATACAATGAAAACCGACCTCTTGATGTCAGTATTAAATAAAATAAATAAATAATTATGTTTTATTTTTTTCTCAATTAAATATATTGATTTAATTTTATCGTCTTTCGGAGGACGGTTTTGCGTAAAATAAAAAACAAAAAAATATATTATAATTCCAACTTCCGAAAGTTGGTAAAATTAAATCGTATGTAATTAAATTAATTTTCATTAAATAAATCGTCTTCCGGATGACAGTTTTATATAAGTTAAAAAATAAATTATTATAAAATACCGACCTCATGAGGTCGGTATTTTTATTTCATCTAAGTACTTTTAATAAAAGCGACATCCGGAGGTCGGTCTGTTAAAACTGTTCCTATAAATCATAATTTTGCTAGCATAATACTAAATTTTCATTCTACACATACAATTAATTGTTTAAAAGAGTGTAACAATTTTATATACTTTTATAAATAAAAAGTTAAAATTCATGGAATAAATAAAAAAATATCTATAATTCATATTTAGAGTATGAAATTATGTTGATATGAATTAAGAGATAATTATACTTATATTTGTAGAGTAATGTACAAATTCTATCAGTCTGTTGTCAAATGATGAACTTAATATATCATGTCATGATGTAGAGGTGAATAGTTAATTAACATATAATATAATCTATTTGAGTATGAAATGCGAGATAATATTATTATATACGTTCGATCTTGAATGGATGTCAAGTGTTGTGATAAGATCGTAGGCAATGATGACATGTAAATGATAATTCATCGGAGTATGAAATACATTGATTAATTATATATACTCACTGAGTAGTTTAACAAATCAAGTCTTATATATATATATATATATATATATATATATATATATATATATATATATATATATATATATATATATATATTAGTGGCTCAGATATGAAATACATTATCAATTAAAGAAATACCGATGATCAATTCAAGGAGATTTATCTATTAAATTTGATATTGATAAACTTTAATTTGTTGATCGATAAAATTAAATTTATATAATTAGGAGGTATATAATTTAAATTTATAAAATTAACTTGATCAATAAAATTAAATTTATTAAATTAAACTTCTGTTGAATTTATATAATTAGGAGGTGTATATATATATATAATTTTAATTTATAAATGTAATTTTAATTAATAAAATCAACGTCAAGAGATGAGTTAATATTAAAATAAATTAATAAATACCGACCTTAAGAGGTCGGTATATTTAAATTATTATTTTATTTAAATAATATCAACATCCCGTGGTCGGTAAATTAAACACTTCTCTTAAAAAAAGAATGATATAGTATCAAAACCCTAAGGCATCTCTCACTCCACTCTCAGTCCTCTCTCTCACCCTGACCCACTCCCATCTTGCCCATCGGGCTTACTTTTCAAAGTGGTCTTTCTCAATTTCGGAACGGAAAGGCTTGGTTGAAGGCAAAATTCGGTGTAATTCGGTATTAAATAAATAAATAAAAATATTTTATTTTTTCTCAATTAAATATTAAAAAGAAAATTGAGAAATAATTTGAATTAATTTTATTTAAATCGTCTTCCGGAGGATGGTTTTGTGTAAAATAAAAAATTATAATATGGACTTCCGAAAGTCGGTAAAATTAAATAGTATCTAATTATCTTAATTTTCATTAAAATATTTATATAGGACTTCCAAAAAAATTAATAAATTAATATTTTCTTTAAATAAATCGTCATCCACATGACGATTAATTTCAAAAATACAAAAATAAAAATATCGATCTCCGGAGGTCAAAATTTAAATAATACAAAAATAAAAATACCGACCTTCGGAGGTCAGAATTTCAAAAATACAAAAATAAAAATACCGACCTCCGAAGGTCGGAATTTAAATAATACAAAAATAAAAATACCGACCTCCGGAGGTCGGAATTTAAAAAATACAAAAATCAAAATACCGACCTCTGGAGGTCGGAATTTTCCAAAAAAAAGAATTACAATAAAAACCGACCTCTTGATGTCGGTATTAAATAAAATAAATAAATAACAATATTTTATTTTTTTCAATTAAGTATATAAAAAAATTGAGAAATTATTTTGATTTAATTTTATTAAAATTGACTTTCGGAGGACTGTTTTGTGTAAAATGAAAAATAAAAAATAGTATAATACCGACGTTCGGAAGTCGTCAAAATTAAATAGTATGTAATTAAATTAATTTTCATTAAAATATTTATATAGTGACTTCCATAAAATTAATAAATTAATATTTTCAATTAAGTTTAAATAAATCATGATGAGGGTTTTATATAAATTAAAAAATAAATTAATATAAAATAGCGACCCATGAGGTCGGTATTTTATTTCATCCATATACTTTAATAAAAGCGACATCCGGAGGTCGATTTCTTTAAAATGTTCCTTTTAATCATTATTTTGCTAGCATAATACTAATTTTTCATTTTACACCTACAATTAATTGTTTAAAAAAGTTTAACAATTTTATATACTTTTATAAATAAAAAGTTAGAATACGTGGAATAAACCAAAAACATCAATAATCCATATTTAGAGTATGAAACTACGTTGATATGCAAATTGAGTACAAGTAGTCGGTTTTTATGCTTAATAAAATATGAAAACAACAGGTTTTATTAAATGTAATGTGATACCGACCTCATGAGGTCGGTATTTTTTATTTAATTAACATGATTTGCTTTTCATTTATCTTAAAATGTAATGTGATACCGACCTCATTAGGTCGGTAGTTTTTATTAAATCTAATTACTTTTAATAAAAGCGACATTCGGAGGTCGATTTGTTTAAAATATTCCTATTAATCATACTTTTGTTATTGTGCATAATACTAAAATTTTATTTACACCTACAATTAATTGTTCAAAAAGTGTAACAATTTTGTATACTTTTATAAATAAAAAGTTAGAATTCGTGGAATAAATAAAAAAAAATATCTATAATCCATATTTAGAGTATGAAACTACGTTGATATGAATTAGAAGAAAATTATATATACTTATAATTCTAGAGTAATGTACAAATTTTATCAGTCCGTCGTCTAATCATGAATTTAATATCTCATCTCATGATGTAGAGGTGAAGAGCTAACATATAATCCATTCGAGTATGATATGGGAGATATTATTATTATATACGTTCGATCTTGAATGGATGTCAAGTGTAGTTATTACCTCCTAATTATGATGACATGTAAAGGATACTTCATCGGATTATGAAATACGTTGATTAATTATATACCCTTTGAATAGTTTAACAAATCAAGTCTTATAAACTAGTGGTTCAGATATGAAATACATTATCAATTAAAGAAATACGTATGATCAATTCAAGGAGATTTATCTATTAAATTTGATATTGATAAATTTTTGTTGATCAATAAAATTAAATTTATATAATTAGAAGGTATATAATTTAAATTTATAAAATTAACTTGTTTGATAAATTAAATTTATTAAATTAAACTTCTATTGATGAGTAGTTGAATTATATATATATATAATATTTTAATTTATAAAATTTACTTGTTCGATAAATCAAATTTATTAAATTAAACTTGTGTTGATGTGTAATTAAATTACACACAAACATATATATATAATTTTAATTTATAAAATTTACTTGATCGATAAATTATTTATTAAATTAAATTATAAAATTAACTTGATCCATAAATTAAATTTATTAAATTAAACTTCTCTTGATGTCTAGTTAAATTATATATATATATATATATATGTAATTTTAATTAATTAAATCAACCTCAATAAATTAAATTTATTAAACTAACTTTATTAAAATTAAAACTCTAGGTCAAAAGTCTCACAATTCTCACAAGTCTCACTCCTCTCTCACTATTCCTCTTATCGGCGCCCGCCACCAACCCCAACGACCGGCGCCCCGCCACCATCTCCGAGGACCGGCGCCACGCCACCATCACAGCAGCAGCGGCGGTCGCGTACAGCAGCAGCAGCGGCGGTCGCGTACAGCAGCAGAGGAAGCTCGCGTCAGCAGCAGGAGGTCACGCCGCCTCCATCTCGACCGGCGCCGCCTCCATATTGACCGGCGCTGCCTCTATTCCGACTCACTGCCCTTCTCCTTTAATTCAAGGTTAGGTTTCATAATAGTATTTTTAATTTCTTTTAATTTGAGTGTTGAATTAGTTAATTAGAGTATTGAGTTAGTTTTTTTTATTGATTGTTAGTTAATTAGTAAGTGAATGATTGAGGGTTTTTGATTGTTAGTTTGAATTAGGGATTATTTGGTTGTTAGTTTGTATTTGTTGATTGTGAATTGAAAATTTTAATGTTAGGGTTTGAATTAGGGATTATTTGATTGTTAGTTTATGTTTGTTGATTGTGAATTGAAAATTTTAATGTTAGGGTTAGTTTGAATTAGGATATCTTAGGATTTGTTTGAAATTTGGCATTGCTTGAGTTAATTAGTTTGATTTTGGAATTGTAGAATTAGATTGAATTAGGGTATTTAAGGAGTTGTTTGAATTTGGGTATTCAATTTGAGTGTTGAATTTGTTAATTAGTGTATTGAATTAGTTTTTTTATTGATTGTTAGTTAATTAGTAAGTGAATGATTTAGGGTTTTTGATTGTTAGTTTGAATTAGGGATTATTTGATTGTTAGTTTGTGTTTGTTGATTGTGAATTGAAAATTTTAATGTTAGAGTTAGTTTGAATTATATTTGGGGAGTTGTTTGAATTTGGGTATTATTTGAGTTAGTTTGAATTATTATTGAGATTTTAGGACTAATAGTTTGAATTTGGGATTAGGAATAGCTAGCTAGTTTGAATTTAGGATTTTAGCACTAGTTAGATTTTGGGATTTTAGGACTAGTTTGAATTTGTGATTTTAAGACTAGTTTGAATTTTGAATTTAGGACTAGTTTGAATTATTATTGAGATTTTAGGACTACTAATAGTTTGAATTTGGGATTTTAGCATTATAGTTTGGTTTTTGAATTCTAGGAGTACTTTCAATTTGTGATTTTAAGACTAGTTTGATTTTGGAATTTAGAACTAATGGTTTGAATTATATTTGATATTTTAGGCTAATTAATAGTTTAAATTTCGGAAACTAGCTAGCTAGTTTTGAATTTGGAACTAATTAGCTTGAATATATAGCTACTTAAGTTTAGAAATTAGATATGAACTTGAATTGAAACTTGAACTTATTAAAACTTGAATATATATATAAAACTAATATTCTTGGATTTGAAGGTTATATTTAACTAAACTTGATATTATTGATGACAAAATTGATTTTCTTGCAAGATTTATTTGTGTCCATCTAGTGTTGACACTTAGCTTTAATTTAGGAATAATGTGTTTGTTAAGCGTAAGTACCAACACTAATTGATCCTATTAATGACAAAATTGATTTTCTTGCAAGATCAATTTGTGTCCATCTATTCATGTGGGCGTGTTCTTTCATTTCCTATGTTGATGCTTGTTTTCAAATTGGCTCGTATTTAGGAAATAGGCAGTTGACGAATCTCGATGTTGCTGTGTGTTTGTGCTATGTAGTAACTAATAATTATTGAATCTTTTTCTAGTGTTGAAAGAGTTGATTTTGCGGGCTAGGCAACTAAGGAAGCTCAACAGCAAAAAAAGTTGATACAAGCTTCTTTCATCAAAGTAGAAGATAAGGTTTGGTGTTTCTAAATTTCTAAAGATCAAGTACAATTTCTTTTTATAATGTGTTTGTGTCCTTCTAGTATTGATACTTAGTTTAAATTTTGTGATAATTTGTTTGTGTCCATTGAATGTTTGTTTAGCATAATTAAGTACCAACGCTAGTTGATCCTATTGATGACAAAATTGATTTTCTTGCAAAATCGATTTGTGTCCATCTAGTGTTGACACTTAACTTTAATTTAATGTGTTTGTTAAGCATAAGTACCAACACTAGTTGATCCTATTGATGACAAAATTGATTTTCTTGCAAGATCGATTTGTGTCCATCTAGTGTTGATGATTAGCTTTAGTTTAGAAATAATGTGTTTGTTAAGCATAATTAAATACCAACACTAGTTGATCCTATTGATGACAAAATTGATTTTCTTGCAAGATCGATTTGTGTCCATCTAGTGTTGACACTTAACTTTAATTTAATGTGTTTGTTAAGCATAAGTACCAACACTAGTTGATCCTATTGATGACAAAATTGATTTTCTTGCAAGATCGATTTGTGTCCATCTAGTGTTGATGCTTAGCTTTAGTTTAGGAATAATGTGTTTGTTAAGCATAATTAAATACCAACACTAGTTGATCCTATTGATGACAAAATTGATTTTCTTGCAAAATCGATTTGTGTCCATCTAGTGTTGACACTTAACTTTAATTTAATGTGTTTGTTAAGCATAAGTACCAACACTAGTTGATCCTATTGATGATAAAATTGATTTTCTTGCAAGATTGATTTGTGTCCATCTACTGTTGATGCTTAGCTTTAGTTTAGGAATAATGTTCTTGTGAAGCATAATTAAGTACCAACACTAGTTGATCCTATTGATGACAAAATTGATTTTCTTGCAAGATCGATTTGTGTCCAACTAGTGTTGACACTTAACTTTAATTTAAAGTGTTTGTTAAGCATAAGTACCAACACTAGTTGATCCTATTGATGACAAAATTGATTTTCTTGCAAGATCGATTTGTGTCCATCTAGTGTTGATGCTTAGCTTTAGTGAGTGAATTTAGTTGTTGGAATTAAGTCAAAACTAATTTAGTTAAAGTTAAAAAGTTTTTTGTTGTATAAATGAGTTAAAAAAAATAATGTCGTTTAGTTGGTGGTTTTAGTTGTTGGAATTAAGTCAAAACTAAACTAGTTAAAGTTGTTAAGTTATTTAAATTAATTATAATAAATAATGTGGATTAGTTAGTGAATTTAGTTGTTGGAATTAAGTCAAAACTAATGTAGTTAAAGTTAAAAAGTTGTTAAGTTATTTAAACAAATTAAAATAAATAATGTCGTTTAGTTAGAGAATTTAGTTGTTGGAATTAAGTCAAAACTAATGTAGTTGAAGTTAAAAGTTGTTAAGTTATTTAAACAAGTTAAAATAAATAATGTCGTTTAGTTGGTGAATTTAGTTGTTGGAATTAAGTCAAAACTAATGTAGTTAAAGTTAAAAAGTTGTTAAGTTATTTAAACAAGTTAAAATAAATAATGTGGTTTAGTTGGTGAATTTAATTGTTGGAATTAAGTCAAAACTAATGTAGTTAAAGTTAAAAAGTTGTTAATTTATTTAAACAAGTTAAAATAAATAATGTGATTTAGTTGGTGAATTTAGTTGTTGGAATTAAGTCAAAACTAATGTAGTTAAAGTTAAAAAATTGTTAACTTATTTAAACAAGTTAAAATAAATAATGTGGTTTAGTTAGTGAATTTAGTTGTTGGAATTAAGTCAAAAGTAATGTAGTTAAAGTTAAAAAGTTGTTAAGTTATTTAAACAAGTTAAAATAAATAATGTGGTTTAGTTGGTGAATTTAGTTGTTGGAATTAAGTCAAAACTAATGTAGTTAAAGTTAAAAAGTTGTTAAGTTATTTAAACAAGTTAAAATAAATAATGTCGTTTAGTTGATGAATTTAGTTAGTTGGATTTAAGTCAAAACTAATATAGTTAAAGTTAAAAAGTAGTTAAGTTATTTAAACTAGTTAAAATAAATAATGTGGTTTAGTTAGTGAATTTAGTTGTTGGAATTAAGTCAAAACTAATGTAGTTAAAGTTAAAAAGTTGTTAAGTTATTTAAACAAGTTAAAATAAATAATGTGGTTTAGTTGGTGAATTTAGTTGTTGGAATTAAGTCAAAACTAATGTAGTTAAAGTTAAAAAGTTGTTAAGTTATTTAAACAAGTTAAAATAAATAATGTGGTTTAGTTGGTGAATTTAGCTGTTGGAATTAAGTCAAAACTAATGTAGTTAAAGTTTAAAAAGTTGTTAAGTTATTTAAACAAGTTAAAATAAATAATGTGGTTTAGTTGGTGAATTTAGTTGTTGGAATTAAGTCAAAACTAATGTAGTTAAAGTTAAAAAGTTGTTAAGTTATTTAAACTAGTTAAAATAAATAATGTGGTATAGTTAGTAAATTTAGTTGTTGGAATTAAGTCAAAACTAATGTAGTTAAAGTTAAAAAGTTGTTAAGTTATTTAAACAAGTTAAAATAAATAATGTGGTTTAGTTGGTGAATTTAGTTGTTGGAATTAAGTCAAAACTAATGTAGTTAAAGTTAAAAAGTTGTTAAGTTATTTAAACAAGTTAAAATAAATAATGTGGTTTAGTTAGTGAATTTAATTGTTGGAATTAAGTCAAAACTAATGTAGTTAAAGTTAAAAAGTTGTTAAGTTATTTAAACTAGTTAAAATAAATAATGTGGTTTAGTTAGTGAATTTAGTTGTTGGAATTAAGTCAAAACTAATGTAGTTAAAGTTAAAAAGTTGTTAAGTTATTTAAACAAGTTAAAATAAATAATGTCGTTTAGTTGGTGAATTTAGTTGTTGGAATTAAGTCAAAGCTAAAGTAGCTAAAGTTAAAAAGTTGTTAAGTTATTTAAACAAGTTAAAATAAATAATGTGGTTTAGTTGGTGAATTTAGTTGTTGGAATTAAGTCAAAACTAATGTAGTTAAAGTTAAAAAGTTGTTAATTTATTTGAACAAGTTAAAATAAATAATGTGGTTTAGTTGGTGAATTTAGTTGTTGGAATTAAGTCAAAACTAATGTAGTTAAAGTTAAAAAATTGTTAACTTATTTAAACAAGTTAAAATAAATAATGTCGATTAGTTAGTGAATTTAGTTGTTGGAATTAAGTCAAAAGTAATGTAGTTAAAGTTAAAAAGTTGTTAAGTTATTTAAACAAGTTAAAATAAATAATGTGGTTTAGTTGGTGAATTTAGTTGTTGGAATTAAGTCAAAACTAATGTAGTTAAAGTTAAAAAGTTGTTAAGTTATTTAAACAAGTTAAAATAAATAATGTCGTTTAGTTGATGAATTTAGTTTGTTGTAATTAAGTCAAAACTAATATAGTTAAAGTTAAAAAGTAGTTAAGTTATTTAAACTAGCTAAAATAAATAATGTGGTTTAGTTAGTGAATTTAGTTGTTGGAATTAAGTCAAAACTAATGTAGTTAAAGTTAAAAAGTTGTTAAGTTATTTAAACAAGTTAAAATAAATAATGTCGTTTAGTTGATGAATTTAGTTGTTAAAATTAAGTCAAAACTATTGTATTTAAAGTTAAAAAGTTGTTAAGTTATTTAAACAAGTTAAAATAAATAATGTGGTTTAGTTGGTGAATTTAGTTGTTGGAATTAAGTCAAAACTAATGTATTTAAAGTTAAAAAGTTATTAAGTTATTTAAACAAGTTAAAATAAATAATGTCGTTTAGTTGATGAATTTAGTTGTTAGAATTAAGTCAAAACTAATGTATTTAAAGTTAAAAAGTTGTTAATTTATTTAAACAAGTTAAAATAAATAATGTGGTTTAGTTGGTGAATTTAGTTGTTGGAATTAAGTCAAAACTAATGTAGTTAAAGTTAAAAAGTTGTTAAGTTATTTAAACAAGTTAAAATTAATAATGTGGTTTAGTTATTGAATTTAGTTGTTGGAATTAAGTCAAAACTAATTTAGTTAAAGTTAAAAAGTTGTTAAGTTATTTAAACAAGTTAAAATAAATAATGTGTTTTAGTTAGTGAATTTAGTTGTTGGAATTAAGTCAATACTAATGTAGTTAAAGTTAAAAAGTTGTTAAGTTATTTAAACAAGTTAAAATAAATAATGTCATTTAGTTGGTGAATTTAGTTGTTGAAATTAAGTCAAAACTAATGTAGTTAAAGTTAAAAAGATGTTAAGTTGTTTCAAAAAGTTAAAATAAATAATGTCGTTTATTTGGTGGATTTAGTTGTTGGAATTAAATCAAAACTAATGTAGTTAAAGTTAAAAAGTTGTTTAGGTGTTTAAATAAGTTAAAATAAGTAATGTGGTTTAGTTAGTGAATTTAGTTGTTGGAATTAAGTCAAAACTAATGTAGTTAAAGTTAAAAAGTTGTTAAGTTATTTAAACAAGTTAAAATAAATAATGTCGTTTAGTTGATGAATTTAGTTGTTAGAATTAAGTCAAAACTAATGTATTTAATGTTAAAAAGTTGTTAAGTTATTTAAACAAGTTAAAATAAATAATGTCATTTAGTTGGTGAATTTAGTTGTTGGAATTAAGTCAAAACTAATGTAGTTAAAGTTAAAAAGATGTTAAGTTGTTTCAAAAAGTTAAAATAAATAATGTCGTTTATTTGGTGGATTTAGTTGTTGGAATTAAATCAAAACTAATGTAGTTAAAGTTAAAAAGTTGTTTAGGTGTTTAAATAAGTTAAAATAAATAATGTGGTTTAGTTAGTGAATTTAGTTGTTGGAATTAAGTCAAAACTAATGTAGTTAAAGTTAAAAAGTTGTTAAGTTATTTAAACAAGTTAAAATAAATAATGTCGTTTAGTTGATGAATTTAGTTGTTAGAATTAAGTCAAAACTAATGTATTTAAATTTAAAAAGTTGTTAAGTTATTTAAACAAGTTAAAATAAATAATGTCATTTAGTTGGTGAATTTAGTTGTTGGAGTTAAGTCAAAACTAATGTAGTTAAAGTTAAAAAGTTGTTAAGTTGTTTCAAAAAGTTAAAATAAATAATGTCGTTTATTTGGTGGATTTAGTTGTTGGAATTAAATCAAAACTAATGTAGTTAAAGTTAAAAAGTTGTTTAGGTGTTTAAATAAGTTAAAATAAATAATGTGGTTTAGTTAGTGAATTTAGTTGTTGGAATTAAGTCAAAACTAATGTAGTTAAAGTTTAAAAAGTTGTTAAGTTATTTAAACAAGTTAAAATAAATAATGTCGTTTAGTTGATGAATTTAGTTGTTAGAATTAAGTCAAAACTAATGTATTTAAAGTTAAAAAGTTGTTAATTTATTTAAACAAGTTAATATAAATAATGTGGTTTAGTTGGTGAATTTAGTTGTTGGAATTAAGTCAAAACTAATGTAGTTAAAGTTAAAAAGTTGTTAAGTTATTTAAACAAGTTAAAATTAATAATGTGGTTTAGTTAGTGAATTTAGTTGTTGGAATTAAGTCAAAACTAATTTAGTTAAAGTTAAAAAGTTGTTAAGTTATTTAAACATGTTAAAATAAATAATGTCATTTAGTTGGTGAATTTAGTTGTTGGAATTAAGTCAAAACTAATGTAGTTGAAGTTAAAAAGTTGTTAAGTTATTTAAACTAGTTAAAATAAATAATGTGGTTTAGTTAGTGAATTTAGTTGTTGTAATTAAGTCAAAACTAATGTAGTTAAAGTTAAAAAGTTGTTAAGTTATTTAGACAAGTTAAAATAAATAATGTGGTTTAGTTAGTGAATTTAGTTGTTGGAATTAAGTCAAAACTAATATAGTTAAAGTTAAAAAGTTGTTAAGTTATTTAAACAAGTTAAAATAAATAATGTCGATTAGTTAGTGAATTTAGTTGTTGGAATTAATTCAAAACTAATGTATTTAAAGTTAAAAAGTTGTTAAGTTATTTAAACAAGTTAAAATAAATAATGTGGTTTAGTTAGTGAATTTAGTTGTTGGAATTTAATCAAAACTAATGTAGTAAAAGTTAAAAAGTTGTTAAGGTGTTTAAATAAGTTAAAATAAATAATGTGGTTTAGTTAGTGAATTAAGTTGATGGAATTAAGTCAAAACTAATGTAGTTAAACTGTTGTTGCCGAAAGAGAGAAGAAGAGAGAAGAGGAGATTGCGGCAGCACAAGAGGTAGAGAGTTATGCAGCGCTTCAAGCCCAACTTACTTTTCTTTTTGAATCAGGAAATATTCTTCCTCCATGTCCAGCCAGCAGTGATGGATCTGATCAAGAGGGTGATGATAATGATAAGTCTGATAAGGAGAGTGATCATGGTGATGAGGAGTAGTTGTATCTATTTGACATTTTAGACTTCTATATTTTGGAATTGTTTGATTGTATTTTGAAGTTGGATGAAGTCTATTTTGAAATAGTTTAATGTATATGTTGAAAATATTGTGTTGTTTTGGTTGGATGAAGTTTATATTCTTTGGGTTGTTTTGGTATAAATATGCAGGTGGGCAATTATAATTACAACAATTTGCTACCAGTTTTATAGCAGAAAACCGACCTCCGGAGGTCGGAATTTCAAAAGTAAAAAAATTAAAATACCGACCTCCGGAGGTCAGAATTTTAAAAATACAAAAATAAAATTACCGACCTCCGGAGGTCGAAATTTGAAAAATAAAAGAATAAAAATATCGACCTCCGGAGGTCGGAATTTAAAAAATAGAAAAATAAAACTACCGACCTCCGGAGGTCGGAATTTTAAAAATACAAAAATAAAATTACCGACCTCCGGAGGTCGGAATTTGAAAAATAAAAGAATAAAAATACCGACCTCCGGAGGTCGGAATTTGAAAAATAAAAGAATAAAAATACCGACCTCCGGAGGTCGGAATTTAAAAAATACAAAAATAAAATTACCGACCTCCGGAGGTCGGAATTTCAAAAATACGAAAAATAAAAATACCGACCTCCGGAGGTCGGAAAATAAATTAATGAATTTTCCGACTTAAAATAAAAACCGACCTCGAGAGGTCGGTAAATACCGACCTCCGGAGGTCGGTATTGAATAGCGACCAAGCTTTTTCCGACCTAAGCTGGGATGTCGGTTTTAGGTCGGAATTACAGGGAATACCGACCTCCGGAGGTCGGTATTTTTAGGTCGGTATTCACTGTTTTTTTAGTAGTGTCTATTTGAGCAATAGGAATAAAGGTTTCATCATAGTCTATCCTGCTCTTCTTGACTATATACTTGGACAACCAAAATGGCTTTATTCCCAATGTTGTTACCTGATTTGGGGTGTATTTACGCATTCAAACACCATAATTAGCTCGTAGTTTAGTTCAGTTATGTGTATAATCTTGTAAATATACTTGTGTTTATTGATATTTTGTGATGATTTAATGGACATAATTAGGCTGATTTTAAGCCAAACATAACAAGAAATGATCTTTTGATGGATTGGAACGCAAAACAAAGTAATCCGGGCTAAGACAAAGAAAGAACAGCTCTAGAAAGGACCATGAGGTAAGCCTAGAACTGCACCTCTCTAGAAACTAAACTTCAAAGAATCAATAAAATGAGGTCAAACTCGAGATAGGCCCCACATCGTGAGTCTAGGCTCCTCATGATTCCCCTAGCCTAGCAAACCACTCTCTATTAGAATGGGTTTTACCCAGTCAATCCAAAGTCCAATTGAGATTATGATTTTAACCCTATAATTTCATATATGTGTATTTTGATGACATTCATAAGGTATGAATTTGTTGAATAATTAGGACATAGAATTAGAAGTAGAATCATCTGTTCTTAGTGTCAAGGGTTTACTTTATAGTTTTAGATGATTATTATAAAATGAACAAGATTTGCTTACAAGTGTTGATTTAATCAAAGGTTTCAATTACTCTCTTTTACATTCATATCTTCCAGTAGTTTAAATTATTTAAATTTTTCTTTTACACTAGTTATGAGTAGCTAAATTCATAACTAGTGTTATGGAACTTAGACTAGTGATGATGATAATGAATGTTTTACAATAAAATATTTATTTATAAAAGGGAATCATTGTGTACGATGTTTCTTTCATACTTAAATTTTTCTTTAGATGATTGACAGCCAATAATAAAGAAATTAACTCTGTTGTATTTTGTCCTGCTTGACTATCGAGTTTCAAATTAGGAAAAGGTTTCATTAACAAGGATTTGATTATACCAACCACCATCTAATAACTAGAGCTCATGTCACATCCCGAGCCTACACCCTACACGTGACCGTCACTCAAAAATCATTTTTGATCCCCAAGAGAACCTTTGGTCTAGCTGAATACTTAGCAGAAGACTCACTCAAGCAATAATAGGCTTAATATAGAATTTGATCTCAAAATAAAACTCAACTCGAATGTTTGAAAGTACTCATTACAATAATTATAATAGTTTGCAAAACATCCTTAAAGGAAAGAAAGTACTGAGAGACTCCTCGACTCTATCTATCTATAAAGCATCTAATGCTTAAGAGAGGTGTTCGGATGAGAGCCATGACACCTCAAAACAACTAAACTAAAAGTAAATGTGAAGTCCTCCTATATGCAAGGAGGCTTACCAAAACTGTCTGGAGTGTAGAGTTATTTTAACAAAGCATGCGTTGATGATCCTGAACACCTGTGTCCTCATCACAAAAATATACAGGTCGAATGGCTTTAGTATATTGAATGTACAAGTATGTAATATAGCCGAAGTGAAACAATTGAAAGAAAGGACAACATTAGATAAAATATACTCAATGTGAATGCAAGGAGATAAAAGAGTTAAATCATTTAGAGTTTTACAAAATATTTACTCAACTTTGAACTCAATATAATAAGTGTTATATGAAAATACACTTTAACTATTTGGGAGATTCTCTAACAAACAACCATCACTATGAGCTAAGTAATGATACAACGTCTCGCCCAGCTACCAGAACTGTCTTATACCGTATCAAGGTATAGAACCTCTTAATTAAGTGGATCCACTAAGCTCTGTCCAAAGGCACTAAGGATTCATAGAAATAGTATGATCATGTACCCATGTTTGCAAGACATGGTTTATGAGGATTTTGAGTTGTCTGAACTCATCCCCATATCGGGGTGTATATATATATATATATATATATATATATATATATATATATATATACACACTCATTCTCAAATGTATAAAACATACTCTTTCTCTGGTTTGAGATAATGGCTCAAACTATCCTCTTAAAAGAGGTAACTGCTCTAAAATTCTGTTTGCTCATTGTAAAAATACTTTCTCTGGGTTGACATAATTACGCAAAAAGGCCTCTTTAAGAGGTAGCTGCTCTGTACTCAATCTTTTTGAAAATTCTTTTACTTATATCAAAATAATACTCTCTTTCTTCATGTAAAAATGAAATATTTGGGTAACACTTAGTTCCCTTATACTCTTTCTCAAACTCCTCTTTACTTCCTCAAAACTCAGTTTAAACAATTATGTTTTATTTAAAAGATTCTCAATACAAACTTAATGAATACTCAGAAATAGGGTTCATGTTGAAAAATATACATGAACAATCAACTCAATAATCGCAATACAAAATGTACAGCAATTCAGTAATTAGAAATAGGACTTCAATAATCAGCAACTCAAGAACTCATAACTTAATATCATCTCATCTTAATAATATTCAAATCTAAGGATAAAACCCTAGATTTTTATATTACTAATTTGACAGTAGATATTGGGCGTGAGGAGGAACTAGTCCAACACTATGATAACCTTACATACCTTGAACAACAAAGTTCTCCGTGAAATTGAAGAAACTCGAAGAACGTTTGAAACCCCAGTGTTTCCCCTCTTGGAATCTTGCTCTATTGACTTAAAGTGTTAATGAGCGTAAAATATTTGATTAATACTTTCTAACCCCTTAACTAGGTGTAAAACATCGTGGTTTAGGCTTAGAATAGAGATTAAAATGACGTAGTTTAGGTACCAAACACTTAGGTGAAAGACCCAAATGGCCCCAACTTAAAAAACTGTCGGTGTGCCTTAAAAGGAAGATTCATAGATGGCTATACGACTGGTGAAGTGTTTCACGGACCGTGGAGCCCTAAATGGTCCATGAAGTCTTTCTTTTAAGGCTCTCCGTCAGTTTTTAAGTTGACGTCATTTTGGTATTACCCCCAAGTGTTTGGTACCTAAACTATATCATTTTAATCCCTATTATCTGCCTAAACCACGGCGTTTTACACCTAGTTAGGGGCTTAGAAAGTGTAATAAGTTCTTTTACATTCATTAACACTTTAAGTCATTAGAGTAAGGTTCCAAGAGGAGAAAAGCTAGGGTTTCTTGCGTTCTTCTAGTTTCGTTGATTTCGTCAAGAACTTCGTTCTTCCAGGTATGTAAGACTATCATAGTGTTGGACTAGTTTCTCCTCACGCCCTACATCTACTTTCAAATAAGTATAAGATAAATCTAGGGTTCTATCCTTATATTTGAGTATTCTTGAAATAAGTTGATATTGAGTTCTGAGTTCTTGAGTTGTTGATTACTGAATTCTTTTTTTTAATTATTGAATTGTCGTACATTGTGTATTGCGAGTAATGAGTTGATTGTTCATGTCTATTTTCAGCATGAACCTTATTCTTGAGTATTCATTAAGTTCTTATTGAGAATCTTTTAAACAAAACATAATTGTTTAATCTAAGTTTTAAGGAAGTAAAGAAGAGTTTGAGAAAGAGTATAAGGGAACTAAGTATTTCCCAAATGTTTTATTTTTACATGAAGAAAGAAAGTATTATTTTGAGAAAGTAAAAGAGTTTTCAGAAAGATTGAGTACAGAACAATTACGTCTTAAAGAGACCTTTTTGAGTAATTATCTAAACCCAGAGAAAGTATTTTTTTCAATGAGCAAAGAGAACCCTTGCTTTTTAAATGAGCAATGAGTTTAGAGATATTTTAGAGTAGTTATCTATTTTAAGAGGATAATTTGATCAATTATCTCAAACCAGAGAAAGAATGTGTGTGTGTGTGTGTGTGTGTGTCTATATATATATATATATATATATTATTGGGAGTAGTATTGAGCATTGATATGTGGATGAGTTCAGACAACTCAAAATCCTCATAAACCATGTCTTGCCAACATGGATATAAGATGATACTTTATAGATGATCCTTTGTGCCTTCGGGTAGAGCTTAGTGGATCCACTCAGTTGAGAGGTTCTACACCTCGGCATGGTATAGGACAGTTCTGACAGCGTGGGCGAGATGTTGTATCATGACTTAGCTAATAATGATAATTGTCGGTTAGAGAATTTTTCAAATAGAGTTAAAGTGTATTTTTATATAACACTTATTATATTGAGTTTAGAGTTGAGTAAGTATTTTTTAAGGATGTATATTATTTAACTCCTTTATCTCTTTGCATTCAACTTGAGTATATTCTATCTACTGTTATCCTTTCTTTCAACTGTTTCACTTCGACTATATTACATACTCATACATTCAATGTACTGACGTCATTCGACCTGCATATTTTTTGTGATGCAGACACAAGTGTTTAGGATCATTAACATATACTCCGTTGAGATCGCTCTACAGTCTAGACAGTTTTGGTGAGCCTCCTTGCATTCTAGAGGACTTCACATTTACTTTTATTTTAGTTGTTTTGAGGCTCTGTGGGTCTTATCCTAACACATATCTTAAACATTAGAGGCTTCATAGATAGATAGAATTGAGGAGTCTCTCAATACTTTCTTTCCTTTAAAGATGGGTTACAAACTATTATAATTATTGCAATGAGTACTTTCAGATATTTGAGTAGAGTTTTATTTTGAGATGAAATTATGTTTTAAGCCTATTATTGCTTGAGTGGGTCTTCTGCTAAGTAGTCAGTGATGAACGCTACCCCACACTTCAATCAATACTAGGTGTTGGTGATCGTTATCTAGTATAAAACCCAACGAAGAGTTGGTGTTGAACCCACAGGGAACGGTACAAGTTCGAATTCAGTTATTGTTGACATCCAATTTTGACTGACCTTTAATCATTTCGGGAGTGCTATTCGATTTAATACGTATTTTAAAACATGTTTCAAAGTTTAAAATTTTAATTAATTTTGTCTAAAAAATTATATATTTTAGTATGCATGATTTCAAAAATTATTATAATTATTGTCAAATTAATTTTTGTCAATAGTTAAAATCGAAATAATTACCTTACTTAATTATTTTAAAATCCTAGATGTGTTTAATTATATGAAAATATTTTAATATGTGTAGTATTTTATTAATTGAATAACATTTCCTTGTTTTTTCTCCAAATCATTTAATTTTCAGCCCATTTTGATCTAATTCCTTCAATTCTAGCCTCTTCCTTACCCAAGTCATCACAATTCTAGCCACTTCAATTCCAATTTTATTTCGATTCTAGCCATCTTTTATTTCAATTCTAGTCATTACAACTCCGCATTTCAATCTGATTTTAAATTTCCTTTTAATCTCGTTCGTCCATCCTTAAATTAAATTCTAGATCAAATCCTAGCCACTCATCTAAACTGATCCTATAGTTCAGATTAAATCTACCTATCCTCCCTATTTTAATATCTTAAAGACCAACCCTAAATTTTATTTTATTTTTTATCCTCTCTCCCTTTCCAGCGCTCTCTCTCCCCTCCTTTCTTCTCTTTTCTCCAGCGACGGACGCCACCAGCAGCTTCGGCAAGCGAGCACCAGATCAACAGCAGCCAGCCAGCCATGACAACCAGCTGCCACCGCGAGACGCACGCTAGCAACCAGCAACGCCGGCCACTGACAAGCAGCGTTGGCAGGGACAACAGTTGCGACCGGCATCCCTAGGGTTGTCCCCTTTTCTCCCTTCGTGCTTTCTCTCCTCTCCTCCTTAAATCCGGCAACATTAGCTCCCTCCAGCAGCGAGCACTGGCGAGGTGAACGCCGGCGACCATCGGCAAGCCGCCATGGAAATCAGTGGTCGCTTCTCTCTATTCTCCCCTCTTCTCTTCTCTTTTTCAGGCAAGCAACCGGCGGAAGCCACCAGCAGTAGTATACAGTGAGGACAATAGCTCTGGCGCCTCCTCTCTTCTCTCATTCCGGCGAAATAACAACTCCAGTCAGCGTACTCCGGCGAAGTCAAAGTTGGGTCGACCCTAAATTTAGAGGGTTGATATGGTCAATGACAGATCTTTTTAGATCCGTCTAGGTTTGTTCTCCTAATTCAATTATGTGATTTCTCAATTTGATTATGAAATATACGATTGTGTTATTATGAAATCATTAATGCTTAAGCAATTTCATCTCAAGCATGAATCGAGTTCTTTGTGGTTTTCTGATGGTTCGATTTGTTTTAGGTCATTCATATTATTAAATTTACTGTGATTTTGATTTGTTCTAAAATTTCTCTATTAGGATTCCACTAATTCCTGGATTTGCTGTTGTTGTTCTTAAAGTTAATCTGTTAGGATTTTTATGATGGAATTTTCACCTTAATTAATACAATTAGTGTTAAAACAAAGTGACTGTTAGCTTATTTGATTATGTAAAATTAGCTTGTAATTTGCTTGCCTGATTCTTGCATAATATTTTGATTATTTGATGCTAAAATGAATCCGGACAGATTTGGTGGCTCTTGGTAAGGTAAATTTGCTTATTATTTATTTATTATTGTTAATTGATTGTAATAGCCTTAATTTGAGTTGAATGGATTCTTACTTGTTTTATTTTAATTAAGTTATTTAAATGGAGCTTGATTTTGAGTTATGTGATATTGTCCTTCCTAAAATAATGTTTATCCCTTTTCGGTTGAACATGTGTAATGTTGATTGGGGATTTGTTAATTGATTTTATGTACCTTATTTATGGGTAAGCAGATTTCTTACTTGTTTATTTTTAGCAATAAAATAAATTAATATTGCTGAATTTTTGGCTCCTTTGACATAAGGCAAATATTTAATTGATTTCTTAATAATTTATTTCCTTTATTTGTGCCCTCCCCTTTTACTATAAATTAGACCCTTACTCTCATTACTTAGGATCATGCTCACATTCTAATAGCTAAAAAAAAAAAAACACTCTCTACTCTTGAAAAGAAAATAAGAACTCTAGCAAACTTTAAGCTTTCTTTTGCTGTGCTGCTGTTGTGGTTCGAAAATCCTTCTAAGCAGTTCATTTCTATTAAACTTTCTGCACAATTGGTTAGCCCTTCTTCATTAGTTTAGACGCCATTTTGAATTATCTTATTATGAATGTTGTTGTGGAAGCTCCCAAGTCCGTTTCCTATCCCTCCTTCCTTCATATGTTTTGATATTGACTATGTGTTTGCTTTGAATAATTAATCTTCTTATATGATATCCGTTTTGTTATATTTATATGTATTTGTAGTACTCTTTTCTTTTCTTTGATTTAGCAGGGTTGAACTTAAAGTTCAAGATATTGAAGAGTTCCCATGGAAGGAAAACATTAGACAAGCTAAATTTGTTTAATTATGTTTTGTATATTATCTAATTTCTAGTAGTTGTATTGTAATAATTTGTAAACTCAAACTCTCCTATATGATATAATTTTGGGGATCATCTAGGGGGAATGGGTTTACGTGCTACTTGTTTATTTATTTGTTGTAACTTAATTATGTTGGCAAGCGCGCTTATAGGATTGCGATTATTTGACAGTTTGTAACATCACTTAAAATCTAACTAAATAATTAAAACTTTTACATGTCTCCTTGCTTTGCTTGTTTTGATTATCCATTTTTATGTATAAAAAAAATTAATAAAACAAAGCTTTGTTTAAATCATGTATTTGTATTGAGAGAAATAAAGGTAGAAAACATGCCTATAGGATCTAAATAACCTTCAATATATTTTGGGCTTAGAAATCATGCATATAAGTTTAAACTTTATTACATAAATACCATGCCTATAGGTTTGATAATATTTTCAGCATGTTTATACTTAGAAATCATGCTCATAGGACTTAACTAATAAAGTCAAGGTTAATTAATCTGTTTAAATAATTTTGGCATGTTAATAACTTAATCTTGTTAATTAATCAGGTTCTAATTAATCTTACATTGCTAATAAAATGCCAGCATGTTAATCATTTAGAAACTATGTCTATATGTTTTCTTAATAATATTATAAATTTGTAGCATGCTAATCACTTAGAAACCATGCTTATACATTGTAGATTTGATTTTATTTGAAATATCATGCCTATATGTGCTATTAATCATCTTAATGTTTCAATCACCTAGAAATCATGTTCATAGGCATTCTAATAATTTTCAGCATGCTATAACTAAATAAAATCAAATTATCTTATTATTTTCTATATATTTAAGAAAAATCATAAATATACCTTCTGAATTTAAATCTGCATTGTAATTAAATTGTTCTTAATTAATCATTTTCTGCAAATCTGCTACTCTTAAATGCTTGCCACTTAAAAAGTAAATTTCACATATAGTCTAATCTGCTACTACACTAACAAGCTATTTTCTGTATAATTTGTCAATTTAAATTTGTTGCCTTAATTAAATTCTGCCCGAAATATTTTAGTTTTTCTGCCTTATGACTAATTGTCCTACCACTTTAAATCAATTAATTAAGTTTTCCGCATGCTTTTAATAAAGTAACTAATATATGCATTATGTCATAACTATCTGCCCCTTTTGTTAATTAATTGTTATATGGTTGTGCTACTTGCTGCTTGTTTACACACACTTAGCATGAGACATTTTCACTCTATCTGTGTTTGCCAACATGTTAATTAAGCTTAAGAGGTCAATATGAGACTCTATGTGCTAAATGCTTATCCAACATGTTTGACTTGGTGTCTAGGTGGGCCTATATATTTTATTTTGTCTAAAATCAGCCCATAGTAGTCCAATGTCTCTTGGACATCAAGCAGGGATGCTAGACACACTTTAAGACGAAAGCATGCGGTGGTGGGGTAGGGGTAGTTTAGGCCCTACGGATATGATGATATCGACTCAGACTTAAGCGACAAACCTTGGTTCTGTCTATCCCTATACGGAAGCCTATCGAAATAAAAAATGAAAAGTCGAGTGCTGATCCGTAAAGTCTTTCAGAGTCTCCCTTCCCTTTTTATCCCTTTATGTGTTTATAATTACATTTATTTAGGGTAGTTTAATAAATTGAAATCCGTTTCCTTATCTATTGTATAATTTCTGTCTCCTCGCTCCTCTTATTTAATTGTTTAAGTGTTATTTATTACTTATTATCACCTAGATCTGCATGCTTAATTAAATAACAATTAACTGAAATAATATTAATTGTTTATTTATTGTTATCACCTAGCAAACATGTCTATATAATAATAAATAAATGAGGTGACTTTAATTGCTACTTGTAACCCCCACATAATTGCATGAGATACGGCTGAGACCCACATTTGTGGACCTCGAGGGATGCCTAACACCTTCCCCTCGAGGTAATTTGAACCCTTACCCGATCTCTGATTTGTTGACCTTAGTTAGGTTTAGTTAGGTTAGATAGATGCCCTAACGCACCTTATCTTGTTAGGTGGCGACTCTTCAACCTACCCGAAGCCTAAAAGAGTTGTTAGGTCATGCACCAAACCCCGTTTTGAGAAAAATGGGGCGCGACAGTTATGAAGTTATGAATGTAATCTAATTGGTGGTAGAAATAGAATTTATCAAAAACATTTACTTAAATTAAAGGGTGACAACAAATGTCAGATGTGGGGATTGGTTTGCCAATTAACAACTAAAACAAATACGAAAATAGAGGTTTCAACAAGACTAAGAGGAATTCTCGGGATGTGATCGATTATAAGCTAATTACACTATATGAGTAATTGAAATTTAACAATAATTCTTGAACCACTATTACGATTCAGGCGAGTTCTCTCGAACCTCGACTAGCTTAACAATATAAGCAACCCACAACCTTAATGTATCCACTCTCTCAAGCTAGATAGGTAGAAATGATTCTAGGATTCGCTCTCTCGAGTTGAACCCATATCAACCCAATACCGACAATCATTAATTTAAATCTTTGGTTCCAGAACCTCTCTCTCAAGCAAGCCAGAAACTCTAAGCTAGAATTGCATTTGCAACTACAATTCATTGATTAAAACAAAGCTAATGATTAAAACCACATTAAAACATCAATTAAATAATTAAACAACAATACCCATAAGATAATGAAGCTTACAGGATCACACCCCAAGAATTGGGGTTTTAGCTACACATAATAAAAAGATACAAATGGTTACCAAATACATTAGCCATGATCTGGGTGAAGGTTCCCAAGTCTTTACAATGGTCTAAATTGAATAAATTACAAAACCCACTTGCAAATCTTCAAGTTTAGGCTTAAAAAGCTTCAAAGTCTCTATTGAAAACTCAAAAATTCAAAGAAAAACTCTAAAACTCAAACTCAGGGAATCAAAACTGGAAGAGCCTCTAGAAATTTCATTTAAAATTTCAATTTATAGTTGCATAATTTTTGTCTTGAAGCGCCATTGGGCGGAGTCAGTCGGGCTTCGCAGAACCAGTCGTCGATCTTCCCTTTGCTCAAATCCATCGCCAATTTGCATTGATCTTTTGTCTTCAAGGTTCTGTGATTTTAGGCGATCATGGTTTCCATCGTGGAGTCGTTTGGTGATCCATCAACTGCCCGTTTCTATCGTAAATTGGTTCTTCCCAAGGGATGGCACACTACAACTTTGGGCAAGCTAAAGAACCACTCGGCGGTTCACTGAGTGGTCTTTGGCGATCACCAAGATTGCTTTTTTTCACTTCTTCAGCTTGTTTGTTCCTTTTTGCCCGATAGTGTCCTTGCCTTGTTCCTTAGCTTACGTACTTGTAAATTAATGATTTGACATTAGTTTATAACATAAATTAGGCATTTGAGGACACTTAAACTATCAAAATTAAGCCCTAAATGAGTCGAAATCTCAGACTCATCAACACCTCGAAATTAAACTTTTGCTTGTCCTCAAGTTCAATCAATTCAACAAGGATGTTTACAAACAGTGTTGCTTAAGACTCAACATGTATGCACACAAAAGATTCAAACTACATATACAATGCTTAATTGTGCACTCAAAGATTCAAATTGTAACTCACTATTATTAAGTATACTCAAGCTCACAATGCTTGTAAGTTCAAGCTCAACAAAGGTACTCAAATGCCCTCATAACAAAGATGATTCCATATTCACACAAAATTTCTCAACAATTTAAAGTTCCGGAATCACATACAACTCTCACACTCAAAAAGATGAACACATGCATGACTCTACCCATAGGCTTGCCCTTATTTTCCAATCAACAATCGTTTCAGCTTACTCAAGATCACAAAGGTCTTTTTAAGGCTTGTAATGGGGCTGAATGCAAATGTATGATCATTTAGGCTTAGTGGCTTCTACCTTCATGAAGTATGACCTGAAAATCACTTTTTCTCCTTCTCTTTCACATTCAAACATGTTCATAATCCACCCCATTATTCAACTAAACATGAATCACCGGATACCCCATTTTTCACTATTCTCACACACTTTATTTCACAAATTTTGCTCTTTTTCAGTCTTTTTCTTTTCTCTTTTTTTTTCCATGGAGGGGTTTCATTTTTTTCAAAACAATCCATCAAAGGGGGATTTTTCACACTTCTTGACTTTCCTTCTTTTTTACCACACCCCCAACTTAGGCTATTCAAATGAACCAATACTTCATGAATGTTATGGGTGATGGGATAATGAGGTCAAAGTTGCTCAAGTTTCTTCCAAAGAAAAGGATAGGCTCAAAAGGTGCCAAGCAAGGTTCACACTTCTCATAAGGTTGGCCACAAAGAGGTTTATTGTCATATTGGCTCACTCTTCAAAACTTTTGACTAAGATCATTTCAATTGCTTGCTTCACTCAATTAATCGGACCAATGGGGCAAATTCTAGATGTCATCAAGCACAATGTTCAAGACAACCTCTCCACACAAGGCATTGATATAATTATCAAACAAGACTCTACACTTTCCAGCTAGTGTGCAATGTTCATCACAAGAGACTTAATCAACAATCGGCTCATCACAATGAGATGTTAAAAGTTCACATATTTCCTATGTAACTTAGTTTGCCTCATCGTAGCTGCACATTCATTTCGTTCTATTAGGAGCACTATTCAAGTCAACGGTATTGACCACAAACGACACTCAAATTTGCATAAGAATAGCCACAATCACACACAAAAGAGGTGGCAAAAATTTAAACTTGGTTCAAAACCATTTCAACACCATTTTCAAATTAAAACAATGGGCCACAATTTATCCACAACCACAATCAAATCAACCAAGATATATATATATATAAATATATATACACACACACACCAATAAGCTCCAATATTCACAAAAACACAATAAAATAGAACCAATATTCACAAAACAGCCCACAAGAGGTAGGTATGGAAATACCTCACCTCAGCAACAAAATATGCAGCTGTCCTCAAATGCAACAAAACAAAAACAGTCTAAAAACTAGCATAGAAGGAGGTAAGAACATCATCTTGCCAGGCTAGGCCTAGGTGAAGTTTACATATCCATAGGTCCCTTTATCGGGGCATCAATGCTCGTTATCTCAGTATCCTTAGCTCTACTAGAGCCCACCATAGATGTGTCCTGAAGCGATGCCTACCTAACATCCTCAAACATGGCACCCTCCAAGTCAACCAGATCATCATAGATTGTCTCCTCACGAACACCAAGCTGCTCCTCATCTGTCTTAGCCTCTGACTTAGCAGAAACATCATCAGCTCTAGTCTCATCTCTGGTAGTAGCTGGAGGTACCTAGAAACAAGCTGGAATATCTGTGCTCGGGCCATCGAGAATCTCTACCGTCTTGAACAACATAGTCAAATCAGTGGACTTTTGTTGGTCCACATCTTTCCTCAACTCAGTAATATCGGCCTTTAAGGTCGTCACCTCCTCTGAAGCACCACAGTTCTTCTCACAAGTTGCGACTCTAATAGTAAAGTCATCTAGTGCCAACTTGTGATCCCTCATCTAAGCCCTAAGTGGGGATAATGCAGCAGCAATAGCCCTTTCTATCATCTCAGGCATAGCAGCCTCAACCCGAGAGGCACACACATCAATTGAATGAGCCATATGGCCCATCTTGTACAACATGGCCTGGGTGATAAGGGTCGGGAAGCAGAAGCAATAGCAAGAGCAACAGAAGATCTAGGGGAGGGGGTGCAACAGATGAACCAGAAGTCTCAGCAGCAGTAGGTTTAGAAGTACCTGAAAGGCCACTAGCCTTAGGGGGCATAATTGCCTCTGTCAACAACATGTCAATGTCAACCTCCGAGGACGTATCCATCGGTGCTGACCTCCTCCTATCAGCCTCATCCAGCTAGTACTCGGCCTCAATACGTTGGATGTTAGTATAAGAGGTGGGTGTCACCTCGACATCATTCTTTTCATCTCTGCACAACTCGATGATCAGCACCGGGAATAAGAGTGAGGTCTGTCTCTACTTGGCCCTCATGGCCATCTCCTGCTCTATCAACAACCCCAAATTCAACATTTGGCAAGCAATGATGAACCCTAGGCAGGCTACCTTCAAGTGTATGAGGATAGACTCGTTCTGGGATGGCATGATGGTGCTATTGATGAACCCGAACTAGTATATGGCAACAACATTCATGTCCTTCTTCTCTATGGGTGCACCTCCCTCTATCCATCTCGGGATGACATCAGATATAAGGGGTGCCAACCACCCCTTAAGGTCTTCCAAGGTCTTTTTCTGGACCAAGTCAATGTATATGTGCATGATGTCCGATGAGCACCCCAGGACAATATTAGTATCTCAGCAACGTCATTTGACTTTCTTGCAATGAACCATCAAAAAATCCACTGGCTTGAACATGCTGTCCTTCTTCTCCCCATTAGGAACCAGCTCCCCATACGCCGCATAGAACTCCCGAACTCAATTGGGAATGTAAGGGCCTCGGCGTTTGTAAAAATCTCAAACTTGTGGAACTTGATAGTGTTCCACACCTCCGAGTATCTGTCTACCACACCATCTGTAGACAACTTCTTTTCTTCAAGAATGGTCCTTAAATCCTTGGCCTTTACTCGGTTGAGTGACCGGGGAGGAGGACCTTATACTGGTGGTGTTGGGACCACTGTCTGTGCTGAAGAAGGCACTATAGATAAAGTTGAAGGGGAAGGCATCGTAGGCACCAAGATCCTAGATGGATCATTCATTACTTTAGAGCATAGCTCCACTCTTCAGGCCTCTAATAATTGGTCATCCTCAGGCTCGGAGATAGAAGCCTGAGAATCATGAGAGTCTCCCCCACTGCCGGACGAAGTGAGATGTGTCTCGTAGACTCTCTCACTGTCTAAGCTAGCCTCCTCATATGTCACTACCACGGGGGCTTTGCCCTTTCTTTTGCCTCCCTTTTGAGGTAATTTTGTAACCTTTGCTTGGGGTGCAGCTGCATCCTCATTAATGGTGATTCCACTTGCCCGCTTCCTGGGTGGTATGTCTCTACCTACTACCTTGGATCTAGCCATGCCTGCAAAGTAACATGAAAAATGTTAGAAAAATAGGTGTAGGAAGACTCGCCGAACCTTTTTTGGCATGCCAAGTTGGGCTCACCAAAAGTTTCAAAACAAAATTTCAAAGATTGAAAGCTGGTCGGCGATGTCCAGGGCCATTCGGCAGATCGCTGACACCAATCAGTGAGCTAGGATTAGCTCGCCGAAAGTTATAGTGTATTTTAAAAAATTAGGGGCGTAGAAGTGCGATCAAGAAACACTTTCAGTGAGTCGCCGAGTGAACTCGGTGAGCTTAAGAATATCGCCGAAAGTTAACGAACAAAAACTCAACATTTAGAGAAATTAAGGGCGATCCAGGGGACATTTGGCGAATCGGCAAGCCCGACCTAGCTCGCCAAATGGCCCATTGTGCCAGTTTTCACCCTATACTTCAAAATCAAGCCCATAGCCCCTGAAATCAAAATGAAACACTCAAACTATGAAATTAAAGCAAGACCCATACTACCCATGCCTCAGGGTACTCAGACCTCTCCTGATTTGATCAAAATTGGCCAATTGGCGTCTTTTGCCCTTAAGAATGACGTCAACCGCTCCATCATTGGGCAAAATATGTCAATTAGCACAATCCGAGGTTACTCAGACTTTACCCCACTAGACCCATGACATTTATAACGCAAACCAATAAATTAATCTCATTTTAACAAGAAATAACACGAGAATCATGATTAAAGGCCAATTAATTACGATTTCATTCAAGATTAGGTAAACAAACAAAAATACAATGATCAATACGACATTACCCACATATATCAACAACAATTTATCACAAGCATTTGATTTCAACCAACGATTAAGTTTGGGGTTTGGAAAACTAACCTTTTATGCCGAAATAGATTTGAAATGTTAGGCGGCAAAGAAATTCCAAAATCAATCCCGAGCAAAGATCCCAATAAAATGAGAGTAAAATTGCAAAAATATGATATCAGATGAGAGAATACGGGAGTTAAAAAGTAGGAAAGTGAAAGAATTTTGAAATTTTAAACTATTTGGCCTTTAAAACCTTTCAGTTCACGTGTCAGTCGACGGAGTAAGTCGCGCCTGCCAAACCACTCGGTGATTTGTTGAGTGGTATTTTGGCTCACCTAGTTTTACAAAACTCCGAGCAATTTAGGGGTTCAAATGGAGGACAAATTTGGGCTCGCTGACCTTTTCAGTAAGTCGCCGATTGAGCTTTTGACTTGCTGAGTTTTACAGAATCCCCCATCAAGCTAGGTGGTTAAAACGGCGGTCTAAATCGCACACACCAACCTATTCGATGTATTACCGATTGGATTTTTAGCTCGCATATTGCCTATTTTCCAATACATTCACTTTTCAACCTGCAAAATCAACACCCGTTATTCAAAAACAAAACTTTAAAAACATCAAAAACTTGGGTTTCCTCCCAAGAAGTGCCTTATTTAACGTTGTGGTACGACAAAGATACCAATTGAAACTTCATTTTTGGGGTTGACCATTGTATCACTAGGCAATCCTTCTTTTGACCTTGGATTTAAATGAGTCAAGATTCGACCCATTTGTGTCTCCGACTGGGTCATCATTTTGGCAATGCTTTAGTCTCTCTCTTGATCCTTCTCGATATGCTCTTTTGTCATCCTAAAAGTGAGAAGAGATACTTGGTCCTCACGATTGTACCATGACCGATTGATCTTGGTCATACCATCAAGGAGTTAAGATGCTACTTCATAGGGTTATTGCATTATACCTCTAGGAACAAGTTGATCAGAAACTCCTTTGTTCACCGAGTCAAGACTCTTATAGAAACATTGTAATAATATGTGGTTTGGTTGTCCGTGAGTTGGATATTGAAGTACCAGCTTTTAAAATCTCAGTTACATCTCGTGGATTGGTTCACCCTCCAAGCACTTGAAACTTTGGATACTATCCCTTAGCGTCATCATCTTTGACGGGGGAAATAATCTCACATGGAACGATGTGGTAAGTTCATCCCAAGAGGTAATGGAGTTCCTCGGTAAATCAGTTGACCATTTAATAGCTTCACCCATCAAAGAGAATGGGAACAACCTGAGACAGACTGATTCTTGTGATATGTTCTTGAACGAGAATAGACCACATACGTCCACGAAGTTCTAAATATGCTCATGGGGATCCTCATAAGCTAGCCTTCCATATAGCCCTTTCATTTGCAAGAGCTGTAGCATTGTGTTAGTGACATGGAAGACAACATTCCCCTCACATAAGGTAGATGTATTGCACCAACACCACCCAATTGATATGGGTCATTCACATCGTTCAGATTTCCAATGTCGTCTTGGTGGCCCACTTGGCTACCATTACTCCCATTTGACACTCATTTCTTCATCTGTCCAAACACACCAACACAAATATAAAACAAAGTAAATCGATTCAACTACAGCATAAGAAAATTACAATTCAAACTTCAATAATAGAATTCTAAACACCACTCCCCAGCAGCGGCGCCATTTTTGATGAACACTCAACCACACCTCATCCAATACTAGGTGTGTGTGATCGTTATCTAGTATAAAACCAAACGAAGAGTTGGGGTCGAATCCATAGGGAGCGGTACTAATTCGAATTCATTTATGAAGTTGTGAATGTAATCCAATCAGTTGTATGAATAGAATTTAATAAAAATATTTACTTAAATTAAAGGGGTGACAACAAATGTTAGATGGGGGGATTGGTTTGCCAATTAAAAACTGAAACAAATACGAAAACAGGGGTTTCAACAAGATTAAGAGGAATTCTCGGATGTGATCGATTATAAGCTAGTTACATTAAATAGGTAATTGAAATTTAACAATAATTTACTGAATCATTATGGGTAGGCTAGGCTATAATGCAATAGTTTTCTCTCGAACAACTATTACGGTTCAGGTGAGTACTATCAAACCTCGACAAGCTTAACAAGATAAATAGCCAACAACCTTAATGTAATAACTCTCTTGATCTAGATAGGTATAATTGAGTTTAGGATTCACTCTCTCAAGTTGAACCCATATAATCCCAATACCTACTATCATTAATCAAAATCTTTGGTTCCAAAGCCTATCTCTCAAGCAAGCCAAGAACTCTAATCTAGAATTGCATTTGTAACTGCAATTCATGGATTACAACAAAGCTAATGATTAAAACCATATTAAAGCAACAATTAAATCATTAAACAACAATACCCATAAGAAAATTAAGCTAATAATCATATGATCACACCCCAAGAATAGGGGTTTTAGCTACACATCATAAAAGATAGAAATGATTACCTAATACATTAGCCATGATCTAGGTGAAGGCTTCCAAGTCTTTAAAATGGTTTAGATTGAATAAATTCCAAAACCCACTTGCAAATATTCATGTTTAGGCATCAAAAGCTTCAAAGTTTCCAATGAAAACTCAAAAATTCAGAGAAAAACTCAAAAACTCGAACTCAGGGAATCAGAACTAGAAGAGCCTCTAGAAATTTCATTTAAAATTTTAATTTATAGTTGCCCAATTTTTGGCATGAAGGCTTTGACGAAGATAGTCGGGCCTCGCCGAACCAGTCGACAATCTGCCCTTTGCTCCAATCCATCGCCGGTTTTCATTGACCTTTTGTCTTCAGTATTCTGTGACTTTAGGCGATCAAGGTTGCCATCGCGGAGTTGTTTGGCGATCCTCCGACTGCCCATTTCTGTCGCCAAATTTGTTCTTCCCCAAGGCTGGCACACTACAACTTTGGGCAAGAAAAATAACCACTTGACGGTTCACCAAGTGGTCTTTGGCGATCACCAGGATCACTTTTCTTCACTTCCTCATCTTGTTTGTTCCTTTTGACCCGGATGTGTCCTTGCCTTGCTCCTTGGCCTACGTACCTGTAAATCAATGCTTTAATGTCAGTTTGGAGCATAAAGTAGGCATTTGAGGACACTTAAACTATCAAAACTAAGCCCTAAATGATTCGAAATCTCAGACTCATCAGTCAGCCAGGCCTAGGGTTCTCTTGGGAATAAAAAATGATTGTCGAGTACTGGCCGCGTCTAGCGTGTAGGCTCGGAGCATGACAGCTCAAGAGAGGGTACTCTACTCTAGACTTTTGGCCGATGAACATATTAATTTAACACCCAGGTTCTTGCTAAGGACTTATGGTGATATTTTTAATTAGGCCGAGAGGATTTATGAGACTTCTAGATTTGTCAGTTTTACACAATGAAAACACCTGAATGAATGGATAGTATAGTATTTATTAGTGTTCTAATATTTAAAAATTGTAAATCTAGTTTGTCCTCCTTATTGATAAAAACCATGTAGTTAAATAGATTAATAGATTATAAGAAAAGAAACCCTAATTTCCCAAATAATAGTTACTTATGTGAATCTCAACATCAAATTATAAACAAACTCTAGTATACTTTCTCTGGGATTAGGCCTCTCCTAATTGAGTTACAGTATTTTACATTAGCTACTTTAATCATGTAAAATTTGTGGTGGGTCCTTACTCATCCCAAAATTAGGTTTTCATTGTTGAAGAACTACTTGTCTATTATTGAATGTATATGGCCCATTTTGTAGCAACATGTCTTCCTTGAATGAAATGAAATACTTGTTGGTATTAGAAACTTGTGGCACAGTGACAAAATTTCATACTCTGTATATGAATAAAAACATTTCCTTAAATAAAGGATCACCTCTAATAAAATAACCAATTAGGGAGGATTTCCATCGTTGACACCCATCTACGATTTCAATTGGGTTTAGTTGGACCTTCTTCATATCATCTTGAAAAATTCGTGGATAGAACTCTATCTAGAGTCCCATCTGAGTGGTGCAGTTGTCCTTTACCACCTCCAATATTTTGGGTGTGGTCCTTATAGTCGCTGTTGAGAAAGTGAGTTTCCTTGTTGCAGTGGGGTCCTTATTTTCTAGGTTCGGCATGACTATATTGAGCATGAGGATTCTTTTTTTTCCTAATTGTTTGTTCATTTTTGTAGGTAACCAATACATATGTAACACACACAAAGAAAGATAAACACAAAAAAAGAGAGGAGAGATAAACACGATCAGTAGACACAACATATTTAACCAGATGAGGATTATCAGATACAAGAGGAGGAACAATGATGCAGACACACACAAATTATTAATTTATCAAAATTTGGAAAGTGATGGTATCAACATCCTTGGATGCTCAACTCACTGCCCAAAATAGATGTAAAACAACAAAAGAATCAACCACTAGTAGTTTTAATACTGATACCTAGAAATCGATTAAGATGGATATAACAGAGCAAATATAGTTCTTCAAATCAAGTCCAAAAGGAGGACAAATATAAACAAGTTGTATACAAAGATCGTTTGTCTAACTGTTTAGGAACTCGAAAGATTATGCCCATCAAGATAGAACAATACAAAGGAACAAAATGGTTTAAAACCATAGAAAAAGCATCACAAATCACAACACATGCATAAATTTAGTGCAGAGGAAGATTTTCATACAACAAAACAGGGCAACAAAGGGGGTATACACAACTTGAAACTACATTGAGTACAATGAAAGTAGGACAATTCTATTATCAACATCTTCGAAAGCTCAACCCACTGTTCAAAATTTAATGGAAAACAATATAGTAGGAAAAATGTCAGTGTTCCCCCGAACAAAAGTCAGAAAAAAGAGATTGAACAAGAAATATTCAATTTCATTAAGTGCAACAACACAAGAATATGGACAAAGCATCGAACAATAAACAAAAAGCTAAATTGGAGTAAGAAGCAAAGATACCTACCTTAACATAAACACATCACAGGTTCAAATCAAAATAGACACCATCACATTCAACAACAGCCACCACCAAATCTGGATGCCAAGGGGACACACATACAAGAGATCTTTCATGAACAAAGGAAAAAAAAAGAGGAAATGGACAAACTAAACAGGAAAACATCAAGAAGGTGAAAGAAGAGTACAAGAATCATACCTTAAGCTGGTCGGAGGAAACAAATTGATCCATCGGAGCATGAGCCGCCGCCAGAAAAAATGAAGAAGAAGCTCACGACTATCCAAATTCAATTTGGAAACCTATTTTACGTTGGTTCTTTGACTTTTACGGCATTTTAGCATTCTATACATACAACTTTTATTCAATAAAATAGTTAGTGGGACTTGGATCCACTGACCTTAGAACAAGTAGATATTAAATTTATTTTTTTTAATGTTATACTATCATTAAACTAAAAATTTAAAAATGTATTTCTTTACTACATTCATAGTGTTATAATTATACTAGTTTCTGATCACGCGCGTTGCACATGTTTTTTATATAATATTCTTAAAAATATATACATATTTAATTTTGACAATAAAAGTAGCAAAAGTTTGCAACTTCTTAGAATATAATTTTTGAAGAATTAACATAAATAGTCGTTCATCCAATTGATTAAACTAAAAAAATGGATGAATATATGATATATATATATATATATATATATATATATATAGGGAAAAGGGTCTGAAAAATATTTCAACTTAATTGCTGCTATAATACCAAATTTTATGAGGACCTTTTACCCCCCTGCCTATTTAATAGTGTATTTTAAAGGTATATATGTGGCCACGTGGATAGGTTACTATTTATAATTATGCAATATTTATGATGTTCATGTGGGCACATATATACCTTTAAAATACACTATTAAATAGTGCAGGGGGTAAAAGGTCTTTTATAAAGTTCGGTATCGTAACAACAATTTCGGTCAAAGTGTGGGTATATTTCAAAACTTTTTCCATATATATATATATGCTAAATCTGCTCAATTATTTAAGTAAAGATCCCTATATTTTTTGGTAACTTGAAATAGTATTTATTCAATGACCATATCAAAGTAAAAGAAAATTTTCTCTTTCAAGTTTTATAATATATTTATACATGACAACCACTCCTAATTCTTTCTGTTGAATGAATTAGTAAATTCAAATATGAAGATACATGTAAAGAAAATTACAAAATACAAAAAATGACAATAATTTTTTCAATATCAACCACATGATGCCATGAAGGAATATAACCTGTAATATCCAATTATTATATCAACAATAACAAACAAATTAAGATGAACGTTAGAAATAAGAAATACGTAAAAAGAAACTTTCGAGCTTTGTAATTTTAAATTAAAGATGTGTAAAGTTCTTTAAATCTTGTGATATTAAACTTGTAATGTAAAAATATTGAAATTCAAAAACTTACTAAATATACAAAAATTCAATTTTATAGTAATAAACAATAAAGGAAGGTAAGACACTTAACTTGTACCATATAGTATTAATTAACAAACCATAAGTGATAAAAATGTATGTGCAAACACCAAAAATTGGTGTAACCTTCACATTGACAACAAATATTGGGACATACGTTAAACTTTTACTAAGCACACCGTGTAACACTTGACAATTCACTTGAGAATCTTTCACGATTAGACTTTTACTAAGTACACCGTGTATCACTTGACAATTCACTTGAGAATCTTTCATGATCTTGCAAGTTCAAGTAAGTCTTTTTAATATTAGATCGCTAAGGGAATGTTGAATTAAAGGACACAAGAAAATTATTTTAAAAGACTTTTATATTGCTCAAGATTCAAAAGATCTGCTTAGTTGTGTTACAAATGAATGTTCCTCTATTTATACTACACGTTAGGGACTAACAAGTAAATAATAATTTCTATACAAATTCATACATATTTACATATTGACCCTTATACTTGAATTCTCTATATGTCTATAGTATTCTAAGCCTTTCAAAAAATCTTCTTCGATATTTTATTTGGAGTCTTCTTAAGAACCTCTCCATAAATTTAGAATCTTCGTCCTAAGGCTAAGTAGTATGATGAAGTGAGGATTATGACACTTCGGTCTAATTACTCAGTGGACAACTTTTGAGTGAAAAGAAAACAATCACCACTACCCCCACCCACTCCCACATCCCAATATATCCACATTATTTAGGGGCTGTTTGCTAACTTGTATCATAGTAATGCTGAATAAAGTGCATTAGTAATGCATGTATTAGTTATTTTGAGATTATTGCTTATGTAAATGTTTGATTTGGTGTGTTAAAAATAAAATTCATTGCATAACTTCTATATAAAAAAAATGTTTGCAAAAATGTCCTCCACACTCTTTAGCTTTGGAAAATGTAAAAATGTCTTGAGAGAGATTTGCGGGGTAGTTATGTTACTAATCAATCCAATGCATGTGTTGAAGCTCTTTGTATCATCATATCATATCATATCATATATTACTAAAAGTGGTAACCTCTAAAGTGAAAAGTTGACTTACCATTTTACCCTTATACTAAATTAAAATATATAAATATCTAATTAATCAATAACTATTAAATAGTAATCATATAATATTCTACTAAATATTGTTGTTGTTGTTGTCGTCGTTGTTGTTGTCGTTGTTGTTGAAAATATATTTAAAAAAAACCCTGAACTTGGCAGAATAATTTACTTTAACACTTAAACTGTACGGGTGTCTATTTACCTCCCTAATTTCATTTCGTGTGAATTTAGTACCACCTTAACAGATGATGTGAAAAAAGAAAAAAAAAGAAAAAACGTTGAAGGCGCGCAAATCTTTTTTTTTAAAATAATAGTTCCACTAGCATTATATATATATATATATATATATATGTTGTTGTTGTTGAAAATACATAAAAACCCTCTTGAACTTGGCAGCATAATTTACTTTAACACTTAAACTATACGGGGGTCTAATTACCCCCCTAATTTCATTTCGTGTGAATTTAATACCACCTTAACAAATGACGTGGAAAAAAAAGCAAAAACGTTGAAGGGGTATAATAGTAAACACAGAAAATGTAAGACACTTAGATAGTAAAAGGAATGTAAAGACAGTAATGACAGAAAATACAGAAAACACAGATAATACAGTAAATACAAAAAATACAGAAAACACAGATAACACAGTATTATATATATCTTAGGTATGCTAGTATAATATATAATATTATATATATAGTAGTAGATATTTAGTAGTAGTATATAGTACGTATATAGTATATAATATATAATAATAGTACTTATATAGTACTTAATATATATATAGTAGTATATAATTATAGTAGTAGTATATATAATAGTAGAATATATATATATATATATATATATATATATATATATATATATATATATATATATATATATATATATAATATAAGTAGTAGTATATATATATAAGTAGTAGTAGTATATATAATAGTAGAATATATATATCTATATATATATATAATATAAGTAGTAGTATATATAATAGTACGTATATATTGTAATATATATATAAAGTAATATGGTAGATAGTTATATATAATATATACTTATATAATTAATATAATTTAATAGTGTAGGTAAGTTGTTCAGTGCCAAGGCTTTGTTTCCAATATTTGTTCCGTGTTCAGGCTTTGTTTCAAATGTTTTGTAAGTCCTACTCAGTACTCCCTCTCTCATTTAGTTAAATCATGCTAATTTATGAGTTAATTCCCTATTTTCCCCGTTTTTTATTTTATTTTTCAATTTTTTGTTTTTATTTTTTATATTTGTTTTTGGATTTTATCTTACCCAGTTCATCTCTTCTTCTTAACCTTTGTTCTTAACAATTTCATCTTTAACCACACTCCGGATATGAAAACTGGCAACAACTTCGTCCTTTCATCAAGAGGACTATAAAGCCAAGAATCCTAGAAATTTACAGGTTAATCCATAGTCGTTGTTAAGAAATTAAGAAGCTAACCATATACTAAGGGTAAAATTTTTTTAACACACATACAATAATTTACATCAAACTACAAAAAAAATAACATATTTTTTTAGGGGAATTTTGGGAAGTAAACATCATAAACTTACATGATAAACTGAGAGAGGTTTCCCTTTCGGGAACCCCCGAAGGACTTTGAAATAGCTTTCAAAAACTTTAACACACAAACACACTTATTTTTATTTCACAAACTTTAATATACAAAGGAGGATTTTTGGTACATAAAGGAGTATGGAAGGATGATAGAGGAAGTATGGAGGGAGTATGACAAACTTTTTCTAACTTCTATTCTTTTCACTCTTTTTTCCACTCTTCTTCTCAACTCTTACTACTCTCCTTATATATGCAAAATAAGAAACTTAAAAAGATCAAAATGACACTACTAAATGGCCTTAATTATTTTTTGGCCGACAACTTGATAAGATTCATTTAATAATGCAAGTCGGGTACTCATTGGGCCCCATCGTCACATGCATTATTAATTTCATCTTTTGACTGACTCAATTATTTAACAGACGCGTGTTATGTCAATAGTTTTTTCCTCGTTTGGAGGGTAGTGATAAAGTGACAACACACTCTTTTTTACAGGACACGTAGTGGGCATTCCCACCTACTACTTTGAATAATTTACATACAACATTACTATTTTACCTACTAATTAATTTTTCTACCGCATTAATTGTTGTCTTCTTGTTTGCCCATACCTTTGATGACTTTCCTTGTTGCCATTCTTGACTTTCTTATCATGTAATTGCCGTATCTTCTTTTTTCTCTTATTTGGTGAAATTGTTTTCTTCATTTTTCTTATTGATGAAACAATTTAAGTGTCTAGGTTGTGTAATGCGATAGTATCAAAACTCATGTGTGAGTCATTATCTTCATAAGGGTCTTGAGTGTCGTGAATATTATTTATCTGTTCCTCGTATGATACTGAAGGACTATTAATATTATCTTCTGAATCATTACTTGGACTGGGAACGTTTTTGATAATATGTTTGTCTTGGCTTTTGTCTTGAAATTTTTTTTCTAAAGTTCGTTGAATTAATTTTTCTAATTTTTCATTTTTTTTCTTTTTTAAAACATCATTTTTTCTTAAAGAGTCTTTCTGAAAATATTTCGGTAGTCTTCTTCTTGAGGAAGTAGACCCCTCTTCTTCACTTTTTGGCAAAGTGACAGCCTTTAACGGATTTGATAAGTCGTTACCGGTTATCGTTTGAACCGGACTAGCTGTATCATGCTCCAATACAGTAGAGTTCTTAGCATTTAGAGGGGAATGCATACCCGTCTCATCCATTTTTAAAAGAGATGGAGAACTCATTTCTTGCATTTGAGTATTGTCAGTTTTTGGAACATATTTATTCTGAAAAGTCTTTAGCTGTTTCATAAGTCGCATATTTTCTTGGATAAGGATTTCCTTTTTTGTATTGAGTCTTTTGAAACCCTCTGTCATGGCTGAACAATGGTCACAAAAAATTATTTTGTCTGAGTCTTTTTGGATATTATATTGTGGTATTTGGTTTGGGCTTTGTCTGAGAGCTGGAGAAATATAATAGTTAGGCCCAAGTATCCCTCTTGCATAGTCTAAAGTTTCCGTAAAATCATTAAATCCCTTAAAAAGTGGGTTTTAAAACCCATTTATAGAATCAACTACTTCTATCCATGTTTAAAAAACTCCTTTAGTTTTACCATATATAACTACATAATATTAAATTTATTGTCTCTATTTTTATCTGAAAAGTATTGACACAAAGTATTAGATGCAGCAATAAAGTATTTTGTGTCTTGTTTATTATATGTTATCCATAGATTATCTATTAAACATTGCTGAGACTTATCTAGATTACAGTTTGGATTTACTCTAAAAGATAAATTACACTTAGGATATGAAATTAAATTATACTTACCAAAATAAATTCTCTCCATTAAGTTGTCTGTTGTACTTAGTGGTCTGAAATTTTGTCTTCTTAATAATGTCTGAGCATAAGTATCTGGCTGGGCTATGCCCTTGCCTTTGTCTGCTGGCTGTGGGCCAGTTGGTCTCATGCTGAAATAAAATTTAATTAGTTTTTAATTGTAGTCTACTTAATTTATCTACTAAATCATTGTCTTTTCCTTTCACATATTCAAAAACAATATTATTATATATAGATATTATATCCATAAAATTTAACCATCTTCTTTTACTACTAGCCTTACTATTTATTTTTTCATAAAATTTTACTATTGTTTCGCAATCTGTTCTAACTAATACTTTGTGTTTATTTAGAATGTATAATTTAAAACTATTCAATCCATATATTACTGCTAATACTTCAGTGTCTATACTACTCATATTACCTTTTTCTTTATATTGTCCACTTTGGTAGGCACATATTTTTTCTTCATATTTTGGACTATATTTATTAGGTCTAGATTTTAATATAGCACCCCATCCTAATTTACTTCCGTCTGTTTGAACTATTAAATAATCAAATTCTAAAGGTATTTGTAAGTCTGGTATATTTTTAACTTTTTCTTTTATTTGTTGGACTAATTTTATATCTTCTATGTTAAAGTGTTTTTGTCCCTTACTACCTGTCTTAGCATACAAAGGTCCTGCTATTTTTCCTAAGTTTTGAATAAAGTTTCTAGCATAATTTACTAAACCTAAGAATTTTTTTAATTCTTTTGTATTATCTAACTATCTGGCATTTCTAATACTTTTTTAGCTATATGTGGTTGTAATTTTACCTTTCCTTCTCCTAAAGTTATTCCTAAGAAATTTATATGTGTTTTGCATAATTCCATTTTCTTCTTACTAATTATCATTCCGTATTTTACAAATAATCTAAATATTGTCTGTAGATGTCCTAGATGTTCTTGTATATCTTTACTAAATACTAAAATATCATCTACATATACTAGTACAAAATTTTTATAATCTCCGAACATATCATCCATTTTTCTTTGAAATATGGGCGGAACTGTCTTTAAATCGAAAGGTATAGCAAGCCATTCAAAATGACCTTCTGGACAAGTGAAAGTTGTCCATTCTATACTTTCTTGGTGCATTTTGACTTGCCAATATCCTGATTTACAGTCAAATTTACTAAAAATCTTTTTACCTTGTATTTTATTAATTAATTCATTTTTATCTGGTAATTTATATGCATCTGTTCTAGTATTATCATTTAACCTTTTATAATTTATTACCATGCGAGCTTTTCCTCGCACTTGTTGACTATGATTTCTAACCATAAAAGCTACTGATCTATGTCTAGATGTAGATCTTCTTATTACTTCTAATTTTAGTAATTCTTTAATCTGTTTAGTAAATTCTTCAATATCTTCATTATTTGCTTCTATTGTTGCTGTTTTTATAGTTTACTCGGGGTTTATTATGTCTAATTTACACATAATTTTATTACTTCCCCAATGTACTAAAGGTTTTTCTCCTATTATTTCCATTTCATCTAATATTGCTACTATATTTTCTAAGTCTTTATGATTGTTTATTTTTCCTATTGTATTTATTCCTTTTTGAAAATTGTTAAATTCTGTTTCTATATTTATTAATGTATAATCTTTTTCTATGTCTTCTATGTATGTATCTTCTAAATAATTTTCTTCTTGTTTTTCTTCATATAGATTTTTTGAAAAACAACTATCATTATTGCTACAATCGTCACAACATGGAGTAGTATTTTTTATATTTATTTTATTATCTTTATTTAATTCCTTAGTTGGAATTTTTCTAGTTTGTACAGGGGTATATGTTGTATTTCTAAATAGCATTATTCCATCTCTGGAAATTAAACAACTTCCGTTATTTTGTATAAGGAATTGTAAACCTAAGACTAGGTTAGTTTTAATATTAAGATCTCGGACTAATATCTTATGCATATTATATGTAGGTTTATAGAATTCACTACATGTATTTATAAAACTTATTTGTACTTTTTCTATGTACTGGTCTACTAAAAAGATTATTTGTTCCATCCATTTGTATTGCCTGTATAGGTTCCTTGAATTTTTTTAAAGTTGATAATAGATTATGAGGTAGTATCTTTTTATTAAGTAGGCAACTTGTACAACCTGTATCTACTAAAGCTAAAGTTTCTATTTCTACGTCTTTTATTTTTATTCTGACTAATATCTTTATTGTTCCAAATTTTTTATCTTCATTGCATATAAAACTAGTATTATTTTCTTCTATGTTCATTAATTCACTTTCTTCTATTTGGTCTAAATGTATTGTACCTTGTGATTGTGTAGTATCTATGTCTATTTTTTGTTTACCTTTTTCTAACTTAGTTATTCTTTGTTCTAAGTCATTTATTCTTGTTTCTAAAGTTATTAGTCTTAGATTAGTAGCCTGGTCTTTTATATGAACTTGTTCTTCATTTTTATTTACCTTTTGTTTTAATTTATTTTCTATACAACTAATACAAGCTTCCATGTAACAGTATTTACATTTAGCCCTGTTAATTTTACTAGGATACCATTTACATATATTACATTGGTTACTATCTATTCCTTTTAGTCTTTCGAACTCATGACTACATTCTTGAGAAATATTCATCATAGTATTTATTATGATATTATCTAGAAAATCTTGATTTCTTTATGTTCCTATTTCATTAATTAAATTATCATCTTCTGAGTCAGAAGTGCCTGATTGGGTATTTATTTCTTCTGTTTCTATACTTACTACTGAGTATATGCTTTCTGTATATGACATGTATTCATCTACATTTAATAAGGTTTCTTGGAAGTCTTCTATTAACTGAGAATTTCTAGTTTTCATATTATTCTTTTTAGGGCATGTATTTGCTAAGTGTTCTATACTTCCACAAGTATAACATTCTAATTTATTTTTATAATTTCTATCATTTCTATATTTCCTAACATGTCTATCTTTATTTAAGTAAGGTTTTCTAGCTAAAGATTTTCTTAAGAAGTATTTTTTATGTCTATAAGGTTTTTGGTTATAGACTGGTCTTTTTTTATATTTTCTTATTTTATTAGGTTCTTTATCATAACTTTGGTAGTATATATCATTGCTTTGCAAAAGTTCATTTCATTTTGTTTTAATTGTTTTTGTATTTGTATATTTGTATATTTTTCAGTTAGTATTTCCATTATGTGATTTATTTTTTGTCCTATAGGCCATAATAGTGTGGGGTTTTGCACCACTCCTTCTCTTTTATACCATCTTTCTTCTATTTCTCTTCCTAAAGCTCCTGGTAATTTATTGAATAATTTTCTACCTAATTCTTCATTAAATGAATTTCCACTAATAGTACAATAATAAAATAGTTTTTAAGAAAATTCTTTATGTTTAGCTAGTTAGATATACTTAATTGTTCTAATTTTATTACAACATTTCTTTGTAGTGCTACTAGGCCACTATTTGGGTCTTCTCCTGTTAATAATACATGTATTTTATTTGTAAAGTTATATGGATTTGGTCCTAATTCTATTAAACTTTGAAATTCCTGTGGGTAAGTTTGTTTATAAGATTCCCATAATACTTTACAGGATTCTCCTAAAAATGTATCTAAGTATCTATACATAGTTTCAGCGTCAGTTTCTTGATAATTTTTAATAAAGTCTGCTACCACTATTCCTTTCCATAAGTCTATTACTGTATTCCACATTTGTGGATCATGTGCTGCTATGTTTAATATTTTTCCTTTATTTTCTCCTTCTTGTAGTCTAATATGTTCTTCTATAGGCATTCTTTTTCCTATTGGTTTAATATTATCTTTTATTTCTTGATCAGGTCTTGTCCATGGTTTTCTAGGTAGATTACCTGTATTATAGCTAATACTTGGGGCTGCACTAGTTCTTTGAAACGGACTAGCACTATGTGAACTAGTTGCTTCTTCCATTAGTTCGGTATAACTAGTTATGGATAAAGTATTTATTTTATCTTCCTTTATGTCTTCAGGTTCTTCTATTCTATATGCTAAATTATCGTCTCTGTCTTGGCATATTCTAAAATGTTCTATTGTTTCCATTATATCCATTTTACCTTTTTTACATCCTTTACACTTAAAAACTGTAAGACTATTTTCTTGGTATTGTCTTTTTGCTTCTTCTATAGCTCTTTCTACCTCATACCCTTCTTCTATTAATTCTATATTCATAAATTCTTCCTGTTCTGTTTCTATGGTACTTTCTGTTTCAATATCATCTAAGTTTCTTTGACTTGTATAATTATAGTCTGTAAACCTAATTGATGTTTCTCCTTTTGAGCTAGTATACATGAAATGTTGCTCGGGAGCAAATACTTTTGGTGTACTTAATTTATCTAGATTCCATTCTAATCTTGCATATTCTTCTGGATTTATTTTTATTGATTTTATTAGTTTTATTCTTTTATTACCCATTATTTCTACGACATCATTTACGTGGAGTTTAAATTTTGTGTTACTACTTAAAGTCATTTTTCCAATAAAACCTACACACATTAATAAATTATTTCCATTATTCATTTCTTCATATCCTTTAGTCTGGATTCCTATTTTATTATGTTTTCCAAATTCTTTTAGATTCATTAAAAAGTCTGGGCTAATATAAAATATTCCACCATTATTTGTCATGTCTACTACAGTTAATCCTATTATAGATTTCTTTAAGTCTGACCATCTATCATCATATAATACAATTAAAACTTTAGATCCTAGATTCTTTCTAGTTAATCCTTTTATTCCTACTACTATTAATTCCATATGCATTAACATAAGTTTGGAATTTTTTACAGTCTTTATGACAGCTGGGTTTACTAAGTCTAATATAGCAAATTCTTTTCCTATTGCTGATATTTGTTCTTCTCTATAGTGTCTATATAATTGATTATTTCTAGAGAAATTTTTTACATTATATAATGTTTTTGGATTTAACAATTTTAGTTGATTTTGTTGAAAAATTTGTAGATCTCTATCTATATCTATAATATCATTTAATTCTTGATGTTCATCTGTATTTGAGGATCTTCTAGACAGTATTCTAGAAATTAAATTATTTCCAATTCTATTTTCTGAGAAACTTGGTCTACTTTCTTGGATTGTTCGTTTGTTTGAAAGAAAGTCCATTGTTGAGATTTTCTGGTTAATTTATGCTTTTCTTGTTTAGGTGTTATTTCTACTTTCTTAAGTTGAGTTATTAATTCATCTATATTTGTATTTTTATAAATTTGTTCGGGTTGTTTTTCTTTTAATATTTTATCTAATTTGATGTTTAATTCTATTAGTAACGCTATTATTGTATTGTTTTGTTTTAGAATTACTTTGTCTGTTTGGCTAGAGGGAACGTGACTAGAATATCCTACTACTTCTTGATGAAATTTAGTTGTATATTCTAATGCTTTTTTATAATTTATATCTTCTTCACTCATGAAAGTGATATCTGTTCAAGTCTTACAGTTATTTCTTTTAGATTATTTATTTTAGTAGTAATTTTTTCTACTTGTTCTATGATTTTTGTTATTACTTGAGTATTTTTAATTTCTAATTCTTTAGGCTTTTCTACTATAATTTTTATCAGTTTTTCTATTTCTATTTTAGTAGGTATTTTTTCTAAGTTGAATTTTGTATTTAGATATTGAATTTTTCTATCTATTTCTAATTCTTGTGCTTTTAAGAAGTCTAAATTCTTTTCTAATTTATCTAGTATTTTAAATTGTTTGTTTTGTACTACCTCTATTTCTTCTAAAGATTTTATTATGATTTTATCTTGTTGTTGAATTTTTTTCACTAAGATTTATTATTAAGTCTATTAAAGTATTATATTGCTTATCTTCAGAATGTAATATATGTTCTCCTTCAGAAAAATTACACTTTAAAATATTATTTTTGGATAGTGATCTATATTTCTTTTTTGGGTGTATTCTTAAATCTAAATATTCTAATTGTTTTAGAGAATCTATTTGTCTATCCTATGGGACTTCTAATTGGACATATTAGTTTATAATAATTTATCCGATTATTAGTATATTTAATAGTTAATTTTAGGTGATTAATGTCTTTTATTACTTTAGCTTTTTCTTTATTCAAAAAATCTATTGTATAAGTTTTAGGTATCTCTTCGTTAGCTAATTCTTCTTTTGACCAAATTAAAAATTCGCTTACTTCTTTTTCTAACTCTTTTTCTATCCAGGTTAAAAATTCTATTGATCTTTTTAAGTGATGTTGAAGCTCTAACTTATATTGTATTTCTTTATGAAGCCAACTATATCTTAATCTAATTCTTTTAATATATTCTAGAGGCATGTATTTTATCCAAAATGTAAAGATGCAAGTTTTTGTTCGTACATTCTTATTCTTCTTTTAGAATTTTCTATTTGTCGTTCAATATAGTTTAATTCTCTTTGAAAGTATGGTATATCTAGGTTTGATTCTTCTAAAGATAAAAGTTGTCTTATTGTTATTTCTCTGTCTAAAAGAAATGTTTTATGGCATTTTTCTTCTATAAGCCACTCTTCTAGTTGTCTATGTCTTTTAATTATAGCTTGCATTTACTATCCTAATAGAATTGCTTCTCTTTTTAAATTTCTATTTATACTATATATTCTTTTATTACACCAATCTATGTCAATATAGTAACCTTGTATTTCCCACCTTATATTATTTATGAATTTCGGATCTAAAATATTATCTAAATCTTTAGTAGTCTTAATATTATATGTATTTTCTATATGTCTTTTTCTAGCTACAGCTACTCTTTTTAGATTATATTCTCTATATAAGTTCCAGTATATAAATCTTATTTTTCTAAATGAAGGATGTCTTTTCATATATTATTATGTATTAATAGGTTCTCAAAAACTTCTTGCTCTGATACCAAATATAAGGGACACTTAGATAAAGGGGTATAAGGAAAGGGGTATATATAGGGTATAGTATAACAGTATAAAGGGGTATAACAGTAAATACATTAAACATAGTAAATACAGTAAACACAAATACAGTAAACACAGAAAATGTAAGACACTTAGATAGTAAAAGGAATGTAAAGACAGTAATGACAGAAAATACAGAAAATACAGATAACACAGTATTATATATATCTTAGGTATGCTAGTATAATATATAATAATATATAATATTATATATATAGTAGTAGATATATAGTACTAGTATATAGTATGTATATAGTATATAATATATAATAATAGTACTTATATAGTACTTAATATAACATATATATATATATATATATATATATAATATAAGTAGTAGTATATATAATAGTACGTATATATTGTAATATATATAGAAAGTAATATGGTAGATAGTTATATATAATATATACTTAGATAATTAATATAATTTAAAAGTGCAGGTAAGTTGTTCAGTGTCAAGGCTTTGTTTCCAATATTTGTTCCTTGTTCAGGCTTTGTTTCAAATGTTTTGTAAGTCCTACTCAGTACTCCCTCTCTAGTTAAATCATGCTAATTTATGAGTTAATTCCCTATTTTCCCCGTTTTTTATTTTATTTTTCAATTTTTTGTTTTTATTTTTTATATTTGTTTTTGGATTTTATCTTACCCAGTTCATCTCTTCTTCTTAACCTTTGTTCTTAACAATTTCATATTTAACCACACCCCGGATATGAAAACTGGCAACAACTTCGTCCTTTCATCAAGCGGACTATAAAGCCAAGAATCCTAGGAATTTACAGGTTAATCAATAGTCGTTGTTAAGAAATTAAGAAGCTAACCATATACTAAGGGTAAAATTTTTTTAACACACATACAATAATTTACATCAAACTACAAAAAAAAATAACATATTTTTTCAGGGGAATTTTGGGAAGTAAACATCATAAACTTACATGATAAACTGAGAGAGGTTTCCCTTTCGGGAACCCCCAAAGGACTTTGAAAAAGCTTTCAAAAACTTTAACACACAAACACACTTATTTTTATTTCACAAACTTTAATATACAAAGGAGGATTTTTGGTACATAAAGGAGTATGGAAGGATGATAGAGGAAGTATGGAGGGAGTATGACAAACTTTTTCTAACTTCTATTCTTTCCACTTTTTTTTCCACTCTTCTTCTCAACTCTTACTACTCTCCTTATATAGGCAAAATAAGAAACTTGAAAAGACCAAAATGACACTACTAAATGGCCTTAATTATTTTTTGGCCGACAACTTGATAAGATTCATTTAATAATGCAAGTCGGGTACTCATTGGGCCCCATCGTCACATGCATTATTAATTTCATCTTTTGACTGACTCAATTATTTAACAGACGCGTGTTATGTCAACAGTTTTTCCCTCGTTTGGAGGGTAGTGATAAAGTGACAACACACTTTTTTTTACAGGACACATAGTGGGCATTCCCACCTACTACTTTGAATAATATACATACAACATTACTATTTTACCTACTAATTAATTTTTCTACCGTATTAATTGTTGTCTTCTTGTTTGCCCATACCTTTGATGACTTTCCTTGTTGCCATTCTTGACTTTCTTATCATGTAATTGCCGTATCTTCTTTTGTCTCTTAGTTGGTGAAATTGTTTTCTTCATTTTTCTTATTGATGAAACAATTTAAGTGTCTAGGTTGTGTAATGCGATAGTATCAAAACTCATGCCTGATTCATTATCTTCATAAGGGTCTTGAGTGTCTTGAATATTATTTATCTGTTCCTCGTCTGATACTGAAGGACTATTAATATTATCTTCTGAATCATTACTTGGACTGGGAACGTCTTTGATAATATGTTTGTCTTGGCTCTTGTCTTAAATTTTTTTTTTCTAAAGTTCGTTGAATTATTTTTTCTAATTTTTCATTTTTTTTCTTTTTTAAAACATCATTTTTTCTTAAAGAGTCTTTCTGAAAATATTTCGATAGTCTTCTTCGTGAGGAAGTAGACCCCTCTTCTTCACTTTTTGGCAAAGTGACAGCATTTAACGGATTTGATAAGTCTTTACCGGTTACCGTTTGAACCGGACTAGCTGTATCATGCTCCAATACAGTAGAGTTCTTAGCATTCAGAGGGGAATGCACACCCGTCTCATCCATTTTTAAAAGAGATGGAGAACTCATTTCTTGTGTTTGAGTATTGTCAGTTCTTGGAACATATTTATTCTGAAAAGTCTCTAGCTGTTTCATAAGTCTCATATTTTCTTGGATAAGGATTTCCTTTTTTGTATTGAGTCTTTTGAAACCCTCTGTCATGGCTGAACAATGGTCAGAAAAAATTATTTTGTCTGAGTCTTTTTGGATATTATATTGTGGTATTTGGTTTGGGCTTTGTCTGAGAGCTGGAGAAATATAATAGTTAGGCCCAAGTATCCCTCTTGCATAGTCTAAAGTTTCCGTAAAATCATTAAATCCCTTAAAAAGTGGGTTTTAAAACCCATTTATAGAATCAACTACTTCTATCCATGTTTAAAAAACTCCTTTAGTTTTACCATGTATAACTACATAATATTAAATTTATTGTCTCTATTTTTATCTGAAAAGTATTGACACAAAGTATTAGATGCAGCAATAAAGTATTTTGTGTCTTGTTTATTATATGTTATCCATAGATTATCTATTAAACATTGCTGAGACTTATCTAGATTACAGTTTGGATTTACTCTAAAAGATAAATTACACTTAGGATATGAAATTAAATTATACTTACCAAAATAAATTCTCTCCATTAAGTTGTCTGTTGTACTTAGTGGTCTGAAATTTTGTCTTCTTAATAATGTCTGAGCATAAGTATCTGGCTGGGCTATGCCCTTGCCTTTGTCTGCTGGCTGTGGGCCAGTTGGTCTCATGCTGAAATAAAATTTAATTAGTTTTTAATTGTAGTCTACTTAATTTATCTACTAAATCATTGTCTTTTCCTTTCACATATTCAAAAACAATATTATTATATATAGATATTATATCCATAAAATTTAACCATCTTCTTTTACTACTAGCCTTACTATTTATTTTTTCATAAAATTTTACTATTGTTTCGCAATCTGTTCTAACTAATACTTTGTGTTTATTTAGAATGTATAATTTAAAACTATTCAATCCATATATTACTGCTAATACTTCAGCGTCTATATTACTCATATTACCTTTTTCTTTATATTGTCCACTTTGGTAGGCACATATTTTTTCTTCATTTTTTGGACTATATTTATTAGGTCTATTTTTTAATATAGCACCCCATCCTAATTTACTTCCGTCTGTTTGAACTATTAAATAATCAGATTCTAAAGGTATTTGTAAGTCTGGTATATTTTTAACTTTTTCTTTTATTTGTTGGACTAATTTTATATCTTCTATGTTAAAGTGTTTTTGTCCCTTACTACCTGTCTTAGCATACAAAGGTCCTGCTATTTTTCCTAAGTTTTGAATAAAGTTTCTAGCATAATTTACTAAACCTAAGAATTTTTGTAATTCTTTTGTATTATCTTACTTATCTGGCATTTCTAATACTTTTTTAGCTATATGTGGTTGTAATTTTACCTTTCCTTCTCCTAAAGTTATTCCTAAGAAATTTATATGTGTTTTGCATAATTCCATTTTCTTCTTACTAATTATCATTCCGTATTTTACAAATAATCTAAGTATTGTCTGTAGATGTCCTAGATGTTCTTGTATGTCTTTACTAAATACTAAAATATCATCTACATATACTAGTACAAAATTTTTATAATCTCCGAACATATCATCCATTTTTCTTTGAAATATGGGCGGAGCTGTCTTTAAACCGAAAGGCATAGAAAGCCATTCAAAATGACCTTCGGGACAAGTGAAAGCCGTCCATATATATATATATATATATATATAATGAAAAAAAAAGAAGCCCCCACCTACCCCATTATTCTTTTCTTCAAACCCTCCACCCCTTTCTCAAAACCCCACCTCCTCTGCTTGTCTCTTCTTCCTCAAACTCCCACTACATTCTACCCCAACCCCGACCCATCCTTTTTCTCCTTCATCAAACTGTACATCCTATACATTTTTTTCGTAAAATAAAAATAGAAAATCACATTCAAGACCCACATAATTTTCTTTATTCTTTATTGTTGAGATTCAATTTTTTCTTAAAAAATAATTATTCATCTAATTTTAAACGTTACTTATTCTATACCTGAATATGCATTAAGAAGTGAAACAAGAAACTAACAGCAAATCTAAAAAATTAGCATATCAATTTTGCATAAATTTAAAATCGCCATTGTTGATATAAGTTGATAGTTTCACCTAGTTGGGAAAAAAAAGTATGGTGATTGATATAAGTATTGATGGAAATAATAGTGAGTAATTACAAAGCAATGAAAAATAAAATGAATCAATCATTGTGAAATTTTGGATGTTAAGAAATTGACCCAAATGAAATAATGAAGGGGATAGGTGAAGACTAAAAATAAAAATTTTAAAGGATGTGGGAAAGTAAAAATAAAGAATTTATTTTTTCAATTATCTGACATGGCATCGATGTGGCACCAAAGTGTCACTTAGGTGGTGCGCATGCTCTTCAACCATGAGTATGAAACTGGTATTGTATATGTAAGGTGCTATTAAATTCACTGGCAATAAGATTAGGGGGGTAAATAATTACCCATAAAATTAAAGTGCTAAAGTAAGTTATGATGTCAAGTTCAGAGGTGATTTTATGTATTTTTCCACCACCACCACCACCACCACCAAATATCCTTTAAATTCTCAATTTTGTCCCTAAAAAAAAGAAACATTGAATTAAATTGAAATTTTATCATATTAAATGTGAACTGATGAATTAGAAATGAAGTAGTACCACTTTAATGCTTCAAAGTTCCGACAATGAAAAGTCAATGAATCCATTTAGATGATCGAGGGAATTCAGTAACATTTATTTATTTCCAAAAATAGTTTTCATCTTATTTATTTTAGAAAACGTTTCTCCCTCTATATTCCTTTATCTTGAATTATTAATTCACAAAAGACTTAATAATAGAGACATTAATCCTTTTAATTTATTTAGAAAAATAAAATTATATATTCATATTATTCTATTTAATTTATTACCAAATTAAAATTATAGTTAATTATATCATTATATAAATGGGCAGTTCCAAATCATAATATTGAGAAAAAAAAAAACTTCTAAATTGAAGAAATTCTATTTCCCTTCAAAAATAATATGAACTATTTTTTAATTTATAAATCAATGCATTAATCATACTTTAATTAGCCAGTTTTCAACTTCTTCATTGGTGGAATTTAAGGCATTACATTCAATGCTAAATGTATATTACTCCGAATCATAAATGTATGAAGGGAAGCTAAAACGACAACAATCAAGAAAAAAATTGTATAAAGAAAAGAAAGAGTTCATTTCTCTAAAGTCTTGCTCTCTTATATTTATGGGTCCTACTTAAGTTTCATTCAGGTTATCAAATATTTTCAGAAAATTCGATCTTTAGTTGGTTCGCTGAGGAGATGCACGTGACATATTCTTTATTCTTCTTACTAGAGATTAAGAAGACAAGCATAACATTAATTTTGAGGCATATGATACTGTCAAGAAAATTACACATATTACATTAGTCCAACATGTAGTATTTTAGTTTCCAAATTTCAATATTGTATTTTCTCATTCATTTATTATTTTTATTTTATGTACTTTTAATCAATTTATAATTAAGGACATATAACATTAATTTTGAGGTATATACTGATATATCGTGAGTTTACGATATTTTTGATACGTTTCACTTAGAGTTTGTGTGTGTCTTGGGCTATTTTGTTGTTGGAAATAATGGGTATATGTAATTCTTGCAGAAAATAAGTTTGGATGTGGTTGATGTATATAAGAGCTAAAAATTGCAGAAGTGGCCACCGACGGAGCTAACCATGGACCGTAGGTCCATTGACGAGCCGTAGATGGGAAGTCATAGGTCTTGGTCAGAAAGCTGAGTTTCAGTACTCAAACCACGGAGTGATAGGACGGACTGTAGTCCAATCAACGGACCGTAGGTGGGCAAACGTAGATGAAGGTTCAAGGAAGTCTGACCAAGTATGGAACCACATAAGCATCGACGGAACATAGGTTGACCCACGGGATGTCCTACACATCCATCATTGGTGATCAAAAAGTTGAAGTTCCAGTACTTGAACCACGGAGGCAAGTGACGGACCGTAGTCCAATCCATGGACCGTAGGTGGAGTCTTCATTTGAAGGCTCTGAAAATATTGCACAAGTATGGAACCACATAGGGTGACCTACGAACCGTAGGTTGACCCACGGTCTGTAGGTCGATTCGTCGATTTCCATTTTTGGGGGTTAGACAATATTGTAAGGTTTTAGTTTTTGGTTTTTTGGAATTATTTTGAAAATTTTGAGCAATTTAATTTCCGAAAGTTGGTTTATGCAAGAACATTTTTGAATTTCAATTCAAGATTTGAGTTTTCATCTATTCCAACTATAAGTTCATGAATTCTTTTAACCTAATTATGAATTGTGAACTATCAAGCATGAGTAGCTAAATCCATAACTAGGATTGTGGGAACCATGAGAAATTAACAAAGAAATTAACAAAGTATGAGTAATAATTAAGTAATTCTTGAATAATGTTTATGCATGTATCGTTAATCCTTTCTTTTAGAAGTCTTTTTAACAGTTGAAAACGTTAGAACTCACCTCGTTCCTACTTGCTGGACGAAGGAGGTAATGAATGAGAAAAGGATTAAACAACAAAGATATAGTGAATGCTATCTAATAGTCTGATTTCAATCAAAGTGAGGGTGAAAACTAAACTAAATTGATATGATGACTAATTTGGGGTAAAGGTAAGGGTTAGTAAAGCATACACCTGTAGATGGACCAAGTTGCGTGGTGAAATTCCCTATTTGGAGGACCAATCACTTAGGGATACCTAACTTACCAACCTTGCATGTCAAACACTAGTATATGATTACTATTATTAGGATTACTAAGTTAAGAGCTTGTGGGGAACACATATACCCTAGTTTCCATCTTATACTGATAACTCAAATTGTGAATCGTGCTTACCTATTACTTAATCATTCTAATTAACAATATGTTACTTATTTACAACAAACCCTGTTGTTACTGTTCTCATAAATAGTTTGACTAAAAAGAGATAATTATGAGTTAAGTTTAAGTATAACCATATTCCTTGTAGGATCGATCCCAACCTATAAGTTGGGTTCTTTATTTGACAACAATCTCTTATGCTTCTTTAATAAAGGTGTAATTTGAACACATCAAATTTGGCGCCGCTGTCGGGGAATTTGGCTTTTAGATTCAGTTTAACAACATTACTGAAATTTAGTCAAGTATTTCCTAATTTTACGTTTTGTTTTGTTTTTATTTTCTACATGTTTCAACTCTAGTGTATGCCAAGTACACGGAGTCGAGGCGAACCCTTGACCCCCTACGATCCTGAACTGAGAAGAGCTTTGAGGAAAATGAATAATCAAGGGGTAATAAAAAATCCAATCGGAGAGGGTCTAGGAGATGGAGTTGAATTGCAGCCTCCTGCGATTGTTAATGTGCTCGCTCAGGTTCATGGTGGTAATCTAATCGGAGATGCAGAGAGGGTGCAGAATCTGCCAACACCGAGGTTTTGTAATAACTACAAGGTTGACTACAGTACGGTTGAATCAGAAGGGCCTATTGTTCTTCCTCCTCTACCTCCAAGGCATACATTTGTGGTAACTAACAGTCTTATGCAAATGCTTACAACAAGAGGATTGCTTGGTTTAGCTTCGGAAGATCCATATGGTCACATGGCTAAATTGAAAAGTGTCTGTAAGAGTTGTGTGGGACGATCGGAATTGGATATGAATGTCATAGGTTTGAGAGTTTTCCCTCTGTCATTGGCTGGAGATGCTGCAATGTGGTTTTCTGAGCTGTCATACAATTCAATTCATACATGGGACCAATTGCATAAGGTGTTCATGGCGAAGTATTTTTCGGTGTCTAAGAAATTAAATCATAAGAATAAACTTAATAGTTTTGTAGCACTACCTGGAGAGTTCGTAAGAAGTTCATAGGATAGGTTCATTGCGTTCATAAGAAGTGTTTTGAATCACCGCATAGATGATGAGTCACTGAGGAGTACTTCTGTAGAGGACAGGCTGACAATGGAAAGGATGTGATAATTACTATTGCTGGAGGATCATATTATGAGTGCACTTTTGAGGAGATCGCTGAAAAACTAGAGAAGATTTCGCGAAACAATAAGACATAGAGCACTAGAAAAGCTAATAATAGAAGGAGCACGTTCACTTTTCAAACTACACCAAGTCAATCCAATGATAATATTCATGAAGAGATGGCTTAAATGAGGACAAAACTAGGCTTGGTATTGAAAAATGTGAGTGGAAATGCAGAAAAGGTGAATACGGTAAACTATCTCACTAGAACTCCACCACCGCCCGATAAGGAATGCTACTATGAGGAAGATGCAAATTTGATTAATGATCAAATGGGGGGTTTTCTAACTAACGCCTAAGGTTCCAACTCGGATAATTGGCGCTAGGGTCAAGGAAACCAAAGTAGGAACTATGGCAACTACAAATGTGAGGGAAACTATGTTCGGGATGGGAACTACAATCCTGATAACAACTACAACTGGAACAACTATGGCAACATGAATAAGAGAGTTGGGCCCTACATTCCACCTGGTAATAGAGAATCTGGTAATAAAGATGGTGGTAATAGCATGACTCGTATTAAAGACATGATGCAGAAGATGTTGAAAAGGTTTGATGCATCTGAAAAAAATATGAAAGAGATCCATAATGATTTATCTGGGATTGGTTAGAAAGTTGACGCCCATGTAGTGTCGATAAAGCAATTTGAGCAGCAGTTTAGTTTGTTGTCCAGTACTGTGAATCCAGGTCAGCCTGGCACACTTCCTAGCAACACCATACAAAATCCAAAAAATGATGGGCATTGTATGACAGTCACTACTCGAGGAGGAAAATAGACTATTGATCCTCCCATGCCATCTAAGATTGAAAGAGTGGTAGAAAAAGATGCGGATGAGACTGAGGTTACTGAAGAGTCAAAAAATGCTATAGAGAAGAAAGCGGAGGTGACCCAAAAAGTTTTTCCCATGCCTAGACCTCCACCTCCGTTCCCATAGAGATTGGTGAAAAAGACCGAAGAGGGAAAATATCTTAGGTTCATATCTATGTTGAAGCAGCTGTCCGTATATGTCCCATTGAGAGAAGCTTTGGAGCAAATGCTTGGGTATGCTAAATTCATGAAGGACTTGGTGACCAAAAAGAGGGCTGTTAGTTTTGAGAATGATGAGAGGCCGCAACATTGTAGTGCTATTTCTACTAGGTCACTTCTGCAAAATAAAGAGTATCCTGGAGCTTTCACTATTCCTTGTACTATTGGGATTATATACTTCGCGAAAGCATTGTATGATTTAGGGGCCAACATTAATTTGATGCCACTATCAATTTATAAAAAGTTGTGTTTAGGAGATCTAAAGACGACTACTATGCATTTATTTATGGCCGATAGAACTGTGAAGAGGCCCATTGGAGTGCTCCAAGATGTTCTTGTGAAAGTAGAGTCATTCATCTTTCCAACGGACTTTGTAATACTTGATTATGAGGTTGATTTTGAGGTTTCCATCATCTTAGGGAGACCATTTCTTGCTACTGGGCGTGCCTTAGTCGACATGAAAAAAGGGCAGATGAAGTTCTAATTGAACAATGAGGAAGTAACTTTTGACATCTAAAGGTCTATGAATCATAAAAGTGATCTTAAATCGGTATCCGAGGAAAATCATATTGAGGGGCACAACTCTGAGGTGTCCATTGAGGAAAGGTTAGGTGTCGATGCACTAGTAGCGATGATGATGAACTTTGACAGTGATGGTATTGATTAGTATGATGAGCTAGTTGCCGCATTTGATAGGTTTGAGTTTCGTTCCAAACCTAAAAGATTGGAGTTTGTTATGAAGAATCGAGACTCCCCACCTGTAAAACCGTCTATAGATGAGCCTCCAAAACTGGAACTCAAGGCTCTACCATCCCACTTGAGGTATGTATTCTTGGGGAAAGATAGTGCGTTGCCTGATCACTGGTGACTTGAATGAAGAGAAAATAGAGGCATTGGTATTGCTACTGAAGCAGTTTAAGAGGGCTATTGGATGGACTATTGCATACATTATTGGGATTCCTCCTGGCATTTGTTCTCACAAAATCCAACTCATGCAAGACAGTAAGCCAAGTATTGAGCACCAAAGGAGACCAAATCTCCCTATGTAAGTGGTTGTGAAAAAGGAGATCATTAAGTGATTGGATGGGGAAGTCATATATCCTATCGCTGATAGTAGTTGTGTTTGTCCTATTTAGTGTGTGCCCAAGAAAGGGGGATCACCGTGGTTCCGAATGCCAAAAATGACCTTGTTACAATGAGGCTAGTGACTAGTTGGAGAGTGTGTATATTTCCCAATGTTGTTCATGGATCAAATGCTAGATCGTGTCACTGGTAAGAGTTGGTATTGTTTTTTAGATAGGTATTTGGGGTGCAATCAAATCTCCATAGCTCCAAAAGATCAAGAGAAAATCACCTTCACTTTTCTTTATGGGACTTTTGCCTTCAAAAAGATGCCATTTAGGTTGTGTAATGCTCCAACAACATTTCAGCGGTGTATGATGTAAATATTTTTAGATACGGTGGAGGACACGATTGAGGTATTTATGGATGATTTCTCTATGGTAGATGACTCGTTTGATGGTTGTTTGATACATCTGGCTGAGGTACTTAAATAATGTGAATAGTGCAATCTTGTGCACAATTAGGAAACGTACCACTTTATGGTGAAAGAGGGTATAGTTCTGGGTCATCGGATTTCGCAAAAAGGTATTGAGGTTGATAGAGCCAAAGTTGAGGTAATAGAAACACTTCCACCACCCATCTCTTTAAAAGGTGTTTGGAATTTATTGGACATACAGGTTTCTACCGAAGGTTCATAACAGATTTCTCAAAAATTGCACACCCGTTGTGCAAACTACTTGAAAAGAAGTGTAGGTTTGATTTTGATGATGCTTGTCTGAGAGCATTTGGAGAGTTGAAAGACAAGTTAACTTCTGCACCTATCATTATTTCACCGGATTGGGGGTAACTGTTTGAAGTGATGTGTGATGCAAGTGGGGTGGCGCTTGGTGTGGTATTAGGACAGAGGAGAGAGAAGATTCTTTATTCAATTTACTATGCCATCAATGCTCTGAATGTGGCTCAAAAGAACTATACGGTGACTGAAAAGGAACTCCTTGCTGTGGTTTTTGCATTTGAGAAATTTTGATCCTACTTGCTTGGTACTAAGGTCATAGTACATACTGACCATTATGCATTGAGGTATCTAATGACTAAAAAGGATGCAAAACCAAGGTTGATTAGATGGGTGCTGTTGTTGCAAGAGTTCGATTTTGAGGTAAAGGATAGAAAGGGAATAGAAAATCAAGTCACCGATCATTTGTCCAAATTGGAGGAGGAAGCTATGCTTAAGCTAGGATATGGGCGGAGATTAATGATACTTTCCCTGATGAATAGATATTGGTTGCCTCTTATGATTTTATTCCTTGGTTCGCAGATCTTGCTAACTACTTGCGAAGTGATTTGGTTCTATTGAATTTGTCATTTCATGAAAGAAAAAAGTGTATGTTTGATGTGAAGATGTTCTTTTAGGATGAGCCTTATTTGTTTTGTGTTTGTGCTAATGGGATTATTCGTCGCTGTGTACCTGATGTTGAGATGATGAGTATACTCGAGGCATGTCATTCATCACCTGTTGGTGGGCACTGTAGTGGTTTTCAAACTACTCAAAAGATCTTGAAATGTGTGTATTGCTTGCCTATCATCCACCAAGATGCTCATGATTTTGCAAGTCTTGTGATCATTGCCAATGGGAAGGAGGAATATCAAAAAAGCAATAACTCCCTATGAACCCGATATTGGTGATTGAGCTTTTTGATGTTTGGGGTCATGACTTCATAGGTCCGTTTGTGAATTCGAGTGGGATGAAGTATATTTTTTTTGTAGTTGACTATGTATCTAAATGGGTGGAAGCAATTGTGCTTTCAAACAATAAGGGAAAGATTGTCACTGCATTCCTAAAAAAGAGTATGTTCTCCAGATTTGGTACACCTAGGGCAATTATCAGCAATGGAGGTTCTCACTTTTGTAACAAGTTGTTCAAGGTGTTGCTAGAAAAATAAGGGGTTCGTGACACTGTAGCCACTCCTTATCATTCACAGTCTAATGGGCAAGTTGAGGTGTCAAATAGAGATATAAAGCAAATCCTTGCAAAGATTGTGAACGCTAACATAACCGATTGGCCAAGAAGGCTTGATGGTGCTCTATGGGCCTATCACACTGCTTTCAAGACTCCCATAGGTATGTCCCCCTACCAAATTGTATATGGGAAGCTATGCCATTCTCCTGTAGAGCATAAAGCAATGTGGGCGCTAAAGAAGTTGAATTTATATTAGGGCGCCGCATTGAGTCAAAGACTGAATGACATGAATGAGCTTGATATGTTTCGCCTAAAACCATATGAAATTTCAGCCTTGTACAAGGAGAAGATGAAGAAGTACTGATCTGGTGCTCTTATTCAATTCAAGGTTTCGCTTATTTCTAAGCAAGCTTAAGTCTAAGTGGACTGGGCCATTCAAAGTAACTCAAGTATTGCCATATGGAGCGGTTGAGCTTGAGAACAAGGAAGGAGCGAAGTTCACGGTGAACGGACAAATGATAAAAGTCTACTTCGGGACATCTAAGAGTGTACATGAAGTTCTAGAGGATTGTTATCTTGATAAAGTTTGAGTAATCAAGGTGTCTGCGTCGTGCCGCGATGTTAAATCAAGTGCTGCTTGGGAGGAAACCCAAGATGCACAATCTAGCTAACAATAGGATTTTCTTTTCGATATAGGAGTTTTCTTAATATTTTAGCTTTTAGATATTTGTTTATTAATTTTTTGTTTTAGTGTTGGCTAGATATAAATAGAGTAGGGTCCATGTCTAAAAAGTGCCTAGAAAATGTAAAAAGGAAGTTCTAATGTTTGCTACGTGTGTAGGGACAAAAAGAAAAATCTACAGAAAATAAGTTATTGCAGTTGTCTACGAATCCCATCGACGGTCTATTGGTCAATCCACGTACGGATGGCATCTGTAGATCTCAGGTATGCTTTCTAATTTATACTAACTATTGGATTGACCTACGGACCTCATCGACGGACCGTAGGTCGACCCACGGTCCGTCAACGTGGTCTTATGGGTCCAATGCCTGACCCGACTCGAACCCTATTAAAATAAAAACCCATCAAATTCAAACATCTCCCATTTCCCACTGTTGCACCAACTGTTTTGAACATTCCATTTACCCCCATCATCTCCCATCAAAACCACCCCATCACTCCTAAAACAATTCCCTCTACTATTCTAAATCACCCACCTTTCCTCCTTTCCCAAACTCCCAATTTTCTCCCTCACTTCCTTTTTTCTCTCTAAAAGCTTGCAAAGATCCAGGTAAGGTGTCCTCGTTAGCCTACGAGCATTTTCACGTGATCACACACTCACCATCGTTGCTTACTTGTAAGGTAAAGCAATTTCTCCCAAACTTTGAATATTTCATTGTTTCAAATTTAAGTTACAACGATGAACTTGACCTTGGGTACTTCAAATGTTTGCATAATTGGTTGAATTTAGTTTAGATAATACCCTTGGAATGATTGTACATGAGTGTGCAGTTAATCTAAATTGAATAAATGGGTTGATAGGTCTAATTGAGAGTTTTCAATTTTTTTAATTGAATGACCCTTGGGGGGGTCAGGGGCCTATCAACACCCCCAAGCCTTAGCATAAATAAAATTCAAAAAAATACAAGGAGAGGGATATAAACCTAACCTCCGACCCTATGATCGTTCAGATGTCGACCTACCTACTAAGGCAAGTCAACTCATCCCTATACTAGAAAAGGTAAACCTAGAGCTAAGCACCTAAGGAGAGGACTCCTCTCAATACGAAGATACTAGGAAAACATAAATAAGGGAGAATCTCCCCTTACAAAGGAAAGACTATAAGAAACAAGAACCTATTCAAAACAACTATACCTAAGACATAGTCCAGTTGAAAAGGATATTGACAAAAAACACAAAAAGGAACAAGTCAAGGAGGTTTTTTAATCCTTTTCAACTTCTTTCTTCTAAAACTTTGAACTCCCATTTTCTCAAGAATATAACTACCTCTTGCTGCATTTGGCAACTGGTTGTGAGTGTAATAGTGTTGAATGATATCTTGTTTGTGACTTTGTTTGGATAGGAAATCTGCAGTACCGTTGGCCTGCCTGTATGTATGAACACTTTGGAAGAATTCACATTGGTTAACAAGGATATGGAGCTCCTATACAAACCTTTAAATCTTCCAAGGGGGAATAAAAGTCTGCAATAACCACCTAGTTAAGAGTTCTGAATCCACTTTTAGAATAATGTTGTTGTACCCATGTTGAATGCACCAATTTAGACCATAGCTGGCAGCTTGAACTTCTGCCTGATTATTGGTCCCTTCACCAAAGGGTATAGCAAATGCATAAATAATATCTCCATGCTCATCTCTCAAAATGCCCCCCCTCTAATCTTCCCCGAATTGTGCAAGGCACTACCATTAATATTAAGTTTATACCTATTAAGAGGGGGTGTTTTCCATATTACTGAAGTGACTTTAATATCATGCTTGTAGCTTTCAATCATGTTCACCACTTCTGGCCACTTTAGAGGCCAATGGATATATGGAAAAACAGAGTTAAGCAGATGGAGAATGTCTTTGAGGACCATGAATTTGACTCTGCTTATGCTGGATTTCTTATCCCATACTTTGCTGAGCATCTATTCTTCCACAAGTTCCAACAAACCACTATGGGAAGTGTCTGAATAAGGCTCTTGTGCTCTTCATTTTTTCTTGGATATCACACCAACTTAATATGCAGCTGCTCAATGAGGTCTCTTGGAAAGTAACACCCATAGTACTCGAAAAGAATTTGCATCTATGAGATGCAAAATGTCATTGATTGAATATGTGATCCACACCATACCACCCTTGTTGAATACAACAGAAACACTTCACAGGCTCCACCCCAAAGGTTGCCAGTTTTTCATTGGTTGGCAGTTTATTTCTTAATGCTCTCTATAAGAGAAAGGACATCTTGAAAAGGATATTCTTATGCCAAATCTGGGAGTTGATTACTTCAGTATTCTTCATATGTCTGTAACTTTCCCAGGCTGAAGCACATGAGAAAATTCCAGAATCATTAAGCTTCCAAACTACTGTATCTTTCACTCCTTGTTGGTATTGAAAATTAGTGCTCAAAATGTGAGGAATGAGCAGTGGTGGAACCTGTTGTCTCAGCTTTCTTTCATTCCATTTTCCATTGACAAGAAAATGAGCAATAGTGGCATTATTAAGTCTAGAAATACTAGTGGTATAATTAGCTAGAGCACCCCCCCACCCTAGCCAATCATCCCACTAGAAAGAGCAGCTTCTAGAGTTAATTTTCTAGGTGATATGATCATCCTCTTTGTCTTATTCTTTATCATATATCTCCACACTAGAGATTAACCAATATCCATCTTCTTTGCAACTGGGTTGGCTTTTTGAAAATATTTGGATTTAAGGAACTGACCCCATAGAGAAGATTTAACCCTGAAATTCCACCATTGCTTATAGGTAGAGAATTACATATATATCTGTGAGCCTTCTGATCCGCACACCTCCTTCTGCACAAGGCAAGATCATGATTTCAAGAGATGCCCAACGATACTTCCTTTTGTCCTGTTCTCTTCCCCAAAAAAAATCTGCAATAATAGACTCTACGTATTTGATAGTATTACTGGGAGGTTAGACTGCAACCATTATATGGATAGGTATGGATTGCAAAGCATTCTTGACCAGAGTGATTTTGTCTCCAAAACTGGTATCCTTACCTGCCATCCACAAATCTTTTTGGAGACTTTCTCAACTAGCTGGGAATAGTAAATAATACCAATATAGAAAGGGCATCCAAGGTAGGTGATTGGACTGTCCTTCTGAGAAAAACCTGTGACCTCCTGGATATTATTGATGATGTCTTGGGAGGTGTTAATTGAAACCATAAAGTGGCTCTTCTCTTTGTTAATAAGCTGATCAGATATATGTTCATATTCCTCCAAAGTGTCCACAATGAGCTTTGTAGAGTGTCTATCAGTTGAAGTAAAAATAATCACATCATCTGTAAAACTTAAGTGGTTGATATGGGGACCTTTGGGCTCCATGCTAAAACCTCTATACATTGGATTTTGATGAATAAGGTTAAGCTTTCTTGAAAGAACCTCCGCACCTAAAATAAATAGGGCCAGATATAAAGGATCACCTTGCTTAAGGCCTCTAGTTGAATGAAAAAATCCATGTCTGTGGCCATTAATAATGATTAAATACCAATTATTGCTCACGATTATCCAAACAATGTCAATGAAGAACTCCCCAAAGCCAAATCTCCTCAATACCAAATAAGTAAATGACCAAGACACTGTTATATGCCTTGGTCATGTCCAGTTTGATCACAACATTGTCTACCACTTTGGGCCTCTTAATGCCATGGGTGATTTCTTGTGCAAGCATGATGTTTTCTTGTAATGTGCCTCCCTATTACAAACCCTGATTGATTATCTGAGATGAGTAGTGGAATAACATCAGCCAGTCTCTTGCTTAATAGTTTGGAGATGATCTTATTTGAGAAGTTGTTGAAACTAATAGGCTTGAGGTCAGTGAATCTGTTAGGCTGTTCAGCTTTGGGAAGAAAAACTAAGCATGCATGTGACATAAACTTAGGCATAATGTGCCACAAAAGAAGGATTGCACAGCTGCCATCAGATCTTCTTTAATGATGTTCCAGCATGCTTGGTAGAACTTGCCCCCTATACCATCTGGACCTGGTGCTGAATTTGGGTTCATGGCAAAATCCACCTGTCTTAGTTCCTTCAATGTAGGCATTCCCTACATCTTCTGGTTCTATTCTTGAGTAACTAATGAAAATTCTTTCATCTATTCTGCAATTCTAACCAGTAAACATTCTCTGAAAATATTCACAAGCTGCTTGTGCAATCTGATCATCACCTTGTATCCACACATCATTGCCAATACAGAATTTATGCAGAAATAGTCTTTTTCTTCTTCCCCTCATCAAAGCATAGAAATATTTGGTGTTGGCATCCCTCTCTTAAACCATTGAAGTTAAGTCTTCTATTTAAGAATAAATTCCTCCAGCTTTAAATATCTAATATAATTGGCATTCATGAGATGTAACTGTTGTTTAAGAGCTTCTGTGTTATTTGTAAGAAGTTCCTCCTCAGCTTTCCTGATTGTCTTTTCAAACTCCTTCAATTTAGGATAGATTTCTCCATACTCTTTCTTTGACCAGCTGCTAAGAGTGGAGGTTCACCTTTTCATTTTCTGATGCAATTTCCACATAGGGTTACTAGTGACCTCCCTATCCCAACACTTTTAAACAGTCTCTATAAAGGTATCATTGTCAACCAAACAATGTAAGAACTTGAAATCTTTGGTATGACATTCATTTTTCCTAACCATTTCCATCAACAGGGGACTATGATCAGATCCAACAGAGGATAGGTGTTCAATAGTAGTTTGAGGCATAACCTCTAGCCTGTGCAGCCCTTTGACTACACCATGTGAATGGAAGCCCTATATATCCAAGGTCAATTAGGTCAAACTTCTATTATACTGATAAACTCAAAGCTTTGTTCATATTGTAAGGCATTCCCCTAAGATTCTCCTCTTTGTTGTGATAACATTGAAGTCTCCAATGGTACACCAAGGGATATCCATGTTACCATAATGCAGTAACCTGTCCCACAGAGGCCTCCTCATATGTTCCTTACATTTAGCATAAATAAAAGACACCATAAACCTTTCAGTAAGATCAGAATGCTTGAATTCTCCTATGATATGCTGCTCACTATTCTCATGTATATTACCAGTGATTTCATTAGACCAAAAATCTGGATTTTCCCATTAGGATTACTAACTGCATGGTCCATTTGATGTTGAATTCTCATAATGTTGAGTTGAAAATTGTCTGCAAAAGGTTCAAAGATAACAATCATAGATAACTGATGCATCTTCTTAAGTGTTTGAAGTCCTTCCAAAGAACTTTGGGTGTTGATACTCCTAGAATTCCAGGAAATGGCCTTTATCATTAAAGACCTTTTGATTTGGACCTTGTGATAGGCCTGCTTGAAGTAGCAGAAGTACCGGTGTTAGCCTATTGTTTGGTTTGTCTGCTTTGTTTCCTACCTCTTGGGGATAGACCTTGTTGTTCTGTGAGTTTCTGAACCTCTTCTGGCCATTCATCATGAAAGATGGATCCAAAAGCTTGAATTATATAATTACTAGTTTCTTCTTCCTCTTCATCACATTCATCAATGGACTGGTTGTTAGGATCCAGCTCATCTTCTGAATTCAAAGCCCCATAACATATTGTATTGGCCTACCCTTCTTGACCTTTTTTGCAACCTGTTTCTCTGATTGTTGACCCTTGTCTATTAAACAATGTTCCTGCTCAATACTTTTTTGCTCCCTCTTTTTTATAGTATCTCTTTTCTTTTTACTCAGCCTTTCTCTTGATTTATTATTAGGCCTGTTTTTCTGTTGTTTTGTTTCATTAGTCACACCATTCTCTTCTTGAATTTCATGTTGACCAGATTTCTTTTGATTCGAGATAAGGGTATCAGGGGCTCTAGAGTCAATCCTATGGTATTTATCTGCAACCTCATGCAGAACATGAGTCAATTCCCTCCCCCTTTGGATACCCCATCCTGCAGATTAGTGTGTATCTCCTGTACCCTCCCTTCCATACCTCCAATAGCTTCCTCAACAACATTAATAACAACATTATCAAGGGGTTTAGGGGATGGGAGTATAGAGCCAATACATGTGGATTTGTTGTTTTTGGTGGCTGCAGCCTGATCTTTTTGCATAATTATTTTATTGTGAGAGTTTAATAGAGATGGGTCATTATCTGACCCTTGTATTCAATGATTTTCTTGACATGATGTCTTGTTGTTGTTATTCTCCTCATCATTGCCTGTATCTTGTGGTTCTTGCATTTCTAAGTTAGTATAATTATATGAGTATGAATTGTAGATAATATACCTAATGGTGTTGGCTTCTGTTGCTTGTTGTTGAGGTGAAACAAATCTCCATGCTGTCTTCGAGTTGGATTGCTCCTAATTTTTGTTTTGTTTCATTTTTTGAGTCTGCCAGTGTTCTTCATGGTCACCTATCTCCTGTTCTTGTTGAGTCTGTATATGGGGAATTGGTGCTTGTTGTTGACCTATATGATGGTTTTTTCCTTGAGCTTGCCTTTGAGTCTCATTAGGTCTGTGGTCTCTTCTTTGAGCAAGTTGTTGCTGAGCTTGTGAACTTGTAATTGTCTCTGATTTACCATTGTCCTGTACCTGAATGATTTTAGTGCCTCCTATCTCTTGCTCAACCTTATTCTTGTTTCTTTTTTCAGCCTCCATTTTTACCTCCTTTTGAAATCTTCATCCCTTCTCTTGATAGTACAAACATTATCGACATTCCTGTGGTGTTTATAGTACATACAATAGTCCGAGATTCCTTCATATTGAACTTTTTGCCACCTCCCTTTGTTAGGATCAGAATTCTTAAATCCCACCAAACATGAGGAGGTCTTTCCTTGGTAAGATGAATTTGGATCTTCACCCTGGCCATGCTGCCTCTAGTCTTTTGAGAGGAGGGTGAATCTAGGTACAATACCTTGCCAATGAAACTTAAAGCAGTGTGTCAAGAGGACCTTATTGTAATAATTCCATAGGAGTTCAGGTAAGCTTAACTATATAGAAACTATAGGGGTTTATTCTTCTTGTGTAAAATCATGAGTTTATGCTTGAATTCTCATTAATTGACCTTCAATACTCATCCTTTGTTTAGTACAAACCATAACATAATCAAACTCATTATCAAGATCAATACACACATGTCTAGAGTTATAATGAGTCATTTTCACCCTCCCCTTTAGTTAGCTGAGTCTAAAGGGTGAAGCTTTTCCTAATCATCTCCATTTTGGGCATGGTGTTGGTGAATTTGCCCACTAAAGTGTGTTTACAACTTTCAGCCAGTTTAATATTATAATCATCCTCTTATAAAAGCACAGTGGGCAACCCCTGTCTTGTGGTGTGTATAGGACTATCTAACACTATAGGAGTTTTATTCCTGGATTGATTATATTTTTAAATGAGCAGGAAAGGATTGGACAATAGTGAATGGAGCAGGTTTAGGGACTATGTCCAGTTTAGCATTATTTTGAGCCTGACCTTATTGTTGACTGTTCAGATGTTTCAAATTGCCCTGACCTACATTATTGTTCACCTAATTATCAACATTTCTATTCCTCTAAAGATTAGGATCATACCTAACATAGTTGTTGGAGATCCTATAGAAGTTGTTCTGATAATCCATGTTAGCTCTACTGTTGTTCTGGTGAATTCTACTTGTTCCTCCCTATTGGTTTGTATCTTTATTCTGATCCTTGTGACCCTCCTTGCCTTTGTGACCCTGATTGCTTACCTATTTTTAAAATTTAGCAGTTCTACTGATTTGCTCATTGACCACATTGGTTAGATGAGCCTCAATGTTAGTAGCATCAGTTTGAATAACATTGTTGTTAGTTGGTTTACCTGTCTGCACCTATTTGCCTTTAGTTTAGTGGCTTTGACTTGTTTGTTCATTCATTTGCTATTGATCATGCCCAGATTTCTCCATTGACTTGTCCTGGTTTGTGTCCTGCATCACACAATGAATAGGAATTGGATGCTCATTGAGTTACCTTTAATTCCAAAAGAAACATTCCATGATTGAGCTTCTTCAAATATGTTTTCTGAAGCCTGTCTCTTACTGATCTGATTATTGGCATGTTGTTCATTCAACTTTATTTTCTGCATTGAATTGGCTTCCCTGTGCGTTGTTCTTGCCCCTGGTGAATGAATTACACCCAATTGGCTATTGAATCCTGCAGATGGAGCTGGAAATGAACCATTCCTATCAGTGTCTTGAATATTTCGACTTGTTCCCTTGTTCAAGTTCATCACAGGTTCAGCTGGATGGATTGATTGATTGTTGTTGGTGTTTCCTCCATCCAAATTGCTTGAAATATTTGAGAGATGGGTACCTAGTGGAGGGGAAAGATTCCCATTCCCATATTTTTCATAAACTCCGATGTTCTGAGTTTTATTTTCGCTGGAGTTCTCCCCGCTGGCGACTCCACAGTCCATTTTTCTTGAAATTTCTATGAGATAAACCTCATCATGAGGGGAGTAATCTCTAGTGGTTGAATTTGCTCGAACTTGACTAGAAATATATGGAAATTGAAGGCGTAGTTCTGGCGATTCGTTCGCGTTTCTCGCGAAAATTGCCTCTCGATTGCTGTAGATTGGGTTGGTGAAATCAATTGAATTTTTGCTATGATGTATATCGAGACTAAGGGATTCCATATTTCCAATCACTTTTTCATGAATGAAAAAATAACTCCTGGGAAATAATTTTTCGTATTCCTTCAACTCTTTAATTGAAATCGCAATGTTGATCGCGTTAGTATTTTACGAATTCATAGAGTTATGGGATGAATTAGAGAGAGTGGCTGGGTGGGTTTGGATGCTATTGTTCAGGCGCTCCGATTGAGATTCATCCAGTGACCTGGGTAGCCCTACTGGCGGCTCACGCGCCATTTCGGCAGTGCGAGTAAAGGTTGGAGTTATAGTCGTTATTGGCTATTTTTGAGAGCCTTTTTTTTAGAGTGAGAAATTAGAGAGAGAAAGAATTAGGGAAATGAGGATGTGATAGAGTTTTGACTTAGGGTTTTGAGGTTTCTTTGTGTTGAACTTTGATTATTGCATAATTCAAAACCTTATGAATGATGAACTATTGAAAAATATGTCGAAGTGCATGTTTTAGACTTAGATTGGTTGATTGTTTGTTGAAGTTTTGCATTGTTTGTCAGTTGAAGTGTAAGGCCTGGCACAACACTGATCAACGACCTCCACCCAGGGACGGTAGGTCAAACTACATACCGTAGGTCGGGGTCTGTGAATCAATGGCACACAAAAATTGGGTTAAGTCAAGAACCACGTTGTGTACTGCAGTCCGTCGTTTGATTGACGGACCGTTCTGTACATCCGTGGCTCTTTATCTGAAACTTAATATTCCACCACCCGACTTATGGAGGGGACCCACGATTCGTCTTTCCATCGACAGTAGGTACCCACTGCGGGTCACAATTCCAGCTACTGTCCGAAAGTTTTGTGGATTCTTGTCTGAGTCTGATTCATGCTCTAAAATTATTTCATGGGTCTCTTTGTGTTCTTTGGGTACTAATTAAGCTTCCATAGGTATTAATACACTCAAATTACACCTCTCTAAAGAAGTATAAGCAATCATTGTCAAATAAAGAACCCAACTTGTAGGTTGGGGTTGATCCCACGAGGAATATGGTTCAGACTTAAGGCTTAACTCACAATTATATCTATTTAGTCAGACAATTTTCGAGACAAGTAACCAAAAGGGGGGGGGGTGGTTTTGTAAATAAGCAACAAATTGTTGATTAAGTAACAAGTAGGTAAGATTCAACTTTGAGTTATTAATATGAGAGAGAAAGTAGGGTATGTAATTTCCCCACAAGCTCTTAACGTTGTAATCCTAATAATAGTAATCCCTTCCTAGTGTTTTATATGCAAAGTTGGTAAGTTAGGTATCCCTAAGTGATTGGTCCTCCAAGTAGGGAATTTCACCACACATCTTGGTCCGGCTACAAGTATATACTTTACTAAACCTTACCTTTTACCTCAGATTAGTCATCACATCAATGTATTACTTAGTTTTCACCCTCACTCCAATTGACATTAGACTAATAGATAGCATCCACTAAATCTCTGTTGTAAATTCTTTTCTCATTCACTACCTCCTTGGTCCGGTAAGTAGAAACGAGGCGAGTTCTAATGTTGGCCACAGTTAAAAAGACTTCTAAATGAAAGAATTAACAATACATGCATAAACACTATTCAAGAATTACTTAATTATTATTCATACGTTGTTAATTGCTAATGGTCCCTACAACCCTAGTTGTGGACTTAGCTACTCATGCTTGAAAGAACACATTTCATAATTGGATAAAAAGAAATCATGAACTTACAAGAAGAATTAATGAAACCCTAAATCTTCAATTGAATTTTGAAGCGAAAATTATATAAAACAAAATTCGGATATCAAATTGCTAAAGTTTGCAAGTCAATTCCCAAAACACCAAAACTTAGAAGCTTATAATAATGTCTTACCCAAAAAAAAAAAAAAAAACAAGGTTTACAACTCCTATTTATAGAAAACAAGTCCTAAATAAAACATGAAACAAAATAAGGAAATAAACTGTTGGAACGTGGCTTCTTTCGATGACACGACCTACGGACCGTGGGTCGACCTACGGTCCGTGGGTCAACCTACGTTTCGTAGGTCACGCTCCATGGTTCAAAACTTACAAACTTTCATAAGGTAATGGAACCTTCAACTCTCAGATCATCAATGACGGAAGTGCAGGACGGACCGTGGGTCGACTTATGGTCCGTCGTCTTGCTCTGTGGTTCCACACATGTCAAACTTCCCTGATGTTCCACCTTCGATGCCTCATCCATGGTCTGTGGACTGGTCTACGATCCGTCCTAACACTCACATGGACTAAGTACTAAAACTCATCTCCCCAGACCACAACCTACGAGTGACCACCCACGTCCCGTCGTTGGACCTACGTTCTGTGGACTCAACATAGATGTGACTTTTGACTTTATAGCTCATATTTTTCACTTTTCTTCTTTTTCTTTTACTTCATTTTCTTTGTTTCTATCAGCACTTTTGTCATTCATCGTTTTGCTTATTTTGAATAAAGTCACATCTTTTTATATCTTTTCTTTTCTTTTTCTCTCTTCAACACAAAAATCTTTTCATACCCTTTTTATTTCAGTTTCCTTTTTCATAAACACCCTCAACCTATGTATTTTCATGAGTTGAGGTGCACAATGTCCGATGTTGGACTAGAGCCAAGTTCAAGGTAACTTTTTGAATTAGCCACCCTCAACTTAGGCTTTTAGCATAAGTCAAGGTGCACATGTCCAAAGAGCGACCACGTCCAAAATAATTATTTTAGTGAAGGTGAGTTAGGTGTATTAAAAATGTGGTCTACATTAGGCTTAAACATTTGGATCAAAAGAAATATTTATTTCATTTGGTTGGATCATTTTAGGCTTGAGTGGACTTATTTGAACAAGGGCATATGATCATTTCCTAGTTTCTAGCCAGATTATATTAGCAGGACCAATGGGGCAAGTTCTAGATTGGCACATACTGTCTGAACATCCAAACTTTTCTCACACACACTTGGCACATTGTTTCATTATCAGATTATTAGATTACCCATTTCAAGTTTTAGCTTAAGTCATGAAGTCAAATTGGTTCCTTATCATGTCATATTGAGATCCAACACATTAAACTCATCAAGCCTCTAGATTTAGCACATTTCAAAACATTTAGACATGTATCAATATCTTGCTCTTTATGCCATCATGCTTTAATTCTTCTACTGACTCCTACACATACATACCTAAACATGCCAATTCAACATAAAAGTAAACATTCCTTTGGGGGAAAAGAACACAAGCAAGAAAACACCACAGGAGGATTATAAGTTGGGTTCCTCAAACTTCACCCTATCACTCCTAATCCATTAACCCCACCCTTAACAAAATAAGGTGCAATTTCCCTCAATGCAGAAAAAAATCAAAAGTAAAACATAGGGTAAAGAAAACCTGTGGCGTAATTACGTCAAAGACCTCTCAAGAAGTAAGTGGGTCTGGTTTCCCGAAGCCCGCTGGATCAACACTAAGGATGCTATTAGTAGTGCCCTCATTAACTAAAGTAGGACCCTTATTAGTGCTCAAAATGCTAGGTGGGCCAACATCCACCTCACGACCCCGCTGATGTGTCCTCTCCTCATCAAGTACAGATTGCCTCTTAGCTATATCCAACTACTGGCGCTCCTTTTTCTTTAATCATTGAGCCTCTTAAGTGTCAAAAGTGTGATCAGAGCGATGGTGCTTTCCAGCAGCACGAGAAGGATCGGATGGTGGCATAGTGTCGCCAAATAGGGCAGGCATCACCACCTCATTCTTCTCCACTTCGTATGCAGACTCTAATACCTCCTCAACAGGGTTTAGTAGGGCAGCAACATAAGTACGAAGCTTGTCCAACTCCATTTGTAAGGTGGTAACATCTATGGTCAGGGCTAGCCTTTCCAAGACTCTCAAATCAAAAGCATCTAGGTGCTTATGGACCGCCTGAGTCTTCCGATCGATCATCTACTCCATCCTAGCCTCAAACTCCGCAATAGAGCACTACATCCACAGTTTCATATGCTGCAGCAGGGTGGCCATCTGGATTTTCAACTTCTGGACTCTAGCCAAATGAACTACAGTAGACCCTGAAGAGGGCATGGCTCGGGAGGATCTCGGGGCCTGGCTAGTGGCCGAAAATGGTGGTATTATCATCCGCCTGCATCTGCTCTACATCTGCCACAAGATCAACCCCCAAAGGTGGTACCTCAACTTGTGGCTCCCTCCGAGGTGCAACAAAGTTGGAATCATCACGGATGAAGTTGATGTCCAATGTCTTAGTCGCCTCAAGCAACCTATCACAATGCCTAATCGGTACAGAATCTCCCTATAGATATGGAAAACTAGACATATGAACGACAAGGTGTTGGTGGCCTTGAAAACCCTCTCATGGATCTCTACTATTAAGATGCGGGCAAAATTGATCTCTAGACCCGCTATCATGGCTTTTATTGTCACGACCCACTCCCATGTAACCACATTGTCTGCCTGAGTAGGGGACAGTCGATTTTGAACCAATAACCAAAAGAACTTCATCGTGAAACTTAGAGTCGCCTTTCGAATAACCAAAGGAGTCTATACCCACTCAGTGCGCTCACTATCATCAGTAATGTGACGTGCTATTTACCTCAAAGTGTCTCCATCTACTCGGCATTCCTCTGAAATGACCATCTCTAAATGATGCCCATCTTGTAGTCATTCTTTGTTGTATTAAGAGGAAGAGTGTGGGCTGGGCCATAGATGAATAGGTGAATGGTAGCCTCTGATATGTCGACTGTGAACCCCGACACCAATGTAGACTAAAGTGGAGGCTGAGCGACGGGCTTGGCCTGTTTAGAGATGGAGTTCCAGACAATGGTAGCATACGAAACATAGAATTATCTGGTAATCTCCACGCTGTACTTCCTGGGCCCTGCTCCATCCACTCACATATGTGTCTCTTGAAGAGCTCCTCAATAACTTGTGTAGTGTGGAGGCTGCCTATAAGGACCCTACTCTTCTCAGTAACGGTCCAAGCCATCCTCCAGTGTTCGTTCATCATAGTATCATTCTCATACAATTGGAGCTGGCCTAGAACACACCCTCTGTTTGGCTCATCGGCTTTGGGGGCAGGCTCAACTTTGGTTGGTACCGGGTTGTCGCATGAGCTATCGACCGCAGAGGAAGAAGTGGTGCTGCCTCTAGTACAAGAGTTGAATTACGACTCTGAGCTAACCTGTGCTCCGATCTGTATGGACCCCTCCTCAGACTAGGGCAGTGACCTCGTTGGAGCTAACCTGTTGGGCTCTATTTCTAGTAGTGCGGGGGAAGTGGGGAGATCCTGGTGGTAGGTGGAGTGTACTCAGTGTCAATGTCTAAGCAGATGTCGGGAAGGAGCGACAGATTTGGACTTGCCCCCTTTTGCATAGGTAGGAGTTTGTTTCGGGGCCATGGTACTTGTGGAAGACTAGTTAGTACCCAAACAAGGCATGAAGACTCATGGAAGAATTGTAGAACAAGACTTGGACCTAGACAAAAACAAAAAAAATCTTAGACAGTAGCTAAACTAGCGACCCATAGTGGGTACCTTTGGTCCGTCAATGGAACGACAATTTATGGGTCTCCTCTGTAGGTCAGGTCATTAAAAATCTGGTCCCAGATGGAGAACCAGGATGTGCAAAATTGTTCATCAAATAAACGACGGACTATAGTCCACACCGTGGTACTAGAATTGGCCCAATTTCTGTGTGCTACTGATCCATGGATCCCTACCTACGGTCCGTAGGTAAAGTTCGTAGATCAGTTCTGTGCCAGGCCAGAATTTAAACTTATTTTCAACTCACAATTTCAACACTATTTTTCAATCAAACTAAGTCTTATCATGGACGCTATCTACAGTCTGTGTATTGACCAATGGACCATCGATGGGGTCCATACTGCACAACTATTTTCTACAGATTTTTCTTTTCGTCCCTGCATATGTAGCAACCATTAGGATTTTCTTTTTACATTTTTTGGGCACTTTTTAGACATGGACCCTAATCTATATCTAGCCAAGACTTAGAAAAATAAACATCAATCTAAAAAGCTATAAAAATCAAAAAGAAAGAAGAAAACTCCTATATCGAAAAGAAAAACCTATAGTTGGCTAGATTGTACATCTTGGGTTGCTTCCCAAGCAACGCTTGATTTAACATCGCGACACAATGCAGGTACTTTGATTACTCATACTTCATCAAGATAGTAGGCCTCAATCACTTCTTGCACGCTCTCTGATTTCCCCATGTAGACCTTGATCCTATGCCTCTTCACTTTAAACCTCGTTCCCTCCTTCTTCTCAAGCTCGACCGCTCCATGTGGAAATACTTGCGTGACTCTGAATGGCCCGGTCCACTTGGACTTGAGCTTGCCAGGAAATAAGCGCAACCTTGAGTTGAATAAAAGCACCAGATCACCCACAACAAATTCACGCTTTTGAATTTTTTGATCATAATACTTCTTCATCTTCTCCTTGTACAAGGCTGAACTTTCATATGCTTTTAGGCGAAACTCATCAAGCTCATTTATGTCATTAAGTGTTTGACTCGATGTGGTGCCCCAATCCAAATTCAACTTCTTCAACGCCCACAATGTTTTATGCTCTAGCTTTACAGACAAATGACATGACTTCCTATATACAAGTTGGTATCGGGACATACCTATAGGAGTCTTAAATGTGGTGCGATAGGCCCGTAGAGCATCATCAAGCCTTCTTGACCAATCAGTTATGTTGGCGCTCACAGTCTCTGCAAGGATTTGATTTATCTCTCTATTTGACACCTCAACTTGCCCATTAGACTGCGGATGGTAAGGAGTGGCTACATTGTGAAGAACCTCATATTTTTCTAGCAATGCCTTAAACAACTTGTTACAAAAGTGAGAACCTCTAATAATTAGCCTAGGTATACCAAATTTGGAGAAGATACTCTTTTTCAGGAATGTGGTGACACTCTTTCCCTCATTGTTTAAAAGCGCAAGTGCTTCCATCCATTTCGATACATATTAAACCATAACAAGAATATACTTTATCCCATGCGAACTCACAAATGGACCCATGAAGTCAAGGCCCCAAACATCAAATAACTCAATCACCAATATCAAATTCATAGGTAGCTCTTGCTTCTTTGAAATTCCTCCTTCTCTTTGGCAACGATCACAAGACTTGGCGAAATCATGATCATCTTGGTGGATGGTGGGCCAGTAGTACCCACACTGTAAAATATTATGAGCAGTCAGATACCACTATGGTGCCCACCAACAGGTGATTAATGACAAGCCTCTAGTATACTCATCATGTTAACCTCCAACACGCAGCGACGAATAATCCCATTGGCACAAATATGGAACAAGTAAGGCTCATCCCAAAATAATTTCTTCACATTAAACATGAATTTTTTTCTTTGGTGGAATGACAAATCCGATGGAACCAAATCACTTGCCAAGTAATTAGCAAAATCTGCGAACTAAGGGATAAGATCATAAGATACAACCAATACTTGTTCATCAAGGAATGCAAAATTAATCTCAACTACATCCTCAAACTTGATCATAGTTCCTCATCTAATCTGGACAAATGATCGACAACTTGATTTTCTGTCTCATCTGAACAAATGATCGGCAACTTGATTTTCTGTCCCCTTTCTATCTTTCACCTCAAACTCAAACTCTTGCAACAAAAACACCCACTAATCAACCTCGGTTTTGTATCCTTTTTAACCATTATATACCTAAATGCAGAATGGTTAGTATGCACTATAACCTTAGAACCAAGCAAGTAGGACATAAATTTTTCAAATGCAAAAACCACATTAAGGAGTTCCTTTTCAGTCACAGTATACCTCTTTTGGGCCATATTCAGAGCTTTGTTGGCATAGTAAATCGAATGAGGAATCTTTTCTCACCTCTTGCCCAATACTACCCTAAGTTCCACCCCACTCGCATCACACAAAACTTCAAATAGTTGTCCCCAATCTGGTGAAATAATGATAGGTTTGGAAGTTAACTTGGCCTTCAACTATCTAAATGCTCTCAAACAAGCATCATCAAAATCGAACTTAGACTGATTTTCGAGCAATTTGCACAATGGGTGTGCAATTCTCAAGAAAAGTTTTATGAACCTCTGGTAGAAACTTACATGCCCAAGAAAACTCCTAACACCCTCTACAAAGATAGGTGGTGGACGCTTTTCTATTACCTCAGCTTTGGCTCTACCAACCTCAATATCTTTCTCAGAAATCCAATGACCTAGAACTATCCCCTCTTTCATTGTGAAGTGACACTTTTCCCAGTTGAGCACCAGATTGCACTCTTCACACCATTTCAGTACTTCGGCCAGATGCATCAAACAACCATCAAATGAGTCACCTACCACAGATAATTCATCCATAAATACCTCAATAGTGTCCTCCACCATATCTGAAAATTTTGACATCATACAACACTAGAAGGTCGCTGGAGCATTACACAACCCAAATGGCATCTTTTTAAATGCGAAAGTCCCATAGGAACAAGTGAAGGTGGTCTTCTCTTGGTCTTCCGGAGCTATGGAGATTTGATTATAGCCCGAATCCCCATCTAGAAAAACAATACCAACCCTTACCAGTGAGACGATCCAACATCAGATCCATGAACGGCATAGGGAAGTGGTCTTTCTCTGTCCATGCATTTAGCTTGTGGTAGTTCATACACACTCTCCAACCAGTCACCAGCCTCATTGGGACAAGCTCATTTTTAGCACTCGGAACCATGGTGATTCCCCTTTCTTGGGCATACACTGAACATGATAAACCCAACTAGTATCACCAATGGGATATATGACTCTAGCTTCCAACCACTTAATGATCTCCTTTTTCACAACCTCTTTTATATGGGGATTCAGTCTCCTTTGGTGATCAATACTTAGCTTACTGTCCAGCATAAGTTGAATTTTGTGAGAATAAATACTCGGCGGAATACCAATAATATCTGTAATAGTTCATCCAATAGCCCTCTTGAAACTCTTCAAAACAGAAACCAAGCCCTCAACTTGCTTCTCACTCAAATCCACAACAATGATTACCGGTAAAGTGCTATCTCTCCCCAAGAATACATACCTCAAGTGTGATGGTAGAGCCTTGAGTTCCAGTTTTGGAGGCTCTTCCACAGAAGGTTTTGTAGGAGGGGATACACGATTCTTCATATCTAACTCCAATCTTTTTGGTTTGGAATGGAATTCGAACCTATCAAGTGTGGCAACTAATTCATCATAGTATTCAATACCATCACCATCAAAATTCATCATTACCTCTGCCAATGCATCAACACCCAACCTCTCTTCAATAGACAAATCAGAACCTTGCTCCACAATATGATTTACCACTGATACCGACTTAAGGTTGCTTCACTTCATAGACCTACAAATATTAAAAAGTCACCTTCTCATTATTCAATCGAAACTTCATATGCCCTCTCTCCATATCGACTAAGCCATGCCCAGTAGCAAGGAATGGTTTCCCCAAGATGATGAAAACCTCAAAGTCAACCTTGCAATTAAGCATCACAAAATCTGCCAGAAAAATGAACAACTCCACTTTCACAAGGACATCTTGGGCACATTAATTAGCTTCTTCACAGTTCTATTGGCAGTGAGTAGACGCATTGCAGTCGATTTTAGATCCTCTAACCCAACTTCTTGTATATGGAGTTAGCACCTAAATCGCACAAAGCTTTCACAAAGTGTAACATCCCAATGGTACAAGGAATAGTGAAAGCTCCAGGATCCTCTTTCTTTTGCACAAGTGACCTAGTAGCAATGGCACTACAATGTTTCATTCTCTCATCATTCTCAAAACTCACAACCCTCTTTTTGGTCACCAAATCTTTCATAAATTTTGCATAGGGAGGCATTTTCTCTAAGGCTTCTATCAACGGAACATTGATGGAAAGCTGCTTCAACATAGTAATGAACCTATGGTATTTACCCTCTTCATTCTTCTTCATCAATCTCTGTAGGAATGAAGGTGGAGGTCTAGGCATAGGAACAACCTTTTGGGTCACCTCAACTTCCTTTTCAGCACTATCTTTTGGGCCTTCAGTAACCTCAATCTCATCTTCATCATTCTCTACCACTTTTTCAACCTCAGACGGCATGGTTGGATCAATGGACTACTTTTCTCCGTGAGTAGTGATTTTCATACAATGCCCATCATTTTTTGGATTCTGGATGATGTTGATAGAAAGTGTGCCAGGCTGACGTGGATTTTCATTGGTGGACAACTGAATAAACTGCTGCTCAAGTTGCTTGATCGACATTCATGGGCATAAACTTTTTAACCAATTCCAGACAAGTCATTTTGCATCTCTTTCACATTCTCATCAGTTGCATCAAACTTCTTTATCATCTTTTGCACTATATCCTCAATGTGTGAACATCTAGACCAACCTTCCTGTTGCCATATTTCTCCGGTTGTAGTTGTTGTCGTGATTGTAGTTCCCATCTCGGACATAGTTACCCTCACGGTTGTAGTTCCCCTCATGGTTGTAGCTTCCATAGTTTCGACCTTGATTTGCTTGACCTTGGAGCCAATTATCCAAGTTGGAACCTTGGGCGTTGGTTCGAAAATGCCCCATCTCATCATTCACCAAATATAAATCCTCCTCATAGTAACATTCCTCAACTAGTGATGGTGGAACTTTAGTTAAAGATTTTACCGCATTCACTTTTTCTCCACCTTCACTCACATACCAAACCCAATTTTTTCCTCATTTGAGCCATCTCTTCACGAATATCATCATTGGCTTGGTTAGGTTCAATTTGAACTACAAATATGTTTCCACTAGTGTTCCCCTTTCTAGTGCTCCATGCCTTATTATTTTGAGAAATCTTCTCCAATTTTTCAGCGATCTCCTCAAAAGTGCACTCACCATATGACCCTCCAGAAATAGTATCAAGCACAACCTTTCCATTGTCATCCTGACCTCTATAGAAATACTTCTTCAATGATTCATCATCTATGCGGTGATTCGAAACATTTCTGATGAATGCAGTGAACCTATCCTATGAACTACTATAGACTCCCCAGGTAGTGCTACGAAGTTATTCAGTTTATCCTTATGATTTAGCTTCTTAGACACCGGGAAATACTTCGCCATGGATACCTTATGCAATTGGTCCCATGTATGAATCGAATTATTTTTTAAAACCACACTGCAACATCACAAGTCAATGAGAGAGGGAAGACTCTAGAACCTATGACATTCATATCCAATTCTGGTCATCCCACACAACTCTTGCAGTCACTTCTCAACTTAGCCATGTGACTATGTGGATCTTCCGAAGCTAGACTAGAGAATAACCCTCTTGCTGTCATCATACTACTAGTCACCACAAATGTATGGCCTGGAGGTAGAGGAGGAAGAACAATGGGCCCTTCTGATTCAACTGTATTGTAGTCAACCATGTTGTTATCATTCAACGTCGGTGTTGGCAGTTTCTGTACCCTCTCTGCATCTCTGATTAGATTACCACCATGAACTTGAGTGTTCACATTACCAACTCCAGAAGGCTACAATTCATCTCTACCCTTATGTTTTTTAATGATTGGGTTATTATGGACCCCTTGATTATTTATTTTTCTCAACTCTGGATCGTAGGGGGTCAATGGTTCACCTCGACTTCGTGTACTTGAAATACACTAGAGTAGAAACTTGTAGAAAACAAAAACAAAAGAAAAACGTAAAATAAAGAAATATTTGACTAAACTTCAATAATGTAGTTAAACTTAATCTAAAAGTCGTATTCCCCAGCAACGGCGCCAAAATTTGATACGCTTAAATTACACCTCCCTAAAGAAGTATAAGCAATCGTTGTCAAATAAAGAACCCAACTTTTGGTTGGGGTCGATCCCACAAGGAGTATGGTTCAGACTTAAACTTAACTAACTATTATATTTGTTTAGTCAAACTATTTCAAAGACAAGTAACCGAATTAGGGGGAGTTTGTAAATAAGTATCAGATTGTTGATTAAGTAACTAGTAAGCAAGATTCAACTTTGAGTTATCAATATGGGAGAGAAACTATGGTATGTGTGTTCCCCACAAGCTCTTAAAGTTGTAGTCCTAATAATAGTAATCTCTTCCTAGTGTTTTACATGCAAAGTTGGTAAGTTAGGTACTCCTAAGTGATTGCTCCTCCAAGTAGGGAATTTCACCACGCGCCTTGGATCGGCTATGGGTGTATGCTTTACTAAACCTTACCTTTTACCTCAGATTAGTCATCACATCAATGTATGGCTTAGTTTTCACCCTCACTCCAATTGACATTAGACTATTAGTTAGCATCCACTAAATCTCTATGGTTAATTCTTTTCTCATTCACTACCTCCTTGGTCTGACAAGTAGAAACGAGGCGAGTTCTAACGATGGCCACCGTTACAAAGACTTCTAAATGAAAGAATGAACAATACATGTATAACCAATATTCATTAATTACTTAATTATTATTCATACATTGTTAATTGTTAATGGTTCCCACAACCCTAATTGTGGATTTAGCTACTCATGCTTGAAAGAACACAATTTATAATTAGATAAAAGGAATTCATGAAATTACAAGAAGAATTGATGAACCCTAAATCTTCAATTGATTTTCAAAGAGAAAATTATATCGAACAAAATCCGAAAATCAAATTGATAAAGTTTGCAAGTTAATTCCCAAAATGCCAAAGACTAGAAGCTTACAATAATGTCTAACCCCCAAAAACGAGGTTTAAAATTCCTATTTATAGAAAACAAATCCTAAATAAAACAGGAAACAAAATAAGGCAAAAAACTGCTAGAACACGACTTCAGTTAACAGCACGACCTACAAACCGTAGGTCAACCTATGGTCTATAGGTCACCCTCCGTGGTTTAATAGTTAAAAACTTTCATCAAGTACTGGAACCTTCAACTCTCAGATCATCAATGATGGGCGTGCAGGACGAATTGTGGGTCGACCTGCGGTCCGTTGTCATGCTCTGTGGTTCCACTCTTGTCAGACTTCCCTTATGTTCCACCTATGATGCCTCATCCACGGTATGTGGACTAGTCTACGGTTTATCCGGGCACTCCGTGGACTAAGTACTGAAACTCATCTCCCTAGACCAGGACCTACGACTAACCACGCACGGCCTTTCATTAGACCTACCGTCCGTGGGTGGCTCCATTGGTGGCCACTTCTGCACTTTTCAACTCATATCTTCATCAACAGCATCGAAGCGTATTTTTTGCAAATATTATATACAAAACATTAATTATAACACAAAATAGCCCTAGACACACACAAACTCTAAGTGAAATGCATCAAAAATAGAGTAAACTCACGATATATCATGTACCATGGCCCCGAAACAAGCTCCAACCTACTCAAGGAAGGGCAAGTCCAAATCATTCACCCCTTCCTGACATCTGATAGATGAGAACACTGATCAGGAGTACATCCCAAAGACCACCAAAGGCTCCTCTAATTCCCCCCAGACCACGAGAAATAGGAGCGCATACATGTTATTTCATCCAGTGACGAGGTTGAGGTCACTGCCCCCAGTTTGAGAAGGAGGCTTTATCTACAATTGAGTTGCAGTCCAGTTCTAAGTCGCATTCCAGCTCCAGTTCTAACAGTGCTTCCATATCTTTCTCTGATAACCTTATACCACCCAGAGATAAACCAATTTTTAATGCTTTAGATCTGAATAGGTGATGCGTCAAGGAACAGTATCAAATCTATTATGATGCCAAAGTGGTTAATGAACATCAAAAGATGGCCCACATTATTACTACGGAGCGTTGGGTTCTAACTAGAAGCCTTCAAATGGTGCATATTATTGAGGAGTTGTTCAGGAGGCACAGGTGTGAATAGATGGCACGAGTCCTAAAAAGTTTAGTGAGGAGATAGCCTGAGAGTTCTATGTTTCCTATGCCACCACTATTCGTAACTCTATATCTAAACGGGCCAAGACCGTAGCTCAGTTCCCACTTCAGGTCACCTTGGTGCAAAATTTCTCTGTCGACATCTCCGAGACTACTATCTGCTGGTTAATCTATGGAACAACCCACACTCTGCCTATTAATACATCAGAGTATTACTACAGTATGGGTATTATTTAAAGTGGGGCATTTCAGAGCGATGCTGAGTAGAGAGAGACATTGCTTCAGTGGATGGCCCGTCACATTGCAGATGAGGGGGAGCGTACTGAGTGGGTACATAATATGGCTTTTCCTATCAAGAATGCTACTCTAAGCTTCACTGCGAAGTTCTTTTAGACTATTTTACGTGCCAGACTGTCCCCTACTCAGGCGGACAACGTGGTTACTTGGGACAGAGTTGTGATGTTGGTAGCACTTGTGGCATGACTTGAGATTGACTTCCCCCGAATTCTTATCGCTGAGATTTATGAGAGGGCGTTCAAGACCACCATCATGTTGCCTTTTCCTTGTCTCATATTTCATCTGTGCAGGGCTACTGGGGTGCCTATTTGGCATTGTCATAGTTTGGTAGAGGCCACCAATACTGTGGACATTAGCCTCATTAAAGATTATGCAAACCTTGTTGCACCACGGAGGGATCCCCAGGTTGACCTACCACCCTTAGGTGTTGATCTTGTTATTGATGTGGATAAGATCTAGGTTGATGACGTGTCATTCCTCCCATGGCTACAAATGCACATGCTCCACCTTTTATTTCCACTAGCAAGGCCACGAGCTCATCCCTGAGCAACTCCCTCTTCAGGGTCCATTGTAATTCCTCTGGCCCGAGTCCAGAAGTTAGAGACATAGATGGCCACGCTGCTGCAACATATGAGGCCTTGGATGCTACGATCTGTTAAGAAGATGCTACGATCTGTTAAGAAGTCAGAGGCTTGTATGTAGCAGATGATGGAAAGAAGATTCAAGTGGTCCACAAATGCCTAGATGCCTTTGATTTGAGGGTTCTAGAGAGGCATGCCCCTACTATTGATGGGACCACTTTCCAAACGAAGTTGTATAAGCTTCGGTCTGATGTTGATACTCTTTTAGCCCCGACTGAGACTGTCCTAGAGGTTGCCCCTGAAGCTGAGAAGGATGAGGTGGTGATGACAGCCCTCTTTAGTGACATTATTCTACCACTTGATCTTTCCCGTGCTACTGGGAAGTGCCACCATTCTAATCACACTTCAGATACTGAGAAGGCCTGCTGAGCTAAGAAGAGGGAGAGGTAGAAGCTTAAGGCACTCCATTCTTGATGAGGAGATGCAGCAGAAAAGGGCCCGCGAGATAAGTGTTGGTCTATCAGATTTGAGGATCATTAATGAGGGTGTACCCACTATTGATGAGGGTGCTACTGATGGCGTTCCTACTGCTGATCCAGCGAGTTTTGGGAAATCGGATCCACCCGCTTTGTGATAGGTTTTCGGTGCATATGCGTCATAGGTTTTTTTCATCCTATGCTTTATTTTTATTATCTGTGCATTGAGGGCAATTAAACCATATTTTGTTTGGGGGTGTGGTAAATAGATTGTGAGTGATAGGGTGAAGTCTGAGTAACCCAACTTGTAATCCTCCTTTAGGTTTTTTTCGCCTGTGTTCTTTTCCTTCAAAGGGACTGTTTACTTTTATATTGAACCGGCATGTTTAGGATTGCATGTGTAGAAGTAGGTAGAAAAATTAAAGCATGATGTTATAAGAAGAATAAAATTGATACTTGTCCAAAATTTTAAAATGTGCTAGATCTATAGGTTCAATGAATTGAATGTGCTGGATCTTCATATGAAATAACAAGGAACCACTATGATAACATGAGTTAAGCTAAAACTTGAACTGGGTAATTCAATAATCAGGTAATGCAACAATGAGCCAAGTGAGTGAGATGATTTTGGTTGTTCATGCCTTGTATGTCAATCTAGAACTTGCCCCGTTGGTCATATTAAGATAATATAGGCTAGGAATTGGGAGATAATCATAGGCCCTTGTTCAAATGAGTCCACTAAAGCCTAAAATGATTCAACCAAAAGAAATAAATGCTCCCTTTGATCCAAATGTTTGAGCCTAATGTAGACCACTTCTTTCAATACACCTAACTCACCTTCCCTAAAAGATTATTTTGACCCTGGTCCCTTCTTGGACATGTGCACCTTAACTTAGGCCAAACGCCTAAGTTGAGGGTGACTAATTCAAAGAGTTACCTTAATCTTGGCCCTGATTCGACATCAGACATTATGCACCTCAACTCATGCAAAATACATAAGTTGAGAGTGGCTACAAAAAAGGAAACCGAAAGAAAAGGGTATGAAAAGAGTTGTGTGCAAAAGAAAGTAAAAGATAGAAAAAGATAGAAATAGATGAGATTGAAGTTAAAAGAAACAAAAAGAAGAATGCTGATGATTGTTGAAAAAGAAATAAAAAATAGAAAAAGTGAAAAATAAGAGTGATAAAGTCAAAGTCATATCTGTACTAAAGAGAATAAAGGAAAAGAGCAGAAAATAAAAAGGTGTCAAGAATTGGTTGAGAAAAAAGGTAAAAAAAAATGTCAATGTAATGTCAAGAAGAGCAGAAAAGTCACTAAAAGCACCCAAATGTATCCTACTTGACCATGAGCCTATGTTACAAGTTAAGAAAGTCCTATAGTGATCCTAGTAATTAGTTTGGAGAGTGTGTGTAGTGAAAATAAGGGCAAGCCTACGTTATTGAGCGCTAATTGTATTTGAATTCACTTTTGAGTGTGAGTGTTGAATGAATCCTTGAACTAAAAATTATACTTATTGTGTGAAAAAGGATTTCTTTGAAGTGAGGTCACTACTTACATTGTTGGAAAGTTGGTGCCTTGGCGATTGTTGAAAGTGTATGTGGTGATGTCTATTGGTCTGTCTAAGTCATGTGTTGATCCGTATGAGTTAGCTTATTGAGTCTAAATGAAAATATTTGCACTAAGTGATGGAACTGATTGAGACAACCATATGATTGCTTGAGTTTGTATGTTTGCTTTACATAAGTGTCGTTTAGAGTTTTAGTGTGTTGTTTGAGGACAAACAACAAGTTTAAAGTTGAGGGTGTTGATATACTATGAGTTAATGGTAGTTTTTGATACGTTTCACTTAGATTTTGTGTGTGTCTTAGGCTATTTTGTTGTTGGAAATAATGGTCTTATGTAATTCTTGCAGGAAATAAGTTCGGATGCGATTGATGGAGATAAGAGTTGAAAATTGCAGAAGTGGCCACCGACGGAGCCAACCATGGACCATAGGTCCATTGACGGGCCGTAGATGGGCAGTTGTAGGTCCTGGTCAAAAAGCTGAGTTTCAGTACTCAAACCATGGAGTGATAGGAGGGACCCTAGTCCAATCGACGGACCGTAGGTGGGAAAATATAGATGAAGGTTCAAGGAAGTCTGACCAAGTGTGGAACCACAGAAGCATCGACAGACCACAGGTTGATCCACGGGCCATCCTGTACATCCGCGTTGGTGATCCATTAGTTGAAGTTCCAGTACTTGAACCACGGAGGAAAGTGACTTACCTAGTCCAATCCACGGACCGTAGGTGGAGTCGTCTTTTGAAGGACCTAAAAATATTGCACTAGTATGGAACCCCAGATGGTGACCTACAGACCGTAGGTCGACCCACGGTTCATAGGTCCAGTCGTAAATAGAAATCGTGTCCAAGCAATTATTTCTTTATTTTGTTTCCTACTAAGTTTGGGATTTGTTTTTTATAAATATTAGTTGTAATTTCCATTTTTGGGGGGCTAGACATTATAGTAAGATTTTATTTTTTGGTCTTTTGGAATTATTTTGCAAACTTTGAGCAATTTAATTTCCGAAAGTTGGTTTATGAAAGAACGCTTTTGAATTTCAATTCAAAATTTTGGTTTTCATCTATGCTAACTGTAAGTTCATGAATTCTTTTAACCTAATTAAGAATTGTGAACAATCAAGCATGAGTAACTAAATCCAAAACTATGGTTATGGGAACCATGAGCAATTAACAAAGTATGAGTAATAATTTAGTAATTCTTAAATAGTGTTTAAACTTGTATTGTTAATCCTTTCGTTTAGAAAACTTTTTAACGGTTGCAAACGTTAAAACTCACCTCATTCCTACTTGTCGGACCAAGGAGGTAATGAATGAGAGAAGGATTAAGCATCATAGATTTAGTGAACTCTATCTAATAGTCTGATTTCAATCAAAGTAAAGGTGAAAACTAAAGTAAAGTGATATGCTGAATAATCTAGGGTAAAGGTAAGGGTTAGTAAAGCATACACCCATTGTAACGATCGGGTTTTGTCGTTATAGAAAATCCAATGGGGAAAAAATTTGGGTCGAAAAACTTTTTCATAGTAACTTGAAATTTCCCAACCTAGTTCAGATTTGGATGAAGTTGAAGTCATTAAGGTGTAGGGAAATCTAGTAACAATCGGGTGAATTATTTATGATTTTGATTACATGAGTAGTTAGATAAGTCATTAAGAACCCGTACAACTTTATGGAATTGAATTTGGGTTAAAGGTGTGTTGTGAAATAGTCTTCGAATTATTAAAATAGCTCACTGGTTTTGTGCAAGCCGCTAGGGAGGCATTTCTACCGCCAGGGCGGGGCCACCATAACAGGGTAAGGACCGTTGTGGCGGGTTTGACGCAACTTAAGGTCGTAAATAAACCCCAATTTTGCACTTTTAGATTTTTAGAGCTAAGGAACGAACCACTAGCGACTCTTGATAGTTTTCCACCATTCTTGAGGCTAAAGGTAAGCTTTTAACTCCCCAAATCCATTTTTTGATCCGTAGAACATAATAGAATGGGTAATTATCGATGGGGAAGGGTTTTGACCTAGATTCTATGGTGGAAACATTCCTATATTATGTGCTTGGAATCATGGGTATGATCTAGGGTTCATAGAATTATTAGCTATACGGGTAATTAGTGATTGTTTATTGATTCCTGTGTTATTATAATTGTTTGTAGACCGAGAACAAGTAAAACGAATCTGGAAAGGGAAGGATCAAGTGTCTTAGGGTTTCAAGCTTGTTTCGAGGTAGGTAATGGTTGTGATTCTATGATTGTGTGATGTATGTTTATTCTTGTTTCATTATGATACATGTTTGTATGCGAATGTTGCATTATTGATCACACTTGTTGTACATGAGATAGATGAATAACTATATGCTATGAATCACTTTTTGATTGCATGATTATTGAGAATGTACTTGTGATTGTGATTATGGTGTGTTGATTGGATCGAATACCATGTTCCGATCTACTAATTGGGATCAATTGCCATGTTCCGGCATAATTATGGGATCGATTGCCACGTTTCAGCATAAACATTGGATCGGGTACCATGTTCAGGTATACTAACAGTTTGGGTTTGGGTTCCATAAGAGGACCAATGACTTGTTATAAATGTATATTGTTGAGCATGTAATAATCGATATTGTATATGTTCGGTATTTTGCATGTTTATAATGTTGTATTGACTTGCTTATGATACACTTAGTGGGATAGCCGTGTGATCCTATCAATACACTATGATTGTGTACTGATACTGCACTTGCTCTTTCTTTGTTGAGTACCGCGCATCTTCAAGCGGCTATTGACATACCTTACTTAGAAAATCACTGATCATCGTTCGAATTCAAGGGTGAGCCAGTTCTTCCAGGCTACTATGAGTTCTACTTTTGTCTATGACCACATTTCAAACTTAGACTTTTCTAGTTAGTTGTTAGTTCATTAGTTTGGGGTTGTGACCTTTCTTGTTTAGACTTTGGTTTATTGTTAGATGTTTTGGTACATTGACTTTCACGTTCTAGGGGTATTTTTTCCGCATTGTTAGTTGTGAGATCTTTTGGAAGTTTATGAGAACTTCAGTTTTTAGATATTATTCCTGCTTTCGTATCCTTAATGTTTTAGTTTTTGGTTTAGTTGCTTGGTTAGGGTTGTAGTAGTGTTCTCCCATCGGAGGGTTAGTGTGGGTGTCAATCACAACGGTCTGGGTCGTGACAAAGTTAGTATCAGAGCCTTGGTTCATTGATCTCGATGTACCAAAATGAGTCTAGTAGAGTTTTGCGGAATGGTACGAGGACACCTTTACTTTTCTTTAAGAGGCATTAGGACTTAAGGAAAGATTTCTGTTTTCTCTTGTCTCCTTTCGTGCCATGACTTGATTCCAATTGGTATCTAGCGATTCAAATTGGTATCTAACCTCCTTCACTCTTCTGTCCGCAGATGGTTAACACTAGATTCAACGGCATCAGGCCCATAGCTCCTATCAATGCCTCAGTTGAGGAATCTGCAGCGAAAGGTTGCGGTCAAGACTGGGGTAGAAGAAGAGCTCGAGGTAGAGGCCAAGGAAGAGTGGCGCCTGCTAGAGATAGGGTACCGGTCAAAAATTTTCCCCAAAATGAGGCCCCTCCTGTGCATCATAAAGAAATAAAAGAGGATATTGAGGTTGAAAATGTTAAGGAGGTTGGACAAGAGGGACTACTAATGTTCCTCCCATAGACCCAGTGTTAGCTCTACAGATCATGTCATTCCTGAAAGGGTTGGTTGGTCCTGGAGTGGTTTCTTATGCTCCAGTAACTCAAGCTCCCGCTAATCCTCTTGTTGCTATCATTGTGTCCAAGGTGGGTGGAACTAGAGGTAATGATGCTTTCTTCAGTCTTTTTTGGGTTCTGTTATGACTGGTAATGAGTATGAAATGTTGACTAACTTTTTGAAGCTAAAGCCTCCTGTATTTCTTGGTCTTGAGAGTGAGGATGCTTATAAGTTTATCTTAGACTGCTATGAGAGGCTTCATAAGTTGGGAATTTTCCATCACCATGAGGTTGAGTTCGTGACTTTTCAGCTTTAAGGTGAGGCTAAGCAGTGGTAGAGAGCTTTTGTGGAATGTAGATCTTCAACTTTACCTCCACTTACTTGGACCCATTTTTATGCTCTGTTTCTAGATAAGTATGTGCCTAGAACTTTAAGAGATCGCAAGAATGATTTCATGGCTTTGGAGCAAGGTTGTGTGTTTGACGCTTCTCATGAGGCCAAGTTCCATGCTTTATCTAGATATGCTACACAATTGGTGATTATTGAGGAGGAGAGGATCCGTTTATTTATTAGGGGATTAAACTCTGAGTTGCAGGTATTATCTGTTCATATGACCTCTGTAGGGAAAAGCTTTAATGAGGTAACAGACTTTGTGAAGAAAGTGGAGGGGGTGAGGCCAGACGGTCAGCCTAAGGCATTGGCTAAAAGGGCCAAGAACTCGGGTAACTTTTAAGGTTCTTACTCTAGGGGGTCCGGAAGGCCAATGCTTGCATTCAAGCCAATTCAATCTGCTATGCCCACCTCTACAGGTAACTACTTAGGAACTCCATCTCATAATTTAATTCACGATAGCCAGGGAGTCGCACCTTCGACGGGTGGCAGGCCATCTTTTGATCATACATGTTACAATTATGGAGAGCCTGGGCATATAAAGAGAGATTGTCCCCACCCACATGTGTTGGATTCCGTGTAGCAATAGACTAGAGCAGTGGTACCCGCGAGAAATGGTAATAATGGTCGAGGGCATCCACAAAGGGGGTGAGGAAGTAATCGGTCAGGTTGTGGAGGTAGAGGAAATGTTAATGCAAGTAGAGGTAGCGTGCAACCAGGCAGGGAAGTGGTTCATCAAGATGATAAGGCTCAATGCTATGCCTTTTCGGGCAAGAATGAGGTAGAGGCTTATGACACAGTGATCACAAGTACTGTTTTTGTCTGTGATCGAATGACTAATGTGTTATTTGATCCAGGTTCTACTTATTCATATGTATTCATGTGATTTGCCTCAGAATTTTCTATGATTTGTGATATACTTCATACCCCTATTAATGCTTCTACCCAGTTGGAGATTCAGTCATAGTCAACCATGTTTATCATGCTTGTCCTATTTTGTTTATGGGTTTTCAGACTTGGGCTGATTTGGTGATTTTGGATATGAATCATTTTGATATATTCTTAGGCATGACTTGGTTGTTCCCATATTATGTTGTGCTTAATTGTAATACTAAGTCTGTAACTCTAGAAGTTTCGAAAAGGGAAATATTAGAGTGGGAAGGGGTGTACAAGCCTAAGCAAGATAAGATCACATCCTCCATTCGGGCTAAGAAATTGATAGGGCAGGGTTGTTTGGCTTGTTTGGCTCATATAGGGATGCTAAGGTTAAGACTCTATCTATGGAGTATATTCATGTAGTGTCAGAATTTAGAGAAGTGTTTCCTAATGACTTTCCTGATATGCCTCTGGATAGGAATATAGACTTCTGCATTGATTTAGAACCTAGTACTCGTCCCATTTCTATCCCTCCATATCGCATAGCTCCGGCAGAATTAAGAGAGCTTAAGGCTCAAATCCAAGAACTTCTTGATAAGGGATTTATTCGTCCTAGTGCTTCCCCATGGGGTGCTCCAATTTTGTTTGTTAAGAAAAAGGATGGTAGTATGAGAATGAGTATAGATACCGGCAATTGAATAGGGTCACTATTCGAAACAAGTGTCTGTTGCCTAGAATAGATGATATTTTTGACCAATTGCAAGGTGCATCAGTTTTCTCTAAGATTGATCTATGGTTTGGCTACCATAATTTGAAAATTAGGTCTAAGGATGTGCCCAAGACAGCGTTTAGGACTCGCTCTGGGCACTATGAGTTTTTAATTATGTCTTTTGGTTTGACCAATGCGCTTGCAGCTTTCATGAGTTTAATGAATGGGGTGTTCAAGCCATTTCTTGATTTTTTCGTCATAGTATTTATTGATGATATTTTGGTTTATTTGAAAAGTGAGGAAGAGCATGTCGACCATCTTCATATTATTTTGGGTGTTCTTGGGAAACAAAGGTTGTATGCTAAATTTTTTAAGTGTGAATTTTGGTTGACATCTGTTGCAATTTTGGGACATGTAGTTTCAAAATAAGGGGCAATGGTATATCCTCAAAAGATTGAAGTGGTTAAGAATTGGGTTCAACCTAGCTTTGTAACGGAAGTTAGGAGTTTTGTGGGTCTCACTAGCTATTATTGTCAATTTGTGAAGAACTTTGCTTCTATTGCCACCCACTTGACAAATTTGACCAAAAAGGAGATACTATTTGAATGGACTAAAAAATGTGAGGAGAGCTTTCAAAAACTCAAGAATCCATTGACCACCACACCTATTCTAGCATTACCAGTAGAAGGTAAAAATTTTATTATTTATTGTGATGCTTCACATTCTAGTTTGGGTGTTGTGTTGATGCAGGATAGGAATGTTATAGCTTATTCCTCGCGTTAATTGAAGGTGCATGAGAGGAATTATCCAACACATGATTTAGAGTTGGCAACGATAGTATTTGCACTTAAGACCTCTATGGGGTGAAGTGTGAGGTGTTTACTGATCATCGTAGTTTGCAACATGTTTTCACTCAAAAGGATATGAATTTGAGACAACGAAAGTGGATAGAGTTACTCAAGGATAATGACGTGACCATTCAATACCATTCGGGCAAGGCTAATGTGGTGGCAGACGCTTCGAGTCCAAAAGCGGTGAGTATAGGTAGTTTAGCTTGCTTGAGTGTATCCAAGCGACCTTTGGCCAAGGAAATTCAGACCTTAGAATCTAAGTTCATGCAGTTGGGCATCTTAGAAAGAGGTAGGGTGTTAGCTAGCATTGAAGTAAGGGCCACATACATTGGGGAGATCAAGGCCAAACAATTTGAAGATGAAAATTTGGAGGAGCTTAGAAAGAAGACTACGAATAATAAGGCACAAGAGACCACATTTGATGCAGAAGGTGTGCTCAATTTTAAAGGGAGGTTTTGTGTTCCTCGAGTTGATGATTTGATTCACAAATTATTGACAAAATTCCATGGCTCGCGATATTCTATTCATCCGAGTGTGACCAAGATGTATCGAGATTTGAAGTGAATTTATTGGTGGCCGAGAACGAAGAAGGATATAGCAGATTTTGTGGCTAAGTATCAGAATTGTCAACAAGTGAAGTATGAACATCAAAGGCCTACAGGTTTGCTTCAAAGAATGTCAATTCTGGAGTGGAAGTGGGAAAGGATAGCCATGAATTTTGTGGTAGGTCTTCCCAAGACTTGGGGTAAGTTTGATTCTATTTGGTAGTGGTTGATAGATTGACTAAGTCAGCCCATTTTATTCTGGTAAGAATATATTATAATGCTGAACAATTGGCTAAGGTGTATGTGAAAAGGAGAGTGAGGTTGCATGGGGTGCCCCTCTCTATCTTCTTAGACCATGGTAGCCAATTCACATCCAAGTTTTGGATGAAGTTACATGATGAATTGGGCACCTAACTCACTTTTAGTATAGCCTTCCATCCACAGATAGACGGGCAATCAGAGTGGATTATTCAAGTTTTAGAAGACATGTTGAGGGCATATGTGATTGATTTTAGAGGGCATTGGGATAAATTCATACCTTTGTGTGAGTTCTACTATAATAATATTTATCACTCCAGCATTGATATGGCACCATTTGAGGCATTATATGGGAGGGGATATAGATCACCCATAGGATGGTTTGAGACTGGAGATGTGAAACCTTTGGGCGTTGATTTAGTGAAGGATGCTCAAGATAAGGTAAGGAGTATTCAATCTAAGCTTTTAGCAGCACAAAGTAGATAAAAGAAGTATGCGGATCTTAAGGTAAAAGACATGGCGTTTCAAACAGGTGAAAATGTTCTTCTTAAGGTATCACCCATGAAAGGGGTGATGAGATTTGGCAAGAAAGGTCATCTAAGTCCGCGATACATTGGTCCATTTGAGGTTCTCAAATGTGTGGGACCGATAGCGTATAGATTGGCTTTACCTCCTAATCTATCGGGTGTTCATTTGATATTTCATGTGTCCATGTTGAATAGATATCATGGTGACAGGGATTACATCATTAAATGGACTCAATGTGTTAGACAAAGACCTCCAATATGAAGAGGAATCGATTGCAATTCTTGATCCGGATGTACTCAAGTTGAGGACCAAAGATATTAAGTCTGTGACTGTTCAATGGAAGCATCGTCCAATTGAGGAAGCTACTTAGAAAATCGAGAGGGACATGTGAGACAAGTATCCCCAATTGTTCGTCGATTCAGATACTACTTCATTCCTTCCTTAGCCTATTTCTCCTAAGTTTGTCACTCGGGGATGAGCGATGGGCAAATTGGTATCTATTGTAACGACTGATTTCCGTCATTATAGAAAAGCAAACGGGGAAAAATTTTGGGTCGAAAAACTTTTTCGTAGTAACTTAAAATTTCCCAACCAAGTCTAGATTTGGACGAAATTAAAGTCATTAAGGTGTAGGGAAATCAGGTAATAACCGGGTGACTTATTTATGATTTTAATTACATGAGTAGTTAGATAAGTCATTAAGAAATCCGTACGACTTTACGAAATTGAATTTGGGTGAGTAGAACTCCCGAAATCGATCTTAGGGTGAACAGTATTTTCTGAGTGTCATTAGTTAAAGGTGTGTTGTTAAATGGTGGTCTTGGAATTATTAAAATAGCTCACTGGTTCTGTGCAAGCCATAAATAAACCCCAAAATGTCTTTATTCTGCACTTTTTGATTTTTCGAGCTAAGGAATGAAATGACTCTTGACAGTTTTCCACCATTCTTGAGGCTAAAGGTAAGTTTTTAACTCCCCGAATCTATTTTTCAATCCATAGAACGTAACAGAATAAGTAATTATCGATGTGGGAGGGTTTTGATCTAGATTATATGGTGGAAACAGTCCTATTTTGGGTGCTTGGGATCATGGGTATGATCTTTCATAGAATTATTAGCGATTCAGGTAATTAGTGATTGTTTATTGATTCTCATGTTATTATGATTGTTTGTAGACCAAGAACAAGCGGAACGAATCCGGAAAGGGCAGGATCAAGTTTCTTAGGGTTTCAAGCTTATTTTGAGATAGGTGATGGCTATGATTCTATGATTGTGTGATGTATGTTTGTTCTTGTTTCATTTGATACATGCGTGTATGCGAATGTTGTATTATTGATCACACTTGTTGTAAATGAGATAGATGAATAACTATATGCCATGAATCACTTTTTGATTGTATGATTATTGAAAATGTACTTGTGATTGTGATTGTGGTGTGTTGATTGGATCGGATACCGCGTTTCGGTATACTAATTGGGATCGGTTGCCACGTTCTGGTATAATTATGGGATCAGTTGTCACGTTCTGGCATAAACATTGGATCGGGTACCACGTTTCGGTATGCTAACATTTTGGGTTTGGGTTCCATGACGGGACTAATGACTTGTTATAAATGTATATTGTTGAGCATGTGATAATCGATATTGTATATGTTCAATATTTTGCATATTTATAATGTTATATTGACTTGCTTATATTACACTTAGTAGGATAGCTGTGTGATCATACTAGTACACTGTAGATGTGTACTGATACTGGACTTCCTCTTTCTTTGTTGAGTACAGGGCATCTTTAAGCAGCTATTGGCAGACCTTGCTTAGAAGATCAGTGATCATCGTTTGAATTGAAGGGTGAGCCAGTTCTTCCAGGTTGCCATGAGTTATCCTTTTGTCTATGACCACATTTCGAACTTAAACTTTTCTAGTTAGTTGTTAGTTCATTAGTTTGGGTGACCCTTCTTGTTTAGACTTTGGTTCATTGGTAGATGTTTTGGTACATTGACTTTCAAGTTCTAGGGGTATTTTTTCCTCATTGTTAGTTGTGAGATCTTTTGGAAGTTTATGGGAACTTCAGTTTTTAGATATTATTCCTGCTTTCGTATCCTTAATGCTTTAGTTTTTGGTTTAGTTGCTTGGTTTGGGTTGTAGTGGTGGTTCTCCCACCGGAGGGTTAGTGTGATGCCAATCACGATGGTTTGGGTCGTTACACCCGTAGACGGACCAAGTTGCGTGGTTAAATTCCCTTTTTGGAGGACCAATCACTTAGGGATACCTCACTTACGAACCTTGCATGTCAAACACTAGGATATGATTACTATTATTAGGATTACTGCGTTAAGAGCTTGCAGGGAACACATATACCCTAGTTTCCATCTTATATTGATAACTCAAATTGTGAATCGTGTTTACTTGTTACTTAATCATTCTAATTAACAATCTGTTACTTATTTACAACAAACCCCTTGTTACTTTTCTCGAAAATAGTTTGACTAAAAAGAGATAATGTGAGTTAAGTTTAATTCTAAACCATATTCCTCTTGGGATCGATCTCAACCTACAAGTTGGGTTCTTTATTTGACAACGATCGCTTATGTTTCTTTAATAGAGGTGTAATTTTAGCGTATTATATATCACTGCCGATTTAAAAATTACACATACTACATTAATCCAACATGTAGTATTTTAGTTTCCTAATTTGAATATTTTATTTGCTCATTAGTTTATTATTTTTATTTATGTATTTTAAATTAATTTATAATTAAGAGTGTATTCTTTTTATTAGGCCGAACTTTCTATCATAAAAATGATCAAAACTTTTAAATTTAGTAATATTAATGGATTTTAAGGGGATAAAAAAGTTTATATGGGTGATCTATCTGCAAAATGTTTAAAAATAAAAAAAGAATGATAACGCCCTTTGAAGTATATTTGATTACTTAACATTATGTTGTGATCTTTTATGTTCCGAACAATACAAGTCACAATTCACATTTTTCTTCTTTTACATTTATTTCTAATTTGCATTTTAATTTTATGAGCTTTTCGAGTGTCTCTTTTAGTGTTATTTGACTTTTAATTGTAAAAACAATCTTTAAATGATATGGCTATTACAAGTTCTGTTTCTCATAAAAAAAAAATGAAATTAGGCAATCTTTTTAATGAGTGTGTGAATTTCTCCATTTATAATTTTTTTTAATTATTATTATTATTATTATTATTATTATTATTATTATTATTATTATTGTTATTATTATTATTATTATTATTATTCTTGTTGTTGTTGTTGTTGTTGTTGTTGTTGTTGTTGTTGTTGTTGTTGTTGTTGTTGTTGTTGTTGTTGTTGTTGTTGTTGTTGTTGTTGTTGTTGTTGTTGTTGTTGTTGTTGTTGTTGTTGTTGTTGTTGTTGTTGTTGTTGTTGTTGTTGTTGTTGTTGTTGTTGTTGTTGTTGTTGTTGTTGTTGTTGTTGTTGTTGTTGTTGTTGTTGTTGTTGTTGTTGTTGTTGTTGTTGTTGTTGTTGTTGTTGTTGTTGTTGTTGTTGTTGTTGTTGTTGTTGTTGTTGTTGTTGTTGTTGTTGTTGTTGTTGTTGTTGTTGTTGTTGTTGTTGTTGTTGTTGTTGTTGTTGTTGTTGTTGTTGTTGTTGTTCTTATTATTATTATTATTATTATTATTATTATTGTTGTTGTTGTTATTATTATTATTATTATTATTGTTATTATTATTATTATTATTATTATTATTATTATTATTATTATTATTATTATTATTATTATTATTATTATTATTATTATTATTATTATTATTATTATTATTATTATTATTATTATTATTATTATTATTATTGTTATTATTGTTGTTGTTATTATTATTATTATTATTATTCTTATTGTTATTGTTATTGTTGTTGTTGTTATTGTTATTGTTATTGTTATTGTTATTGTTATTGTTATTGTTATTGTCATTAGAGACTTTATCCTAGAACTTTATTTTATAATTAAAATTAAAGACCTTTTTATAAATATACATACAATTTTTTAAAAAGGTTTCATCCATTAGTATGGGGTACACGCATTATACTAAAAGTGAGAAGCTTTAGAAGGTAAAGTTGAATTACCATTTTACCCTACACTATAACGTACCTAATTTATTTGAATATTAAATGGTTAAGACACTCTTATTATATTATACTAAATACTAAAGGTGGAAAAGATGAAAAGTTGATCATATAATAATAATACATCGTTATTACTATTTTACTATTATTATACTCTATATCATCATACTTATATATTTTATAAATTATAAATAGGTAGCCTAAATTAAAAATTGAATTACATTCACATTCTAATATATGATACTATTTTTATTAAACATAAAAAAAAATTGAATTAATCATTATAATAATAATTATAATAATTGTAGTTGAGTCTCTTTATTACCTGCCGTTATCATACTACTCTTTAATAACCATTCAATTAATACAATGACCAAGCAAATTTTGCAACCCAAGTAAAAAGCCAAACTAAAAGACTATTGTTACATATATTAAACCCTTCCGTTTAAGTTATTTATCAGGAAGACAATTAAAGAATCACTAATTAAATTGTAAGTTACAATGAATTGTTTAATATATTTATCATTTTACTCATATTACTATATTATATTATTATAATATACAACAACAAGATCCTATCTTCAAAGTTGGATTACCATTTTCCCCCTATTTTACCGTAAAACCTCACTATTTAATACTTAATTAATTAATAATCTCTCTAAGATAATAATTTTCTTTGGTCCCGATTTGGGCGAATGGAAAAAAATCACTCATTTCGATAACATAATAAGATAATATATTTTCAGACGACTCCTATATAAATATATGGTCCCATTAATATTATAAATTAATAATTCTTTAAAAGTAGAAATATATCTAAGAAAAATTAATTTACTGAAATATTATTCTATTATGTTCTATTTTTTGTTAAAATTTAAATCTAGTTGAAACTCATCTCTAACTTTTCTTATTGCATCCAAAAGTTTCGGTGTTGTCTTTTCTAATTGCACCATAAAATTGTGAAGAGTTCTAGATGCAAGTGTTTCCTTACGCGTAACTGGTTTCGAAGGTATTATATAATCTTCAACTTTATCATCAACATTGTTTTTCCAATGATATCCACAATTTGTTCTAAGCTCTGGACCTCTGAACATGTATCATTTTCACCCATCCAATAGGTTATTAACATCCATTTTATTGTGGTAACCGAGATAATTAATCATGACCTCAAGTTCATGAATGACGTTTTCACAAGTGGGTTTTTTCAAATTCCTTGAGATTTCATCCCTGGATAATTTTTTCAGTGTTGAAACACTCTTTCAATTAATAAATATTAATCTATCAATTAAATAATACTTCTACAAAATAATAATATTTTATGGTTCCGCCTATATTAATTTAGAGAGGTTTTATTTTATATCAAAATATATAAAAACATCTAATTATCTATCTTATTCATGTAACATTTATATTCAATTAGATTTATTGAATACTAATTTTATTAATAATTGTTCTATTACATTTTCTAAAATGCATGTCTGCTCTTTTTTTTTCTTGCAGAAAATAATTAATTACATAAAAAAAAAAATTACACATGCATCTTCAGGTAAAAGCTCACTTTTATAATTTTCATATATCTGATCTTCTCATTCTCATTTCTTAATCTTGACCTTTCAAATTTCTCACACAAATAAAAAAAAATACAAATGAGTAATTATTCCTTGAATACAAGAAATTAAAGTAGATACATATATCTTTTAAAGTTAAATTTCATGTTCTATCTTTTTTATATTTATGTTAATAGTATTTGACCATTTAAATTTCCATATGACTTTTCATGTTTCTACAATCTTTGTCTTATAAATTTAACTTTTCCAAGAAAGACTTTTATTTACTACTCCTACAATTCTTGTGTGTAGGAGCTCTAAGTTGGTGAAATAATGTCACAATTTGTGGTGAAAGTTGTGAGATCTCCTTATATAGTCACGAGAATAGACAAGAATTTAATTATTGAAGCATCGGAGTTTGATGTGTTAGTTTTATACTTATTTGTAGTAATTAGAATTATAATAAGACTTTTTCTATCTCTCTTTTTATAGTTGAATTGTTTCTTTGTTAGCAACTTACTTTAATTTCAATTTTTTATTTTGTATGCTCAAATATAAACTATATGTTTCGTTAGTTTTTGTTTCAGTTTTCATTATAGGGAGACATGTAAAAAGGAATCCTAATCGTCTTGCTCATGTGTATCTTTCTCTTTTTTTTTTTCTTTGTACTCATAATTTTACATGTACAATAACTTTAATCTTTAAGAATGAATGCGATAGAATGCTTACTCTCTTTTTTTAGGAAACAATTTTGGGAAAAAAGAAGAAAAAGGTAAAACGTATAACATTAGATTAATGGTGGATAAGTTATGTATGAAGAGATGATTAAATTCTATATAAAAATAGTAGTTATGCTCATACATATTACGATTTTCAAAATATAAATAATAAGGCTTTTTACACCTTAATTTTTAATATTTATAATTAAATAATTAGTTTAAAGTGCTTGTGGATAAAAATCTAATATAATATTTTGACCTACATTCATTATAATTGTCAAGAGATTCAAAAGGCAAAGTAAAAAGTTGAAAGATTTTTTTTCCTTTCAGTCAAAGTTAATCTTACACCATTTTTTGTACAAAAAATAAATAATCTCCTATCAAGCTTTTAATTGAAGAAACATTAATATTGCACAACGGTTTGCAGAGGATTAATCTCATGCAATTTGTTGATCTTCTAACACTATTCTACCAACAAAAAAAACTTTTAATACTATCGAGAAATTTAATTTAGATTGTTGTTATCTTTTTCCTTTTGCTTTACAAACTCATTTTTCGACTTAGAAATAGAGTTTATTTTATTAACTTCTCATACTATTATCTTGGTGCATTTAATTGAAGGTCTTGAAATTGGAGTGTCATAGCTAGTAGTGAGAAAAAGTAAGAAACCTCAATTAGACACATTTTATAGAAAAGGAACTCAAATCATATTATTTAATAATATTTAATTTTTTAAGAAATACTATACTTATTAATATGGGTTACACTCGCTAAACGCGTGTCCAGAAACTTACTATTAATATATGTATATCTATGATATCAGTGATACACGCCTCAATATACAATAGACTGTATAACTAATGCAAATATTTGTTCTACACAAGCAGAAAAAATGTACCAAATAAGATACTAATAAGATACTAATAATACATAAAGCTAATACATGCATTATTTTTCTAATACACTACCAAACAACACCTTATACACAAAGCACTTAGATCTCAAATATGCATTCGATGCTCTGAGCCAAATTTTGCTGAGGTAAGCGAAGGAATGCTTCGTAATGCCAAGCGTTCGAATTGTGTATTCAATAGGACGGTGGAAAATCCTCTCTTACACATCTCTTCTTCTTCCGTCGATGCATATTTTGCACTTTCTATAATTGATTTTTCTTCATTTGTCATTTTGCTGAGTACTTTCTTTCAAGTGGGTGTGCAAAGTGCCACTACTTGTTCTGTTTATCTGTAACAACGAGTACACAAATTATCAAAATTATTTTTAAAATAGTAGAAGTAATTAAAATAGAATTAAGACTTCATACGATTGAATATGTCAATTAGAGTATATTACTTTATCTAATATTGGGGCAAATGAGAAATAGAGTCCATTGATAAGAAGAAGGCAATAAAGTAGTGTCACGATCCAAGTAGCCCCAAGGCGTAACATGACGTACAGGATCTCAAAAGGCTACATACAAGTCACTTAGCATTCATCATACAAGAAATAGAATATCAAAGAGATAAAGAGAAAAATTTCAAGTCTAAGAGTTTTATCAAAGTAAAACGGAAGTCTACAAAGTCTCATTTGTCATCTATTACATCAAGAGTGACCGGGATGTACCCTAATGTCACGTACAATGTCTGAAAAAAAGAAATGACTGAAAGCTATAAAAGTCCGGTTTTCAAAGCATGAGGACTCACCACAACTCAGAATCTCTCCAACAACCTCTAACTACGAAATATGATAGTCATGCATAAAACATTTGAAAACATAAGAAAAGGGGCATTTTCATAAAGTACAATGACCAAGCTAAATCATGAATGTAAAAGAACTAGAAGACATAAGTCATAAAACTGGTCAATTCAAATAGACATCATCTTAAGTAACATGTGAGAAACTTCTTGAAGTAACCTTAGTTAATTATTGTGGAAGATTTACCTTTAACTGACATATAAGACCATGTGAGCTATCAACACAGAATCTGGTGTCTATCCCACACCGGAAAAAAGGTGTCCTACTTGCCAAGGTAAGACCATGAACTTCTAGCTTAATGTGAATCCACTAGATAATGTCTATCTAAGACAATCATCCTATGGGGGCACATTGGTATGTGATAGAGATATTGCTTCTAGAAACCCGACCTCTACTAACGGGAGAGCTCTCATCTCAATTTTCTCTCGGTGCTAAGCATAAATTCCATGGAATAGTTATTTTCTTAACTTGCCTTTATTATCCATGGAAGGGCACATCATCTTGCCAATCCAAGCTATGTCATATGTCATCCATGAAAAGGTACAATTAAGCAACCAATCCAAGTTAAGTTTCATTAGAATAGCTCCTTATCTTTGATTCATTTTAGGTGAGAAGATCTTTCAACCTTAAAATCCTTTACGTGAGAAAACCTTTCACATTCATGCATGAGGTAGTTATGTGAGAAATCCTTTCAACAACACAACAACAACAACATTGATACTTCACTCTCAAAGCATTCTTAAAACATCTACCTCAATTTCATGAGAACATGCATGATTTCATAAATTCATTTCATAATTCCACAACCCACATTAGATCATCATAACTTTAAAAAAAAACATGGGATATGCATGGGTTCATGAGGATTCATCATAAAGTCATAGAATTATATCAATTCATGCTTGAAAGATCATAAAACAATAATAAATCAATAATTAAGAGAACCCATAATATGAAAGAAAAACCCTAACTCAATTGTGCATTTCTAACTTTGAAAATTAGAGAATTTGGGAACTCCATGGAGGAAAGGGCTCAATGGATGAAAATTATCATACCTCAATGTCAGGAGCTTGCCTTCAATGGTGAAATTGGAGGCTTGACTTGAAACCCTAGGTTGACTCGTTCTTCTTCAAGCTTTCTTGAGAGAGAAATATTTTGAAGAGGAAGACTTGTTCTTCTTTTAGGAATTTAAGAGAATGATTTCAATTGGGGAAATTTGGGGTTAAAAGCACTTATATAGGAGCTTTGATGAAGGGTAAAACGACATAGGGTTATGCTAGAATAATTAGAAAAAGACCTAAAAAACCTTAATTAAATTAATTGTCGACACCGTCAATGGTGGCGATCTACGGTCAGTGGTACCACCAACGGACCATCCTGGTCGGCCGTCGATGGGTTCAAAGATCATTGTTTCAGGACCTCAAATGATGATCCCCACCTGCGAACTGTGGTCCAGACGACAGACCTGGGTCCCGATCGTTGATCTCGACTCTTAACCTCAAAATTTCTCTAAGTCTGGGACTCACCTACGAAACCTATCTATGACTCATGGATTGGATGATGGACCGTCCTGGTGAACCGTTGAAAATTACAGAAAACTTTACATTCTTGGAAAACTGGATTGGCCAACCACAAAGTTGACCTACGAACCGTGATTCAATCCACGGGTCATAGGTGGCTCTGTCGGTACTAGCACCAGGTCCTTCAAAAGCTGCAAATTCTACCCTTTTCGAATCTAAGGTGTTACAAGTAGGTTCAAAATTCAAATGAACATCGACGCTTAACTTGTCACAAGATCATCATATTAGTAGCCTACATAGACAAAATTGAACACCATAGTAAAAGAAATAACAAATGACAAAGGCCTCTACAATCCAAACATGTAAAAATTAAACATGCTTTAGTTAGCTACATAAATAAATTAGAGCTTAAGTTTTGAATACCGATAGTGGAAAAGAAATTATTTACGTAATCAAGTGATTCATTGGAAAAATCTTCACAAGTCTCATCATGTCTCCCAACTTTCTCAACCACAGCGCATCAATTATCAATCTTGAACACTATATATCTGTGGTTCCTTTCTGTTTTCAACTCTGAAATGTTCAGCTTCCATTCATCTGTTATCCCTGACGCTGAATACTCCTATGCAAATGCCATAAAATTAGACAAGAAAATATAACTTCTCATGTTCTGGTATATATAGCCCTATAATGTATGGACATATTTACCTCCCTATTTCAGGTTCAATATACACCGAAAATGTACCTCACGTTCAACAATGTGTCCTAGTGATCAGTGAAGAGAAATACTAGATGAATTCTTTCTATCTACGTAAGCCTTTTTAGTAGGGCGGAACTAACAAGCCTCTTTAGTTGCCGTTTGATCTTAAATAACAAACAAACTAATGATATCATTAAAGCTGCTTTAAGAGGTACTAGCGATATTGAAAAATATCAAGGTGATTCGAGGGAAATATTAAATGAAAAAAGAAGGGTTGTAAGTGTCGATCAAAGTAATGCTATGCTTTAGATGACAATTGGTTGTTGCCACCTCTAAGCAAAATCGTGCAGCTAAATGGAGTAATATTGGTCATCAAAAAGCTACTGGAAACAAAGATGTTTTAGATGATCGAGAGTTAGCTCTATGTCCTAAACCAAGAGAGATAGCAGCAAAAAATTGTGAATGCTTCAGATGTTTGTAATAATCAGTAAGTTGCTACTAATGTGGTGCAATCAAGAGAATTAGGAATAAATTTCAAGTTGAAAATGAAAGTGCAACTGAATGTAACTGAAAATTGCAAGTTGAAAACGAGAATGCAACTGAAAATTGTAAGATGATGTTAGGTTTTAAAAAGTGTGAATGAAAATTGAAGATTTGTGGCTTTTATAAAGAGTTATGATTTTTATGAAAAGTTGCGACTTTTATGAAGAGTTGCAACTTTTATGAAAAGTTGTGACTTTTATGAAAGGTTGTGACCTTCTGAAAGATTGTGACTTTTTCTAAGGTTTGTGACCTTTCCAGGAAGACACAATAAGAACCTTTTCACACTACCCTTTGTTTTCTATAAATTGAGGGATTTCCTCTCATTTTAGTTAAAAAATGATTTTTTCTAGACTTCTTCTACTACTACTAAATCTAGTATTCTAAGTGTACTTTACTGTCATTGAGTGGTTCGCTGACACCGTGGTTTTAGGTACCGATACACCAGTGAGTAAGATCGTTCTATCCTGGGAGGATATATTTCATTAACCTCGGGTACTTGAGGGGAATAATTTCCTTAAGGGGACACTATGCATTCAGTGGGCTCGATTTTCTTTCTTTGAGAAAAATATTTTATATTGTTTCTAATCTGTTTCTGATTCCATTTCTCTACTAGTTTTAATTTTCTTGTTTGAAAATACTCTTTAAACTTTGTTGTTCTTACCAAGTTCTTCAAAGTTTTGTTCTTAGTATCTTAGGAATACAAGATGAACAACAATCTTAAGGAAATTATTATATTGTTGGTATTTTTTGTATTCTACAGATTGAGAGAAACAGATCATGGAAGTAGAAGATTAATGCATTACTTCTCCAGAATTCAGTGTTTTGTTTAGCAAGGTCGAAGTGAGAATGTACTAGAAGAATTGGTGGTGTTTCGATTAAAGATTACACCAAGTAACCTGCTTATTATTTATCTAAGGAGGATAATAGTTTCTAAAAGTTAACAGTTTTGATATTTATCATGTATGTCTTTGGAAAAAGATCTGCAAACCATATGATTTTTGAATGAATTTTCCTTGGCAAAAAGTGTTGCCTTTAAAATTCTTTAGTTTGCAAAATGAGAGATGCACATTTTTGTTTGATAAAATAGTATGTCAAAATGTTATAGTTGGAAGGCTATTTGAAAAGAAAAACATATCTATGTGATAATCTAAAAATATGTTTAATTCTGTATGACAAAAAAAAAACTTTTGTAGTTTTGTACTCCATGTAAAATTTTATTGGTTTGAAGAATATGAAAACTTCACATAATAAGTCAAAGTTGTACTTTTGACTTTTTATAAACTTCACTTTTATATAGAAATAAATTGTACAAATTTTTTTGTCTTCATTGTTAGTATTTTAAATACTAAGTGGTATATCTATTTTGTGATAGAGGAAAAATATCAGTGACTTAGAGTTTGTGATTTTGTTCCTCTATGGAATGAACTTTGACATTGTGTAAAGATTGTCAAAGAGAATTGCAGCACTATAATTCTTTTGTTGAAAAATATTTTCGAAAGAGGTTTCATGTTGCCAATGACACTTTGATAGCATGAGAAAAAAAAATATGTGGAAAAACTATTTTCAAATACTTGAAAAATATTTTTGAGATCATATTTAAAATTTTGGGGGGTTCTATGCTTATGAAAAATATAAAATTAGACTTAGTGTCTAATTTAAATTTGGAGCACAAGATATGAAATTTGATGATACTTTTGTATTATGTTAGACCCACAAAATTCTTGGAGTATATTTGATATTGTGGTCGTTGAGTTTCTCTTTTATTAGTATATGGTGTGACTAGTATGAAACTACAAAATTATATGTATACTTGTTCAAAATGATTGAGTTCTTTTATGAAAAGTGCCACTTAAAATGTTGTGACTTTTCATGAAAAGATATGTCTATTAAATTTAACTATTTATATAGACATGAATATTGGTGAATAGTCATTTTTCATGTTTTGTGAAAGAAGCATTTGGACTATATTGCCTTTATTGGACCCAATGAAAATTTGTTCATAGATGGTTCTATAACAATCAAATTGAAAGTTATGGAAATGTCCTTTCGAAAAGGACATTTGACAAGGTGATGACTTTAAACAATGTTTGTATCACATAAAATTGTAAAAAATAAGAACAAATATTTGTGAGAAAAAGCTACATTGCGGAGAACTTTTCAAACTCAATATTTTTATTTGTTCTTACTTGCTTGAGTCAAACTATTTGAGACATGTCAATTACAAAACCTTGTAAGAAAAACTGATCAACTTAGACGTTTTGTTTAACTTTGAGTGCAATAAATAAAAATGTCAAGTTTGTGTGAAATTTAAATATGCTAAGCATTCTTATAAATCTGATGAAAGGAATTCTAATCCCTTAGAGTTGATTTACACTGACATTTGTGATATGAAGTCAACACTATCTCGTGGTGGGAAAAAGTATCTCATAACTTTCATTGACAATTGCATTAGAAACGACTATGTCTATTTGCTGAATAGCAAGGATGAAGCAAATAGAAATGTTTAGACAATATAATATTGAAGTTGAAAATCAGTTGCGCAAAAGATAAGAAGTGATAGGGATGGAGAATATAAATCTCTTTTTGCAGAAATATGTTTAGAAAGTGGATTTATCTAACAAACTATTGCCCTATTCACCTCAATCTAATGAAATTGCATAAGGGAAAAAGATGAAGTTTGAAGGAAATGATGACTACATTATTTATAAGTTCAGGTTTACCACAAAATTTGTGTAGAGAAGCTATCCTTACTACAAAAGGGAAAAACAAAAGTTTTGTCTTTTCAGAAAGAAAGCACTTTTGTTTGTTCAGGACACAATCTATTCCATATGAGAAATGGAAAGGAAGGAAGTCCAACTTGAAATATTTCAAAGTGTAGGGATGTTTAGCCAAAGTCGAAGTTCACAAGGATTAAAATAGGACCTATGATTGTGGACTATAAAATTAGACTTGAGTAGTCTAGTGAAGGGTCTAAAAGACCTTGGAAAGGAAAAGAAAAAGAATGTACTTAATAAAGAGATTCATAGGCGTAGTAAATGTCTAAGGACATCTACTTCCTTCGAATATGATTTTGTAACATTTCTTGTGTCATCTGTTGACTCATCCTTTTGAAAAGATGGCGTCAATAGTGAGATTGATGCAATCTTGAGAAACCATATTGGAAGTTAATTGATCTTCCTCCAGAAAATAAACCTTTGGGTTCAAAGTGAATATTCAGAAGGAAAATGAAAGTCGATGGAACTGTTGACAAATATAAAACAAGACTTTTTGTTAAAGGCTTTAGACAAAAACAAGGTCTTGTTCTTGTCGATATATACTCGTCAGTAACTAGAATTACATCCATTCGAATGTTAATATTATTGGTTGTGGTATATGACCTCCAAATTCATCAAATAAATGTGAAAACAACTTTCTTAAATGGAGAATCGGAGGAAGAAATTTACATGGAACAACCCGAGGGTTTTGTGGTTCCTGGTAAAGAAAAGAAAGTGTGCAAACTTGTTAAGTCACTTTATGGACTAAAACAAGCACCCAAAGAATGACATAAGAAATTTGACCAAACCATGTTGGCAAATGGATTTAAGAATGAGGTAAGTGATAAATGTGTTAACATTAAAATTAAATCACACGGTCATTGTTTGTTTGTATATTGATGACATATTGATCATTAGTAGAGACATTAATGACATAAATGCTACTAAATGTATTCTAGAAAGAAAGTTTGATATGAAAGATCTTGGAGTTGTTGATGCGATCTTAGGTATAAGAATCCTTAGAAATCCATAATGTTTAGCATTATTACGGTCTCATTGCATCGAAAAGGTACTTGACTAGTTCAAATATTTGGATTTCAGTATTGTCAAGACTCCAATAAATGTGAGTTTTGCATTTCAAATGAGTGAAGGTGAAAGTGACTCACAATTGGATTATGCTACAGTATTGGGAAGTATGATGTATATCAAGAAGCGTACGCGATTAGATATAGCATGTGCTATTAATAAACTGAGTCTGTTCACAAGTAATCCCAATCAAACTCATTAGATGACAATGAAAAGAGTTTTAGGGTATTTATAACATACTCAAAAATATGTTGTGCATTATAACAAATATCCAACAGTATTGTAAGGATATAGTGATGCAAATTGGATCACCAGGATCAAATGAAGTAAAATTCATGAGTGGATATGTATTTACTATTGGTAGAGGAGTAGTCTCTTGGAAATCTTCCAAAAAGACATGTATCGCTAGCTCTACAATGATCTCTAAGATAGGTGCTCTAGATAAGGCCGGTGAATAAGTTGAAAGACTCCAAAATTTCTTGATAGATATTCTTTTATGGCCCAAACCATTGTCATCAATAGGCATACACTTTGATAGTCAAGATGCAATAGGTAGGGCATGGAGAATGATGTATAACGTAAAGTCTCAACATGTCAGACATAGACATAATACCGTTAGAAAACTACTTTCTTGTGGAATTATCACAATTGACTATGTAAAGTCAAAGAATAATATGTCGAATCCACTTACAAAAAGGGTTAACTAGAGAGAAAGTTGAAAGATCATCTAAGAGAATGGGTTTACGGCTTAGGACAAGTCATCATAGCGGTAACTCTATCTAGTAGACTGGAGATCCCTAAAGCTATATTCAAGAAGAAAAACAAAGTTCTGACTGACGGTTTGACATTGTCAATCAACTCAATCCATTCTCATGATGAAGATAATGTTCAAGAATGAGGTTAAAACATTAAGGCTTGTTAATGAGTTAATAAAGCTTAAAGTTTTTAATGATTTGCTAAGTTTGGCAAATTTGACCAAATTGTGTATCTACGTGATAACACTGTTAGAAATCACCTATGTGAGTGTGAAGAGTAAGGCGCTTCAAAGAGGATGATTGTCAAAAGCTCATCTCTCTATACACTCATGAAATCATGAGGTGTTCATGGCTAAAACAAATACAACTGTAATAACCATAAATGGTAAAGGGTTAATTGTGTGACATATGGTTGTCTAGGTATACACCAAAGCTCGACGGTTCAAAGATATCACATCTACTGATTGACCGAGTATATCCGACATATGTTCACTACGGAAAGTTCAAGGGGAAACCTACTTATCTAGATGCAATTAATTCTTGCTTGTAAAGTACACAAACTTGTCCGTTTCTTTGTCTTGGAGTCATTCTCCATTCATGCGGGGGATTGTTGGGTTTAAAAGGTGTGAATGGAAAATAAAGAGTTGCGACTTTTATAAAGAGTTGTGACTTTTATGAAAAGTTGCAACTTTTATGAAAAGTTGCAACTTTTGTGAAGAGTTATGACTTTTATGAAAAGTTGTGACTTTTATAAAATGTTGTGACTTTTATGAAAAGCTGTGACTTTTATGAAAGGTTGTGACCTTTCCGAATGATTGTGACTTTTCCAAAGGTTTATGACTTTTCTGGTAAGATACAATAAGAACCTTTTCACACTACCCTTTGTTTTCTATAAATTGAGGGATTTCCTCTCATTTTAGTTAAAAGACAAATTTTTCTGGACTTCTTCTACTACTACTAATTTTTCACACTGTGGTTTTAGGTACCAATACACCAATGAGTAAGATCGTTCTATCGTCGGAGGATATATTCCATTAACCTCATGTACTTGAGGGGAATAATTTTCTTAAGGGGATACTGTGCATTCAGTGAGCTCGATTTTCTTTCATTGAGAAAAATATTTTTATATTGTTTCTGATTTCATTTCTCTACTAGTTTTAATTTTCTTGTTTGAAAATACTCTTTAAACTTTATTATTTTATACCAAAATTTTCAAAGTTTTGTTCTTAGTATCTTAGGAATACAAGATGAACAACAGATGATAGTGGTCGAGGCATTATGTCGTTCCATATTGAAGGAAAATGAATGATATGTTTCTGCTTTAAATTCCACAAGTCTAACTTGGAGGGCTGGGGGCTCACATTAGTAAAATATAACAATAAAATCATCCTCGGCAAATAAATTTGTAGTGGCATATACTTTTATATGATGCTTAATATCCAGATGCAATAAAAATAGATACAAACTGCAAAATATTCTAAAACAGAAAGAGATAGACTTAATTTCTATATAACTAGTCTTTCTATGTAACTATAAATGCCTCTGATGCGGCAGTTCGGGGAAGCCCCTTTATTTCTAATTTTCTCCAACTCTATCTTGTGATATCATAACACGAGCATAAAGCACCTGACTCTAAGTTGAGGATGAATAAAATCTGCCCATCACAAAACGTGCATGATAATATGACATCGGGTATGATTTTTGGTTGTATGTGCTTCCACATTGAAGGATAGTGAATGATATGACTCTCCCATTCTTCTTCTTTCTGAATTTGTCCTAAAATCCACAAGTGAAAATATTTACATGACCATTTTGGACAATTAATGATTGCTAACTTACCCCTCACCTCTATCAACTCGTAATACCCCCACTTAGATGAATTCTTCAATATAATATGCATCTATAGCAAGTTTTTCTCCATGGAAAACAAACCTATAGATAACTCCATTGATGCAAACCTTGGGCATGCACAAAACAGATCTGGGAATCCTTTGAGTCTTTCTCAATGATTTGTCTATGCCTAATTTGAAAACACATTGTTTTATGTTCAATCCACTAGCATCTTGTGTCAAAACAACTTTGTACTTGTTTTCTTCTGGCTAAAAACCTAATCAATAGTAAAGGAATGACCGATCATCATTTAGTTTAGGAAGATATCTTACTTCTCCTGTACTGGGGTTTAAAATCGCAGCAGGTTCCTATACAGGGATATAGAAGGGGAATTCATCAAAACTCCAAAGTTACCATGATCTTCCGTTTGCTAATCAGCGGTGCAATAAAATTCCCTTCAGTCCAAGAAGTAATTTGTTCTACCCTGACAGATCATAGAATGAGATGTATGGATATCCGTAAAATATAATTTAGAAACAAGAGAAATAAAGAATTAGAAATAAGAGAATTAAAGAATTAGTAACGCACTAGTGATTTGACAAGAAGCCATGTGAATATTTGAATGACTATTTCTTCAGGAATTGATGGATTCATCTTCTTGTACACAAGTTGGACGCTTTTTTTTAAGATGCTTTTTTTTAAGGTCTACAAATGGAGAATATATTTATGAGCTGGATGCCTTTTTTATAATGAGTTGAGGACTTCTATTTTTATGTGACCAAAATAAAGTAGTAGACGTTTTGTACTAGTATTAGGAGCAAAAAATTAGTAATAAGTTTTTCTTACCCTCAAACCTACGTTAGCTGTTTTCAACATTTTTCACTAAAGCAGCAAAAAAATTCTCACAAATTTTTTGTGCTTCTTGTTTTCTACCCAGGAATGGACAGTAAATATTACTGATCAAAGTTATTTTCTAAAATAGGTCCCATAGAATGAAAGTATTACTAATTTTTCCACTTTTCTCCTAGAAAACGTGTACTACTTTTTATATTTTTATTTTTGAAGAGGCAAAAGAGAGTCCTAAAGTCAGTAAAAACCCCTATAAATATACGCTCCATGGAAGGGGTTTAGACATGAAACATACCCAAAACATAAAACAGAATCCAATTATGAATCAGAAGAACATGATTTGTATCATCATTCATGGCCCATGATGGGGAGATTGTATTCATTGCCATCGTAAAGTCTGGTGCTTGTTTGTATTATGATGCCACAAGTGAGAGTTGGAGGGAATTAAAAATCATGGGGCTTGTATGTCGAAAGGAATTTATAATTAATGTCGAAAGTCTTGTTCCCTTAGGATAATTTTGTTCAAAGGGGAAGGCATCGTGAGTGCTTGTATGTCCTTTCACCCTTAGCTTCTGTTTCACCCAAATATATTGTTGATAACCTTTCAAGAACTCACTAGCATTAGTGTTTAAAACCTTGAGTAACCATTCTCTTTTTGCTTCTTTTTGCTAAGAGATCCAACTGTACATTTGGGACATGTAGCTACTGTTGGGGAAAGAAAATAAATTTCACAATAATAATAATAAATTATTTAGCAAAATAGTAGTCCTGAAATTAAGATGAAAATTACTATAATGATATATAATAATAATGCATAAAATTAATACTTAAATTGTGTATATAATAATAATATATAAAATTATTATTTGAATCGTACTGGACACTATCCTAAAAAACTATTTCAATGATGTGAAATATTTCCCCATAATTAAACAAGTATTTTCCTATTCCTATATTATTATCAGCAAGTTATAAGAGGGACATAAAATAAACATTAATTAAAATAAACCCAATTAGAAAAGAGGAAACGAGAGAGCGAGGACAATAGCAAAATGTAGTTCTCTGCTATAATTTTCCAAATGGAGAACTAAGAGAATTTATAGGGGAAGGGAGAAATGGCAACATGACAAGTGTCTTGCCACTTGTCCAAACACTTACATGCAAAATGACACATGTATAGAGAGTTGTCAAAGAGATGGAAAAGCATGCCAAAGTAATTGCTATTTCTCCAAGAAACAATTCCAAAACAATTTAATTATTTGGCTTTCTAATACATTTAATAAAATAATTTTTTGAAATAAAAATATTTTCTTACAATCCCCCACTTATTTCAAAAGATTTTTATAAAAATATAACTTGCTGGATTTTCAAGACAAAATGCAATAGGTTTGGTGTCTTTCGGACTATGAACCAAACTTAGAACGATAAAATTTAATTTACAAAATTACTGGTGAAATATAATATTTCTATGAACCAAATAATTCTAATTGTAAATCAGAGACTTTACCAACCACATTTTGACCAACGTAATTTTGTTGTTCAACGCGATTTTGCGCCAATAGGTCATGCGCGTGCCTAGTATTTATGAGAGCTCTAGAGACTAGGCCAAAGTCTCATAGGAGTGGCCACACTCCACTTCTCATAAAGGTGAATTCATCAAGTGTATATTGCTTTAAGTACACCTTCCTTAATTAAGGACTATAAATTCATTAAGAGTTTATAACTCATCCCTCATTTTTAGTAGCAGTTCAAACACTCTCAGTTAGTGCACAGAGCCAATATCGACTTGTTATTACCCATATGAACCTACTTTATGGGATCTCTAATCACATAGGTGGGGTTACCATCTCTATTGACTGTCAATTGGCCTTAAACCCATTTCTATTGAGGTTTGAAGAATTAACTTTCTTCCCACGGGTTTCGTCAGTGAATCGACCGAATTCAATTCTGACTCCACATAATCAATTGCAATTATTTCATCTTTCAGCAGCTGCTTAACGATATCATGCCTCAATTTCATGTGTCTACTCTTACGCCTGTAAGATTCATTCTTTGCAATATCAATTGCGGCTTCACAATCCCAGTGACAATTCATCCTTATCAAAGGGATCATCTGGTAATTCATTCTTTATTAAAGGGATCAACAATTCATCCTTTATCAAAGGGATCAACAGTTCATCCTTTATCGAAGGGATCAACAATTCATCCTTCATAGAAGGGATATTTGCTAAGAAATTTCTTAGTCATTCAGCCTAAGAACCAGCCAGCTCCAGAGCTATAAACTCTGACTCCATAGTCGATCTAGCACTGATCATCTGTTTAGCTGATTTCGAGGATACTGCACCACTACCTAAGGTGAACACATATCCGCTAGTGGATTTTGTCTCATCCGAATCAGAGATCCAGGTTGCATCACAATACCCTTCTAAAGTAGAAGGAAATCCACCATACATGATACCATAATTCATGGTTCCTCTCAAATATTTAATCAGCCTATTCAACGCAAATCAATGCTCATTATTGGGATTATGAGTATATCTACTCAATCTACAAACAACATAAACAATATAAGGCATAGTAAAATTCATCAAATGCAATACACTTTCAATAATTTGAGCATATTTAGACTGAGCAACTGGGTCACCATAATTGAGAGTTAGCATCATAAGAAGAGGTTATGTCACATCAAAAAATTAAAAATAATTTAAGAAGTCTTTCCACATAATTTTCTTGTGACAACATTACACCATCTTCAATCCTTATTATTTTAACTCCCAAAATTATATTTTCTTCACTCAAATCTTTCATATCAAAATTAGTAGTCAAAAATAACTTGGTACCTTTCACAATATTAAAATTTGTACCTAATATAAGTATGTCATCAACATATAAGCATATTATCACATAATTATTGTCTACCATTTTAGTATAAACACATTTATCCATTTCAACAGATACATAGTTGTCTCTCAGTAAGACTTGATCTAATTTTTTATGCCACTTCTTAGGAGCTTATTTAAGGCCATAAAGATATTTAATTAACTTACAAACTTTATTTTCTTATCCAAGAATAATACATTCTTCAATTTGAACCATATAAATTTCTTCTTCTAAATCACCATTTAAGAAAGTTGATTTTACATCCAAAAAAGCTTGTGAATTCATGCTAATGCAATTAAAATTTGAATAAAGGAAATTCTGGTCACTGATGCAAATGTATTAAAGTAATCAATATTTTATTTTTGAGAAAATTCTTTTGCTACTAACCGAGCTTTATATTTATCTATAAATCTATCAAGATTAAGTTTTTTTTGAAAATCCATTTATCGCCAATAGGCTTTGCACCAGGAGGTAAGTCAGTCAAAATTCAAGTTTTATTTTTCATAATCGAATCAATTTCCATTTTTATTGCCTCTTTTCAAAATTTAGCATCAGAAGAAGATATAGCTTCAAAATAATTTAATGGTTCATTGTCAACAAGAAAAGTTTGAAAATCATTTCCATAAGAAAAATATTCTTTTCTTGGTCCTTTACTCATTTGCAGTTCCTCAATATTAGAGGTATTTTCATTATTTTTTTTCAACCTATGCATGAGAAATTTTGTCACACAGTGGAAAAATATGTTCAAAAAATTCAGCATTCTTTGTCTCAATAATAGTATTGCAATCAAGCACATCACTTTTCAAAACAATAAATCTATATGTAGCACTATGTTCAGCATATCAGCAGTTTTAGAATCAATTTTTCTCTTTTTAGGTTCAGGCAAAAGAACTTTAGCAAGACACCCCACACTTTTAAATATTTCAAATTAGGTCTATAACATTTCCACAATTCATAAGGAGTTTTACTAGTTCTTTTATGAGGAATTTTATTCTGTAAGTGACATGCAGATAAAATTGCTTCACCTCATAAATTATCAGGAGCTTTAGAACTAATTAACATGAAATTCATCATTTCTTTCAAAGTTCTATTTTTCCTTTCAGCTACTCCATTAGACTCAGGTGAATAAGGCAAAGTTGCTTCATGAATAATTCCTTCTTTTTCACATAAAGTATTTAAAGATATAAATTCTCCACCTCTATCAGATCATATTGTTTTGATTTTCCTACCAAGTTAATTTTCAACCTCAAATTTATAAGCAATAAAAGCATTAAATGAATCATCTTTATTTCTAAGCAAATACAACTTAGTAAATCAAGAAAAATCATCAATAAAAATAGCATAATATTTTTTACCATCTCTAGTCATAGTCTGTTTCAAATCACCCAAATCAGTGTGGATCAAAAATAATAATTCAGTTTCTCTATTTACTGAAAACCATGACCTATGAGTAATTTTAGCTTCAATATATATTTCACATTTATCAAAATTATTTAACTCTAAATCATGTATTAAACCAAGAGATCGCATATTCTTTACATATGAGACATTAACATGTCCTAATCTAAGATGCCATAATGAAATAGGCTCAATCATGTAAGCAGAAACAGATGCATATTTACTAAATCATCACAAATATTAAGCACAAACAAGCTATATATAGTTACAAAATTCATTGCCCACAAAAATATTATTTTTAGTCAATATGACTTCATCATCTTCGAAAAAAAATCTTCATTCCACATTTTACTAATAATTCCACAGAAATCAAATTAATTTGGATATTAGGAACATGCATTACATCACTCAATGCCAAATTTTTACCAGATGTGAGCTTGAGAAGAATTTTTCCTTTTCCAAGAACTTTAGTTGTCCTTGAGTCACCAAAATAAACAATATCTTCTCCTTTCTCAACTTGGGTGTATGACACAAAATCATTTTCATACACAAAATCATTTTTATTTATACAAATGTGCCTGGTAGCACCAGAGTCTATTTATTTCTGAAATGACTGCAATAATCATATCATCCATTTCAGCCAAATTTATGTTTAGCTTAGCGGGATTGTCATTTCTTTTCAATATTCTTTTGAATTGAGGTGTATTTTTCATGAAGATTTTATTATTAGCATTGGACTTGTAATTATGTCTATTTAAAGACTTGTAATTTTCTTTTATCGTAAGCCTCCGACATAATGACTTGAACAGTACCATCAAGGTAGCAACAACATCAGTATCCTCAATACCATCAGTAATTTCAGGACACAATTTATATGTCATAGTTTCTTAAATTGTTGGGGAAAGAAAATAAATTTCACACTAATAATAATAAATTATTTAGCAAAATAGTAGTCCTGAAAATAAGATGAAAATTACTACGATGATATATAATAATAGTGCATAAAATTATTACTTGAATCGTATTGGACAATGTCTTAAGAAACTATTTCAACGGTATAAAATGTTTTCCCAGAATTAAACAAGTACTTCCCTAAATTAAATAGAAGATACATAAATCAGCAAATTAATTATCATCAGCAAGTTATTAGAGGGATAAAAGATGAACATTAATTAAAATAAACCCAATTATTAAAGAGGAAACGAGGGACTGAGGACAATAGCAGAATGTAGTTCTCTGCTATATTTTTTCAAATGGAGAACTAAGAGAATTTATAGGGGAAGGGAGAAATGACAACATGACAAGTGTCATGCCACTTGTCCAAACACTTACATGCAAAATGATACATGTATAGAGAGTTGTCAAAGAGATGGAAAAACATGTCATAATAAAAGTACTTGCTATTTCTCCAAGAAACAATTCCAAAATAATTTAATTATTTGGCTTTGTAAATACATTTCATAAAATAATCTTTTTTGAAATAAAAATATTTGCTTATAGCTACTGCTGAATGGGTGTCAACTGATCCAGAAAAGGTCCAAGCAATGTTGAATTTGAGGACCCTGAGGGGGTTACTTAAATATCTGCTGGAACAAAAATTGACTGCTACTGTTCAACAGAGGAGCCTGACAAAACTATTGGGGTTGGACTATGAGGTTCAATATAAGAAGGGGTCTGAGTTGAGGCTTTATCTAGACAGCATGAAGACAGTTACCATTCCAATGACCAGCCGGAGGCTTCAAAACTTCAGGATATCAGTGTTTCTATGAAGGTGAGGCCTTAGCTGCTGAATTGATGGTCCAATTGACTGTCAACTTGCATGGACCTCAAATGTGGTACTACAGCTCTGGAAAGGCAAAATTGATGTTGGTACTCTTGGGGATCTACGGCTGCAACTGTTGAACACATTTCATGACTCCACCTTTGGGGATTACTCATGAAACATTGAAGAGATTATCCCAATTGTTCTAGTGGGCTATGATGAAACAGATGGTAGTGGAGTATGTGGCTAGGTGTGATGTTTGCCAGAGAAGTAACGATGAGAATGTGGCATGCCCTATTCAAGATTAAGGGAACGCAACTCTTATTTAGCTCAGCCTACCATCCTCACCCTGATGGTTTAGAACAAACTCAGAAAGAAGAAGAGTGAGAGAGTTATTTCATTTCCTTTCCTTTAATATGGAAGGAGATAGAACCCGAAGTCATCGTCATGCACTGCCAGTGATTGTATTTGTCTTACTTCAAGCTTAGTCAGGTGTTTTATGCTGGTGTTATGATGTCATGAGAAAGAGGCGGAGAAAATTAGTAATAAAGGGGCTTCCTAAGAAGATCAGCTACATCAAAGGCATTTATAGTTACGTAGAGAGTTTCATTTATTTTGTGTTCACTTTGCCTCTCTTTTGGTCAGTTTTATACTTGTCTTTGGAACTTCGAGGACAATCCAAGACTTGTTATGTCTCACATCAGTGGCAATTCTATTACTCAATTATGTCAATTTTAGTTTTGGCATTGAACATCATGCGATCGAGAAATGTTGCATCTGTTAGCCTATCTTTTTCATTCAATGTAATGTAGCATTAATTTGGAATTGGTTACTCGACTAATACAAATTGAGCAAGAAAGTAACTCTGTTGTTTTCATCTAAGATATCAAAAACTAGATTGGTTTGATAAGTTAGTCATAAGCTAATTAAGGAGGCAACATCCACTGTATGAATTAGGCAGAGAAGCAATTCTGAAATGTGCATTGCATCTTACAATATTCCTTCTGCACGGGAGCAAAAGTTTATTACATTGCGGAGCAAAAGAAAGATGGAACAACCTCTGCAGAATATGCTTTTTAAATCCTCTTACACTAAACAATTCTTAGAAAATGATTTATCCCATCACACTACTCTATAAACAGAGAACCAACCAAATGACTCCAGGATTGTCTCCAGAGACACCAAAAGTGGGTGAAGAGGAAGATGGGGATGTCAATCTGAAGATGTCGAATGTCAAAGTCAAAAATATCATACTTCCGATCATGGGATTGGTTGCTTATCATTTTATCCAATGACATGAACCGTAATGAAATCATGGGAGTCTCTCCCTCAAAATAAGGTATAAGTTAACTTTATTAATAAGAATTTTTTTTTACTAAAAAAGACGTATTAATAATTTCTCCCCTTTTTCTCCTAATTCTAATAGAAAACGTTACTACCTTTTTTTTCAAGAGGGAGAAAAAAAAGAGAGTCCTAAAGTCATTAAACCTCAATACAAATGAAGGGTTTTAGACCTTAAAAAAAAACAGCGTCCAACTATGAATCATAAAATGAATTTATCAATTCCCGTGTTTAAGTGTATTACAAAATTTTAAGTCTCTTGTTTCAGAATCAAATTTTGTGAATTTTCATACTTGTCGTTCTATGAGCCGTCCTGGTGGAACAAAATTCGTTCTGCGCAAAAGATGGGAATCAATTTTTTGCACCGCTGAGCAAAGAGAAGATGAAAAAGATTCCGCGAGATATAATTACCTCTACCTCCATGGCCTTGAAGATTATTCTCAGTTGAATTGTGTTAATGGTTTATGTTGCATGTGGGACTCATTATCTACCCGACCTGCTGCAATTTTCAATTCGAGTACAAGAGAAGTAAGATTTCTTCCCAACATAGATGAAGAATTTTCTCCTTGTAACCGTTCATTAGGTTTTGAGCGTGAAGAAGAAAAGTTGTTCAAAGTTTTTTCAAGGTACAAAGGAAGACATTGGATTTTCACTTTAGGCATAGACAAATCATGGATAGACACTAAAAGCATTTCTTTTGCTATTCCATAATTTAAGCCTAGTGTTTGCATTAGTGGAGTTATCTACGAGTTTATTATTAATGGTGCTATAGCTGCGATTGATGTTAAATCTGAAACTATTGCATTGTGGAACTCAACTCATGAGTCAGTATACCATTATGAATTGATAGAGGTGAAGGGTAAATTAGAGGTCATAGATTACAGAAAAAGGGTAAATGGATACCTTAGAAACTATTGCATTGTGGAACTCAACTCATGAGTCAGTGTACCATTGCGAATTGATAGAGGTGAAGGGTAAATTAGAGGTCATAGATTACAAAAAAAGGGTAAATGGATACCTTGACTTATGGATTTTAGACCAGACTCCACAAAGAAAATGGGAGAGGCATATCATTGGCGTTCCCTCAATATGGAATGCTATAAAGCCTAGATTTGTATCATCCTTCATGGCCCGTGATGGGTAGATTGTATTCATTGTCATCTTAAAGTCTGGTGCTTGTTTGTGTTATGATTTCACAAGAAAGAGTTGGAGGGAATCAAAAATCATGGGACTTCCTAAGGAAAACTATATCAGAGGCATTTATAGTTATGTCAAAAGTCTCGTTTCCTTAGGGTAATTTTATTCAAACGGGAGCCATCATGAGTGCTTGAATATCCTTTCACCCTTAGCTTCTATTTCACCCAAATATCTTGTTGATAACCTTTCAGGAACTGTTTTATTTTTATTATAAGATTTTGTCCACGCAAATTCATCCAACTATATTGTAAATCTTTGAAGTGAAGAATCCACTCTTGGTTATCGATTGCAAATACTAAACTTTTGTTTGCTGAAGTTATAATACAGATTTCTATTAAAATTACTATGACAGTGAAGAGGTATTGTTGTATTGACAATAAAACAGAACAAAGAATTTAAAATTAACGGATCCCATAAACTGGAACTCACAATTCTAGTGCATATTTTTTGGTGCATGATTATGTCTTTTTCTGATCTAGTTGCTGCAATTGCCAATACTGTTCTTGTGAGAACCTTGCTTGAGCATATGTATTATTGAGCCCATCAGAAACTGATACAGTTTCAACCTCTGTAGATACAGATTGCACACCTTGAGTAATAGAAGCTATTTCCTAGTGTTGATTATCGGTTCGTGAACCATCAATTCTTGCAAGTCTATCCATACATCACTAGCATTGGATGCATAGACTATGCCAGCCACAACATTGCTGGAAACAGAGTTTATCAACCTATGGCATTGACCCTTTCCCGCTGATTCCACACTTCTCTTTCTTGTGATCAAAATTTCTGTTATACTCATAATTCCTATTTTCTGACCCTTTCTGCACATTGTATTTAGGATAATCTAATGGATAACCAACCAACCAATAACAATCTCTCTTATAATGAATGACCTTCAAGCATTGCTGTATTGACAATAAAACAGAACAAAGAATTTTGAAAATTAACAAATCCCATATACTGGAACTCACAATCATATATCAATCATAGTGCTATAAAAGTATATGAGACTCTTTGCCACCAAATGCTATCTTATAAGCCTCGTAGTGACATCAAACTTCCATCACTGACAAAAATTCTCCTTATCTTGCTATTATGAATATGATCACTTGCAATAGAGTTCCTCATATGCATCTGAATTCAAAACGATACTCCTATTGTAATTTAAAACGAAACGCCCCGTGAACCAATGGCCAGAAAGTTGAAGCATAACATCAAACTTTCGAGATCAACAAACTGATCAGCAAGATGAAATTGTAAGAGTAAAGAAAACTATAAAGTGATCCATATATAGAGGCGGTGCTCAAAGAATGACATCATACCATCCATACAGATTCAGTAAAATCTACATAAATGACTAATAATATGCCACATTTTCCCCATCATGTATTACAATGGAGTTTGCCTGAGAATTAATGAAAGAACAAGAGAAAAATAAAAAAAATGCTTAGCTTGTGAGATAGTCTACTGTGGATTCTTTTGAAAATTAACAAATCCTATAAACCAGAACGTATAATATATTGACCCCTTTGTGGCCTACTTGTTTATTCTTTTTTTCTCGAAAACACCACCTGCACATTTACTACCCAACACACACATGAAGCTTCAAGCTTGTTAATAGCCCAAAACCCATTAAAGATGAAACCATTTTCTTCCAACTTGAAGATTCAAGCTTCACCAATGCCCAACAATATTGTTTATGAATCAGTTTCTGTTCTAGAAGACATTTGCGATTAGTCCTCATAAAACAAGTAGTGCGATCATTTGGTTATAGGCCAACATAGCACTGATGTCAGCATCTGCAACATGAAAAATTGAGCATCAGTCCAATGAGATTTGTTAACAGCCTTGGAACTAGCTAATCTAGAGACCCCTTTAATAAATGCTGCTTTTCTTCGAAGTTGAAGCTCGGTTTAGTCCATGCTAATGTTTTCATCCGTAATGCTTCAAACACCACATCATACTTTTCCACATGGAAAACTATCAAGTCCAGACAATCTCTGATGCTCGGACTCTTCAAAAATGTCATCGGATACGTGTCGAATCCTTCATAAGTAGGCATTGTTGGAGGATCCAACACAGATGAGGCAGGAAGTCCTTGACTGTCCCAGAAATGGTTTCTAAGGTGTTATTACCCAAACTCACATATCTGACCTTAGTAGGTAAGGTACCCCTGTCTCCACATCAATGAAGTTGTGATCAGTCTTTCCTCCATCTAAAAGGATCTTGATTAGTTGCATATCATTATACCTAGTGAGAGCACAAAATGAAATTATGGGAGTCTGCCCCTCAACAACTGGTTCACTGACCTCAACTAGTGTTTCCTTAGCCGCAGTAGCATCAAATTCCAAGAAATAACATAGCCCTTGAGCTCTCTTTGCTTGCATCTCACAAAGGGATACCCTTTTCTTTATTTTACAGATAACAGATTTTTTTTAAAACAAAATTAGATAGCATTACAAATGTTGGGCTTCTTTTAGTCCAACAACCTAACTGTTGACACAGGCCAGCTCCAAAGTTGCAACAATAATTAGGCTTTCAACCAGTTACAACACAACAACTTTGTCACCTTAAACTTTGTTGTCAATTGATCGAACCAGAAACAGGAAGCAGAGAGAAAGGAGAAACAGGACCAGTCAAGAATCCAAGATTCTGGAGATTGGGGCAATAAGAATCGATGGAAAGGAAGTTCCAGTAGATGATGCTGCAGGGTTGGGCGTGTTGGATACTAGATTTCGGATATCATAGTCTCTTTTTCATGATACGTCGATTGTGATTCAATGAAAAAAGTTAAGATAACTTATTACTGCAACTTTTGGTCCATGGTTTCCTCATGTTTCTTCCATCTTTTGATGAAAGACCATCATGAATCTGTGCAAAAATATTTTACAAAAATTATCTAATCTATCCGTTGAAAGGCATAAATGAATACCAGCTGAACAGGCCTGAGTTTAAGAAGATTCATATTTTTGTTACAGTTTGAAAAAGTGTGGATATAAAGATAGGGATCTCAACATAATTCCGCTCAACGTATGTCGCTCTTTTCAAGAGATGGAAGAGAAGAGGCATACGGTAAAATATTTTTCTACTTGCTCAATTCAAGTGGAGAAAGGGTAAAGGAAAAAAAACTTTTTACCTACTAATTTCATGAATAAAGTGAATCTACTTTTCATAATAAAAAATGATATTTAAATTCTTAAAATAGTGGGGGCTCATGAAATGATGGAAAACAAAATATTTGTGAAATTGTGATTTGTGCATATTCGAGAAATGCTCTAAAAAGAGTATTACAAGTGCATATATTTATTGTGGAATAAATCACATGTTGTTGTTTGACTATAATGAGATGATTTTTAGCTCTAACATGAGAGTTATAAATAATTATGAAAAACATGTTGAGTAGCCATTTAACATGAAATGTTTTGGGAGAGAAAAAATTCATTCTTAGAATGAAAAAATGTCATAAACATGTGATGGAAATTTTCTTATCAAGTCACATAATATTGAAAAAATTGTGAAATACAATTTTGTTGGTTGTGTGAGTCTCGCAAATCCTTTTGATTCAATTGTGAAAATGGTGAAACAAAGAAAGAAGAAATTTGCTAGCCTAATAAAAGATATGAGCTAGAAATGTCACTAATTGCACTTTATATGATATTATGTATAAACTATAGCATGTACAAGCAAATAAAGTAAATTTACTTGGTACAATTTGGTGGCTTGTTTTATGAAAAAAAATATTATGCTATACTTAAAAATTTTGTTGGTGCAGATGAAAAAACTTGATGATATTTGTTGGAGATGAGAAAAGAAAATTGTATTGCTTGCAAACTCTACTACGGAGGTTGAAGTAAAAAATTAAGCCTCAACTAGTGAAATAGTGAAATTGATTTTACTATATCAAACACTTTATTTTTAGAAATTAATTTTTCAAATTTTGATTAATTGTGATAACACCAATATAATGATTGAATACAAAATCGTTATTATAACGGTAAATTCAAATTCATGAGAAAAAAACACAATATAGCGAGATCATATTGATCACTGGTATACCATCAGTATTAATTGTGTTAAAATTTGTGATAATCTTGCAGATTTATAAACTAAGGCCTTAGCAAGATAAAGAGTCTGAAGCACATCGAGGGGGATGAAATTGAAGCTAAAAAATTTTTAAGTTATATATGAGGAAACCCAAACTGGGGACTAGAGATCCGATAACCAGGTTCAATGGAAAGAACGAATCATATGATGACTTGTTGTGAAATGCACTATTCTTAATTTTATTTAATCCTATGATGTAAGTGCATTTATCCTATAATGATTTGTGGAGGTTGAGTCTTTGAACTCTTAATGAAAATTTGTATCTCGTATGAGTGGGGTGTCAAATTATAGGAGCACCCTTGACATATTTCACCTATATGAGTGTGAAAGTAGGTCGCTTTCTATGAGAATGAGCTTGTTCTCAAAACACTCATGAAAATCGAGATAGCACAAGGCCGTAATGTATTGGCTAAAAAAGTTTATGTCAACACCTTGATTATTGTGTGTAAGCAATAATACTTAATTTTCCCTTAAGCAGTCATAGTTCAAGTCTGAGACCACTACTGACTCTGGAGTAAAGATTATTGTTTTACTAAGTGATGCAGAGCACATTTTCATTATGCATAATAGTCTACCTTCAACAAAATGGTGAAGTACTCTCTTAACTTTATATTAAAATGAGTAGGTGATTGTTGGTGATTGTGAGCATTTTAATATTATTAAAATTATTAAAGTGACTCATGTACCTTAATGGTGCATAAATCTTAATTCGCTGCATTGACTTTATACGTGAGTATGGACAATACTTTATGACCACATTACTCACATGAGTTAATATGGTAGAATGTGGCTAAAATTTCCCTCAACTCTTGTAACCTCTAATTCATTATTCACCCATTATTCTACCTTATTATGGTTGTAATTTATGTAACCTTTGGGCTATTCATTTGCCCAATTTATTATTCATTATCTCTCTATTCTTTGCAAGGAAGAATTCCCCATTTACAAATAGTGTGGTCTTTCTTTGTGATGGAAGATGAGATGGAGTGTTAGCCAAATATGAAAAGTGTTGTATTGTGTATATAATGAGTTAGTGTAGTGAAAGAGAGAGTTGAGACAAAGAATAATATTCTAAGTCTTCAACTAAATTCACTATACAAAATAGAGTAATTATATGTTGAAAAAAGATGTTCTTGTTGTGGAGCTTTGGACTCTTCAACTAATCCGGAGTTGTTTGAGTTGTACGATGTTGTTGGACTGTTGTATCCTAGAAGGGACAAGTCAAGAGTGATACTACTGGATTGGTGTAGATTATGTCGTAGTGGGCTTGAAAATCCTTAAAGAGAGCGAGATATTTGTGTTTTAGTCAAAAGATTTGTTTATTCATTTTTTGTTAATTTTATTTCAACTCTAATTTATTGTATTTGTGGTAGATTACACTAACAAAAAAAAAAAAGAAAGATGAAAAAGCCTCTACTTCCCTTGTTCGGAATATGCTTTTTAAATCTTTTTCGCACTTCCTCTTTCCATTATTTTCTACTTGCACTAAACAAATCTTGCTAGTTTGAGCAAGTTTTCTTTTGAAAGGGAAAAAATCGTTTAAGAAATAGAGTTAATCATTTTGTGATACAATGAGATATTGACAATATCCACGAGTCTTCAGTAGCTAAGTTGATTGATTATTTGAACTTTCACTTTGTTGGTGATCAATTGATTCCCCACCTTGCAATCCCTTCCCTTAACCCCAAATTAAAAAAAATCAAAATAATTGTTTGCAATATTTTGTTTAAGGTTTTAAAACAAAAAAAAAAAAAAAAAATGGAATTTGGCAATAAAATTGGTCTTAGTTTTTTATTTTATTTTTTTGTAATAATATTGTGTCTAGGGTTTTGAAAAAAAGGTTTAACTTCAGCCGCCTGCAACCGTCCATAAGAGCCTTAACAAGGAAGCAATAAACTTCAACCGCCTACAACATTCAACAATGAACAAGAAGATGAATTATTCTGCAGGAAAAAAACACCATCATTTCACATTTTGTAATTTGATTGTATCCAAATCAGATTTTTTGGATATCCATAGATGCCGTTCTAGTGGGACAAAATTCCTTCTGAAAGGAAAAGAAGTTTATTACACGGCGGAGGAAAAGAAAGATGGAAAAGCCTCTGTCTCACTTCTTCAAGTTGAAAAATTTAATAAAATCTGCAATCATGCGCCTACATATTCTCGTTTCAGTTGCGTTAATGGTTTATTTTGTGGTTGGGAATCATCATCTCCTCTAGTTTTCAATCCTTAGCACAAAAGAAGTAAGATTTCTACCAAATCCAAATAAAGGTATTCCTTGGTGTAACTATTTATTGGGTTTTGAGCCAAAAGAAAACAAGTACAAAGTTGACTAAATATCATGCTCAAGAAGGATACCTAAAATATTGGATTTTCACTTTAGGCATAGACAAATCATGGAGAGAGACTCAAAATATTTTCTCTTGTGTTCCGTCTGGTAGCCCCAGTGTTTGTATTAGTGGAGTTATCTATCAGTTCATGTATGAGTCTTATAACAGTTACAAATTTGCTATTGTTATACTTGATGTTAAATGTGAAAATTATAATATTATTGCATTGTGGAAACACTTTAGTTGCGATTGCACTGTCACGAGCTGATAGAGGTGAAGGGTAAATTAGCAGTCAGAGATTATGATTATGAAAGAAGGCGCACTGGATACATGGACATGTGTATTTTAGAGCAGACTCCAAGAAAACAGTGGGAGAGACATATCATTCGCTTTCCCTTGATATGGAATGATAAAAAAACCTATATTTATATCATCCTGCACTCCCAGTGATAGGGAGATTGTATTTGTCTTGTACTTAAGATCAAGTGTTGTTAGTTATTTCTGTTATGATGTCACAAGAAAGAGTTAGAGGGAATTAAAAATCAAGGGGCTTCCAAAGGAAAACAACATTAACGGCATTTTTAGTTATGTTGAAAGTCTTGTTTCCTTTGGATAATTTTGTTCAAACTGGAAGGCATCATAACTGCTTGTATGCCCTTTTTCTTGAATTTGGGTAACTTGAGCCTATAGGATTGTAGCATTGGTGTTAAAAGTCTCCAAATAGAAATATATTACATTTATATTATGTTGAAAATCTCATTTCCTTTGGATTATTTCGAGTTTTGGTGTAGGTACTTATTTCACCCCTTCTTTTTCCACCCAAATATTGTGTTGATATCCTTTCAGTGTTTTATTTTGTGATAAGATTCTGTTTAAATAAATTCATCCGTGTAGTAATGCTATAACTAGACAAAGTGGCATCATAACAACATACATTCCAATTATATTGTAAATCATTGAAGTGAAGAATCCAACTCACTGTTATCAAGTGAAAATTTCTAAGAGAACTGGTTTCACATACAACTCTTTCAGATAACCAATAGAGTTGATGATGTGTTTAAACCCTCAAGGTATATACTTGACCAAAGTAGTGCAAGTTTTCATTCGAGGTGGTTATAGTTATGTAGAAAGTCTCGTTCCCTTTGGATAATTTGTCAATATTTGTTTCTCAAGTTTTAAGCAATTCTGCTGAAATTATCAAGAAGATGAAATCCAAATTAATCACTGCAATACGAATTACAACCTAAGTTATCGAAGTGTATTAGAATAGAAACAACTAAGCTGTCAAATGAATCAATTATCACATAAGAAAACCATGTAAATCTAGTGAAGGATTTGAGTATTGTTTGTGCACGAGGCTCGTTGGTGTTTTTTAGAAATGGGGCAGCACAAAAAGATTGAAATGTCTCTCAATATTTTATTAAGCATAATAGGGCTTTAAATAGCTAACTTGACAACATAATCTGCAGAAAATCTCCATAACAAAAATTTAAAAAGACTAAATAATCTCAACAATTAAAACAACCTAACAAATATTTAAAATTCAAATTCATCTTAGAAGTAGGTAACTTATTATTTTTAAAAATGACTGCAATAACTAAAAACAAACTCAACACTCCTCCTTTGCTTTAGATACTACAATTTAAAAAAGTTGCTCCTCCTTGATTTCTATTTCTACAACTTGTTCTTGAAGATTGTTCTTCAGCTTGCATACTTTTGTAACATGACCAGCTTGTTTTCAAAGTCCACATATTGCATCAGGTTTCCACCAACAAAATTTTTCCAAGTGTGTTTTTCTTTTGCAATATTTGCAAAGAGGATAATTATCTTTTTCTTTTCTGTTTTGTGCATAAAAAGCACCCTCAGTAACATTATCTTGTCTAAAGGCTCTTCTTTGCTCTTGTGGTTGAAGAGCACTAATTAGTTCTTCAACAACAATAGTAGAGAGATCTTTAGACTCTTCCAAAGATGAAATTTTAGATTCGAATCTCTCTGGAATTGTCACAAGAATTTTTTCTTCTATTCTGTCATCTTTGAAATCCTCGCCAAGCAACATGTTTTTATTAACAATAAAAGAAATCTTTTCAGAATACTTAACAATAGTTTCATCCTCTTGCATCCTAAGAGATTCAAAATCTCTTTTCAAATTCAAAATTTGCATTTGCCTAACTCTGTAACTTCCTTGCTATTCCTTTTTTAATTTTTCCCAAGCTTCTTTTGCCATCTCACAAGCAATGATTTTAGAAAAAATCGAATCCGCAATTGAATTTTGAATTACAGCTTTGGCTTTGAATTTTTTGATTTTTCATCCGAATGAGATTTAATTTGAGCAAGGGTAGGATTTGCAGTGAGAGGTTGTAAGGGTATATCTTCCATTACAACTTCCCACATATCATAGGCTTCCAGATATGATTTCATTTTCACTGACCAAATACAATAGTTTTCATGAGTGAAAATTTTTGGGGCATTCAAAGAGAGACTATTACTTGCCATTATTTTGGTTAAAACATGATTTAGAAAAGCTTGTGCGTTGAAAAAAACACGGGTTGAAAAGGTAATCTTGATGAGTTAAAATGGATAGTCCTGATGGGTTAAAAAAGGTAGCCCTTACGGATTAAAAATGTGTGGTAGTTCTTTGGAAGATTTCACAGATCCCTTAAGATCAATGAAGCTCTTGATACCACTGTTGATGTGTTTTTTTAAAATGGGACAACACAAAAAGATTGAAATGTCTCTCAATATTTTACTAAGCATAATAGGGCTTTAAATAGCCAATTTGATAACATAATGTGCAGAAAATCTGCATGACAAAAATTTAAAAAGACTAAATAATCTCAACAATAAAAACAACCTAACAAATATTTAAAATTCAAATTCATCTTAAAACTAGGTAACTTATTATTTTAAAAAATGACTACTGTAACTATAAGCAAACTCAAAAAGGCTACTTACTGGTCACATCTCGCTGCAATTAAGTCTAATTCGGAGTGACATCTAGTTGGAGCACCATTAGTATGTTGAACAATTTTATAACTTGGAGAACTTGTTTATGGTTCAAATGATTCTCCATCTACAACATAAGACACAAGTTTAACTTTAACCGCTAAAGACTCATCTCATCACACTATTCTAAAAAGCAGAGGAACCAATGAATGAATCCTCATCTTCTTGTGGGTACTTAATCATCACCATCTATGTGAGTCACTATTGTTTCTAAGAACTGAACCAATATTATCTACATCAAGTTCAAGCATTAGAACCTCTCTCTTCAAAAATCTGTCAGGCTCTTTCTGAACCAATTAGAGTTGTTGCACAGCTATTTGCATAAACTGAGGCTTGATTGAAATGGCGCTACTCGCCTCAAGGCAGAAACTGAAGAATATAGAAGATTCAACAAGTTAGAGAATATGAAGAGGGAGAAGAAGAAGAGAAAGTTGAATCTTATTTTGTGATAGAATACGCCAGCTGACTAGTTAATTACAATACTCATGATAAGATGATTAGTTGTAACTAACATAACTAAGTACACAATCACTAATTTAACCAACTCTATAGTAACTAACTTAACTAACTGATCACATAGTTAGTTACTCTTAGCCTCTTTTAACTACTTGGCTCAGCACCCCCCCTTAAGCTTGGACGTAAGATACTCATGTTGCACTTTACTTAGGCTCTTGATAAATGCATCTGTTGATTGGAATGTTCTCAGTTTTGATACCTTCCTTTATCAGAATCAACTCATCATTTGCATATGTTATTTCTTTGATATGCTCATCATACTCTCTGGTTATTAACTTATTGTTATCATTATGATAAGTACAATTGTACACCATTATCTCAAGCTCTTGGATGAGCTATCATCAAGTACATCCTATCGAGCAAGTTATTCAAACTACGACTATCATATCCTCCTCCAATTTGCCACTGCATTGCCAAAGACATAAAGGAAAATTCAAAACAGAAATTAAAAGACAGTAGAATGCTTGAAAGTAATTAATGATTACATACAAATGCTTAAACTAAGATACTACTTAAAAAATATACTAGTTGGGAAAAAGCGAATGCATAAGCCCTAAAGGGGTAGTAATCATACGCAGCAAGTAAAAAACAGTCTGAATAGATGGTTCTCCAAACTTTCATGAGTCATAAACTCATAAATGATTAGCTTCTCATCTCCTTCCTTGCAATATCCAACTAACTTAACCAGATTCTGATAGTGGAGATTGAGAATGAAGTACAATTTAGCTTGCCACATGAGATAGCTTGTAAATGGAAATCCATAAAAAAAAAACTACAATGCTAAACTTTCGATGTTCAGATAATTAAGGAAAAAACTAGAAAGTAGCATACAAGTCACTCCCTATAACACTTAAGTCCATATGTATTCAAAGTTTTTACTGCAACAGCAAGCCAGTATCGAGTTTCACTAGCGAACTTCCACGTTCATTTATCCATCCATTGTAAATAGAACCAAAGCCTCCCACTCCAAGAATACCTTCAGGTATGACGTTCCCTATCGCCAACCTCAGCTCATTGAAAACAATGTTTCAAACATTGTAAATTTCAAGGTAATCCAATGGATCAAACTCATCTTTTATTAACATGCCATAAATTACTCAAATTAGACCTTAATTTCAATTGTTTAAACCATTTTTTAACGAACACAATGCCACTTAATCATATTAATCTAGTATGATATAGTTCAATAGAACAATTCGTTTAGGCTATATCCAAGAAGAAATAATTAAAAGAAAATAAGTAATACCTGTAGACGAACTTCCAAATTATTCCAACCAAATTGCAAAAATTTTATTCAAACTTAGAATATATTACAAGAGAGAGTATTTTAGAGAGAGAGAGAGAGAGGGGGTTCTAAAACCTGCCTCTCAACTAAAACTAACCTCCTCTTATATAGAGGGAAATAAAACATAAGGAATAAAAACCCTGGCCCACACTCTTTACAAAGGACAATTACAAAACGATAAGGCCGACACACCCTTATGGCCTTCACACTAATTTCTTGTGGCCGACATAATTATTTATGGCTACTATGCCATCTTTCTCAAAGATGCTTATCTTTATAAAAATCGATTCCTTCTTTATAAAAGTCGTTTGTCTCTTACCCCTTTGTCATCATGGTGGGGTCTATCCTTAGACTTTTGCCTTGTCTTTGCATGTGGTTTTATCGGAGGATTCCTCCACTTGTTCTTGAAATTTCCAGAAGAGAGCATCAATATCAATCTCTTCTGCACTATCACTTTGCCCTTCTCCTGCAATGCACACTTCATCATCCTGGTTAGTGTGGCTTGTTGATGCCATTGATATATCATCTTCAATTTCTACGTCAAGATTTCTCATTAGATCTTTCTTGACTTCCTCCATATATAATGCAATTGTTTCTGGCTTAGATATAATCCCCTTCTTCATATGAAGTTTTCTAACAATTTGTTTAAAAGGACTAGAGATTTCTTCTTGAGGAGTAGATATTTCCTGAATATGATACTTATTAATAGTTTGATTTATTAAATCTAAAATCTCCCGACCATGTAATTTCCCTTCAGGATTTTTATTAATTAATTTAGTCCAGAACTTTGTGTGAAAAGTTCTCATTAAACAAAGAAATCCTTCTGAAGTAGTATCAACTTCAACATTCCATTTCATGATCCATGGAATAGAAAATTCTATAAAAAAGAACATTACTAACATTCCCTCAAAAAAGATATTATCTTTTTCCATACTTATAAGCTTAGGGGATAGATCTAGCCATTCCAAGTATATTTTCTTATCTGGTCTGGTAAAATTTTTATTGATGGTCCATATGACATCCACCTTTTGCAAAATCAGTTAGGAATATTTTGTGTATAAACATTCGAACAAATCTTGATAAACCAGGAATGTTTCCTATTAGCATTCTCATATAACAATGCTTTATTAAAGTTATCCACATAATCCCAGTAATTATAATTTACTGCAATTTTTTGTTCAAGATGGATATAATCCTTTTCCTTTAGAGGACTCATTCCTCATTCTTCTAGAGAAATAATTCTCTTAATTATGATCTTAGAGAAGTTATAAACTTTCTTTGTAGTAGCAGGGCAAAAATGTTGAAATTCTGCTGACCCTGTCGCTGAGACTATCATCTCATAATGCATTCAGTATTTGTATGCAGTAGTAGTATAACATACTATATCTAAATCCTATTCATCAACTGGCATGGATCATGCTTCCATTTTAAATCATGATTTTCTAAAAGAAGCATAACTTCTTTTTACTCATTTATATCAAATATCTCCATATTTTCTTCGTCCATTAATATTGTGGAATAAGTCGGGGGAATATTATCATGACTTTGTTTGAATTTCATAAAATCCATAAATTCCTTATACATTGGATGGTTTGTATTAAATCCTCCTGTATCTGCCAACGAGCTAGAAGCTGCTATCAATTGCTTATTACCCAATTGAGCGAGCATATGACCTCCTCTTACTCGATTTCCTCGTCCTCCTCTTCCCCTTGTAGGGGGCCATGAAGGTCTCATGCCTGAAAACAAAGACATTTATGATTAATCTAAATATTCTCTAGTGAGAAAATCAGGAAGACTATTATCTTCACCCTTTTTATAAATTATATCAAAATCAAAAGGTGCTAATAAAGCCTGTCATCTAGCAAACAGTTCCTTAGAAACATCATGTTTACAATCTTTATTAAACATAAACTAAGCTGCTTGACAATCAGTTTTAATTATAAATTTCTGATTATAAAGATCACCTTGGAATTTTAAAACACTTTTTACAATAGCTAAGATTTCTTTAGCTATCGTGGCATAATTCTTCTGTGATGGATTCCATTTCCTAGAATAAAATTGAACAATATAATGACGTTTATTATTAAGACAATACTGAGTAAGAACACCTCTAAATCCTATATCTGAGGCATCTGTTTCAATCGTCTTTTCCCAATTACGGTTTGCCAAAGTGAGGCATGGAAGGTTTTTAACCTTAGCCTTTATCCTTTTAACAGCTTCAGTATGATCAGCTGACCAGACTTTTGGACTTTTCTTAAGCCTATCATATAAAATAGTTGTATCAAGAGCTAAGTCCTTTATAAGAGGTGCTACATAGTTGAGACTACCAAGAAATCTCTGAAATTGAGTCTTATTAGTAATTTCATTAGGAAATTTAGAAGCAAATTCAATACTCCTATTAATAGGACTAATATTACCTTTCTCAATATTATGGCCTAGAAATCTAACTTTAGTTTTAAATAAAGTCATCTTTGGAGCAGATATAACCAAACCATTTTGAATAATAATTTTCTTGAATAAATCAAGATGTTTAAAATGAGTATCTATATTTTTTGTAAACACAAGAATATCATCTATATAAACAATTATAAAATTACTATAAGGTAAAAAAATATCATTCATAATTTTTTGAAATTCAGATGGAGAGTTCTTCAATCCAAAAGGCATAATGTTCCATTCGAATTGACCCATAGGCACAATAAAAGCAATTTTAAATCTGTCAGATTCACTTATTTGAATTTGTCAATAACCTGATTTTAAATCAAATTTTGAAAATATAATAGCATCATATACTCTGTCTAATAAATCCTTTTTATTAGGGATTGGATATCTAATCCATCTTAATTCTTTATTTAAAGGTTTATAATTTATAACCAACCTAGGGGCACCTCTTTCTTGTTCAGCATGTTTATTAACATAAAAAGTTGTACAAGACCATGGGGACTTAGAATGCCTTATAAGGCCTTTCTACAGTAGAGATTCAATCAATTTTGTACATAATTCCAAATATTCAGAATTCATTTGGCATGGCCTTGCTTTGGTAGGAATATTATCCTCTTTAAAATCGTCTTCATATGGAAGGCTAACAACATGCTTTTTCCTGTTCCAAAAAGCATTAGGATGATCTCCACAAATATCAAGAGAAAACTGATTTTTCAAAATAGCAATTTTATCCTGTTATTTAGGATTTTTGAACACAATATCAATCTCAATACTATTAATTTCTCTTTTTAAAAAATTCATCTGATTATTTTTTAAAATCATTTTTGAAGTTAATTCATTTAACATTCTTGTAAAAGGCTTAGTGATAAACTCTAATATAAACGGTTTATTATTCCAAGTTCCTATAATCTTTTCATTATCCCAATAAGAGGGAAAATATCATTTATGAAAGGAACTCCCAAAATAATTTGGTTAGTAATATCTTTAACTAAGACAAAGCTTTGAGGAACACAATTTTTCCCTTTGCAAATAAAAGCTTTTGGTAGTTTAAAGTCAATATCCATTTTACTATCATTTGTGGATCTTAGATTTTGAGTAGTTTTATGAAAATATCTTGAAGGAATAAGTCCTTCTTGTATTCAATTTAAATCAGCAGCACTATCAATAAGGGCAATAAATTCTTTTTTATAATTATAGTCTATAAGGAGAGTAATTTTTGTATAAAAATTTTGAGAAGTAAAGGCCTTTAAACTTTGTAAAAAATCTCCTTTATTATTACCA